>JAVIAB010000051.1:50463529-50676029 GCA_032433765.1 Megaustenia siamemsis
ATCTGGCGAGTAATTTAGAAAGAGACATGAATAAGGCAAATTGTTGCTTTCATTATCTACTTTTAAAAATAAAGGCGTCAACAATTCTTTAAAGATTATACTTTTGTTACAAGATTTGCACAACAACGAGAACATATATTCTAACAACAAATATAGAGGCTTGAGTCCTTATTATCGAAACATGTTCATTTTTCTATCATTTCATGTAGTTCATTCTCTGTCTCTGCTATTAAGACTGTGTCATCCGTATATCGCACATTATTTATGTTGTGACCGTTGACTTCAATTCCGTTTTTGTCTACTATTGATCTCATAAAATTTTCGCTGTAAAGTGAAAATAAATCCGGCGACGGAACACAGCCTTGTCCAATTCCTCTCGTGACGTCAGATATATATAAACACAACATATTGACATATTTTTGTTTTTGCTATTGCATCAAAATATATCCCTCTGCTTGTGTTAGATAATGCGTTCAATTTGTTACAATGAATAATATAAGAAAATAATGTTGCAATAACTTCAATTGGGGCTGAAAAAAAGGATGTAATGGATTTTTACTTGTGTGATGTTTTAAAGGATTTAGATAACCGACTGGTCTTTTATTTCTGGTCACTTTGTTATTTAAATATTATTTTCAGCAATCCCACAAAAAGAAAACAGTAGTAAGAAATATAGAAGCCAATAACAGTAGCACGACATTGTTTTTTAGAATGGTACCAACAGTAAATAACAATTAATTTTTTTTTAAAATCCTTATCATGTGCAATACCAGTTAGTGTAGACAATCCTGTCGTTCCACGATTTTCTATACATAGTGCATCGTATCAATTCTGTTGTTAACTGTTTTCCATGTCATGTCCCCAAGCTATCTAGTATTTTCTCTCTTTGTCGTCAGCGATATTTCTTTCCCTGTATTTTGCCAGTTGTAACCAAGAATTCCAAAGTTCCACTTCTCATGATGTGCCAGAAAAATTTCGATTTTACTTTATGTTTTTTAGGAGCTCCTTTTTTGTGATAGGCTGTTTGAGAATATCCGTGTTAGTCATTTTAGTTATCCAGGGAACTTTCAACATTCTTCTGAGAAATCCTATCTCTGTGGCCTATAATCGTCTTTTCGTTTGTTTGCCAACTGTCCTTGGTTCGGTTTCATAGATAATAATTGGCTCTATATACGACACAAAAATCTACCCAATATAAATGATTTACAAGATAACTATTGAAATGCACGTTTATATAATTCTTTTAATAAGCATCAACAAAACGGGTTGACAAAAGGACAGGCAGCTGTGAAAGATAAAGCGTGATGGATTGTTTAAACAACTGTCGTCGATTATCGCAAGGCACCAAATCTTTGTATTAATGCTAAGCAAGGGAGATAACATAAAATACCCAAGATCGTGATTTAAATACTATTTAGAATTAGTGATATTTTAAAAATCAATTCTTTTAACTTACAATTATTAAAGATCAAATGCTTTAGTTGTAATCACAATATCAGATCATCATATTTGTTACCAGTGATGTTAATGGAACTACGCACTTAACAATATTTATCTAACTTTGGCATTAATCAAACTATAAATTATTGCTTAAATTAACGATGCTATTTTTTATATTTTAAATGCTGCAGTTGTGGGAAATATATGTAGAAGGAGTTAGTTACAACGTTAAAAAGGAGGGTGCATTGCAAAAGCAAATACAACACTGTAAGTTTGTGTACAGCTGCTTGTTGTAAGCTAGAGCAGCACTTAACTATAAGACTACACATTTAGCAGCATTAGCATCTAGCTATAAGATTAGATATTTGGCAACGTTTAGCTATAAACCTAGAAATTTAGCAAAGTTTTGAGTAAAGAAATACTCATTCGACTACATTAATGTTTTTTTAAAGGAGAATGTTCCATTTAGGTACCAATGCGCAAGGATGTGATTTATTTAGAGCTTTTTTTTTTAAGTTGCTATTAGCGATATTTGTGTACATGAGTTGTGTGCAAGTACATTTAAAAGATTGAGCAATTTAACACTTTCTGGTGTGAAATATTATTGCCCACTGAAAACGTGGAGAATTCGTGTCCACTAAACATGTCCTGATGTGAAATGGGAAATGTAATTGTTCATAAATAAAAATGTTCGTAAAATGTGATCAACAGCTACTTCTAATTAGCTGGCATGCAGCATTCAAGAATATATGCAGGATATCTTTACGAAATGAATGAAATGAAGAAGATAACTTAAATACACGTTACATACGGCGTGCGGTACTGTTGCATAAGTTTATTTATGTTCTTTCCCCAGTGTTGTTTACCAATATCGAATGAAACTTGAGTGCTTGAGTCAGTGCAAGACAATAAAACAGTTATAATAATATATCAGTTAGAACAGATTTAATGTTACCATTGATTGTAGGAAAGATCAATACAACAAAGAGCATTACAGGGTATTTGAAAAAACGTGATATCCAGAGGATTATAATTTAGAGAGTGGTCAGTGTGAGATAAGTATGTAAGTCAAAACTAGCTGGTGTTTGTTCAGAGTGTGAATGGTGAAAGCTACATTGTCAGATCCGATAGCGGCACCAGGGCTTATAGCTCGTAAAAAATATCTAAATTTGTCATTCGTGCTTTGACATATGAATTTACGGCAGTTATTTATTCGTGCTGTGACAGGTGTATCTGCGGCAGACACCTTATTCGTGCTGTGACTTGTGAATTTCAGGAGAAAAAAAATTAATCGTGCTGTGACGGGTGAATTTGAGGCAGATATGGCATTCGTATTGTAACTGGTGAATTTGAGAAAGATATGTCTTTCGTGTTGTGATTGAGAAATTTCAAAAATATGTATAATTCGTGTTGTGACAAGTGAATTTGAGGCAGATATGTCATTCGTGTTGTAATTGGTGAAAGTGAGGCTGATATGTCATTTATGATGTGACTGTGCGATTGAGGCTATGTCATGTGTGTTGTGACGGTTGAATTTGGGGCATATATGTCAATCGTTTTATGACTGGTGAATTTGAGGCAGATATGCCATTCGCTTTGTAACTGCGGAATTTGAGGCAGATATGCCATTCGCTTTGTAACTGCGGAATTTGAGGCAGATATGTCATTCATTTTGTGAATTGTAAATTTGAAGCAGATATTTCATTCGTATTGTGACTGGTAAATTTGAAACAAATATATATATATATAATTCGTGTTGCTTCAGTTGAATTTGAGGCTCAATGCCATTGGTGTTGTGATTTTTTTAATTTAGAGCATATATGTCATTTGTGTTCTAACTGGTGATTTTAAGGCAGATATGTCATTTGTGTTATGACTGGTGAATTTGAGGGACATAGATCATTTGTGTTGTAACTGGTGAATTTTAAGGCATATATGTCATTTGTGTTGTAATTGGTGAATTTTAAGGCAGATATGTCATTTATTTTGTATAAATTAAATTTGAGGCAGATATATCATTCGTGTTTTGACAGGTGAATTTGAGGCTGATATGTCATTCGTGTTGTGACCGGTGAATTTGAGGCTGATATGTCATTCGTGTTGTGACTTGTGAATTTGTGTTAATAATATTGAAAATTAGCTCTCTTTTTGCTGTGGCCTCTTTCAGAACTGTTGTCATTACTCTTCTTAGCTGTCAAATATCATTCTCAACATTCTTCAATAACACAATACCACTTCTAAAAGCGCCTCACAAATAACGCCTTGTTTACAATCATAATAATTTGTTTTCTAAACCAAGCATTTTTTTAATGAAGTAATGATTAGTTACTAATTTATACACTTCTAGTATTTAAGTATAATTTTGTTCATAGATTTTCATCATAGACATCCGTTTTCTAACACAAGTTTCAGTTGCCATGTTACATCAAATCCTTTCTTTTTTTTTTTTGCTTGAGACTAACGCATGTTTTAAAATGATGACAATCAAGAGTGAGGCGTAGAAAATTTAATAATATCTCCATCACTGGGAGCATGACTACTCGCACTAAAACTAGCTTGAATTCGTTTTCACAATATTGGCTTGTCATAAGGTTTCTTGATATAATATTTTATCGCTACAAATTGAGTTTGTCTATAATAATGCATGCGACCTGAGTAGGGACATTGTATCTGATTCCTCACTATACGGGGAGTATAAGCTATAATAAGAGAAAAAGGAGAAATCAAAATGAAAGAAACTAAGCCACGCTTGGTGTATGTTCACATGAAAATGATGGCAGTGCCAATATTATTGGAACTATCGGGCACACTTCAGATTATGAGGCTAGCACAAAGCATCATTATCATCAAGAACGGGGCCAGCTGGCGTAGGTAGTCATGTCTCTCCACAACTTTCGATCTCGACAGTTATTATTATCATTTCCGTTATTGTCATTTCATTTTATTATCATTTCCGTTGTTGACCTTCTGCCAAGCCATTCTCTTTGGTTCCCTCTATCTCTTCTTCCCTCAATTTTTCCAGTTGTTACAATATGTTCTAGTTTTCTCTTCTCACTACATGGCCAAAAAATGATGATTGTTTCTTCCTAATATTGGAAATTAGCTCTCTTTTTGCTTTGACCTCTTTCAGAACATTTTCATTACTCTTATTAGCTGTCCTAGCACAACGTTAGGTCACTTTATTTCTGAAAAGAAAACCACCTGTAGCCATTTAAAGCGGGATTATACAAGAAGTTGTCGTTTTGGAGAATTGACGCGACCTCTTGTCCACAACTGACCTGCTTGATAAAAAACGGGAGTAATAAATATGGCTCATGAAAGGCAGACCTTAGTAGAGCATGTCCTCCATTTTCTAATTCTGCATTGTGTCCAACAGGCATATTAACATTTCTAGGGAAATGTCTTGAGTTTTATTTTTATTTTGTTTGTTTCCCTTCTAAGTTAGATGATCCCCATTCTTCTATAAATCAACATTTCAAAGGTTTTTATTTTCTGTTCTCTTGTCTAATGTCCATGTTTCTGCCCAATACAGGAATGTTGAGAAAATAGAAAATATAACATCTTGATATTCTTATTATTTTGTTCTGGTGTTACTTCCATTTTAAGTTAGTATATTTTTCATGACATTAAAATTTTCGTATTATCTCTCTTCCATTTTCTACCCTTTTTTTGGGGTAAGATGTCGCAAGTTTTCTTGCATGCTTTTATCCTATGCATTGCCATTTAGTTCTAATATTATTTTTTTTATTTTCTTCTGACTGCTCATTTCCCTTTTTCTATTGTTATTTACTTGTGTTGTATAAGTATCCTTAAAATCTTTTTGATTTAAAGCTGTTATTCTACTGGTATTATTAGTGGATTAGTTTAATTTTATGTTTTTAATTTACTTTTTATTCTTCATTTCACTTCCCTTCTAGTCTTTGATTTCTAACAGTGACACTACCGCTCATTTTTCTCTCTTTCAGTTCATTTTTTTCTATTTACCTTATCAATCTCTCTCTCACTTTTTCTTACTTTCTCTCTCGCTTTCTCTCTCTCTCTCTCTCTCTCTCTATATATATATATATATATATATATATATATATATATATATATATATATATATATATATCCCACACACATCTTTCTTTCGTCTCATCACGGGTTCGTCTTTTGCTCGTCCTCAAATTATTACCCGAAAAAAATAACAAAAAAGCTAGGAGGAGAAAGATGAGAGACGGAGAGTGTGTGGCGATAAACCGCCACGCCCACGACCATAATTAACCAATTATTCACCATCACCATGGACAAAACTACCCATAATGGCACCTACATTTATTCGACACAGTCATCTTTGACCACTTTTCGCATTTATTTTTCACATGTTCCTATATAAAACATTTTCGGCAGGCAAGTATACCCAGAAAAACTCCTATCCCGCTAAAAAACTCGACCACTTTTTATATATTTTCCCTATATGGCTTATATATTCAAGCCATCCCTCACATATTTACTAACCCTAAAAATCCCTTCAAATCTATTAAAATCAGCAAACTAAAATCCCGTTAGAATCACATAAAATCTATTAAAATCAGCAGACTAAAATCCCGTTAGAATCACATAAAATCTATTAAAATTAGCAGACTAAAATCCCGTTAGAATCACATAAAATCTATTAAAATCAGCAGACTAAAATCCCACTAGAATCACGTAAAATCTATTAAAATCAGCAGACTAAAATCCCACTAGAATCACATAAAATCTATTAAAATAAGCAGACTAAAATCCCACTAGAATCACATAAAATCTATTAAAAATCAGCAGACTAAAATCCCACTAGAATCACATAAAATCTATTAAAATCAGCAGACTAAAATCCCACTAGAATCACATAAAATCTATTAAAATCAGCAGACTAAAATCCCGCTAGAATCACATAAAATCTATTAAAATCACACAAAAATCGATTTTAAAAGTCACTATGATTCCGCCAAAATTAATTTAAAATTCCGCCGAAATCAGCCAGATTTACACCGACTCAAGCTAACCCCGCTGACATAATGACAACTACAATTATTAGGTACAGTTATCTTTGAACACTTTAAATATTTTCACCATATATCGCTATCAAAAGCCTTTGTTCAACCCCCATCTTTTTGCATCGGTCAGTTTTGGCTCACTATTAATAAATCTTCTCTTTCTTTACCACAATTCTTCCTCCTGCCGATATTGTTGCAAGATTACCCCAAATATGACTACTAATGTGTAGATTCAGTTATATTTCTCGAATAAATATTTTACACTTTGACAAAACACACTTTAAAGGCAAAAGAAACAACATACTTTATTCAAGCCGTTTCTCATCGTCTACCCTGCCATCGATATGTTGCATATAGAAGTGACATAAAGTACATATTTTCATTATTATATAATTATGGCAAGCAGCAATGCAATAACTAACGTTTTCATAGGCATTTTAAGTCTAGAGGAGCAACGCTGTGGTCGTTGATAACAGATGTCTTAAAATGATGGAGGAACGATGGGATTGTCTCAAACCAAGACCATTTTTTCAACGGTTTGTTTTAACTTCTGTATTAGGACAAAAGTATAATTCAAATATATTATGTGTTTTTCCTTCCTAAAACATCTTTCAAATTAAAACGATACCCCATAGATCATGATTATTTGTTGAAACAAAGCGTGAATGTTAAGGTTTTGCTTCTATAATAATAGAAGATACGCAAGATACATCTATTCATAAAACACGATCACACACTTTATTTCTGCAGTAAAATGAGTACATATGTCAATGTATGATGTGACCTATAAAAGAAACATAGTTTGTGTAGACAACGTATCATCATCATCATATATTGTAATGTGTCAAAGGTACAATGAGTAGGAAAGGTTAATTTCTACATCATTAATTGTTACCCCACGCTTAAAACAAATGTGAATACTATTTTCAAATTAAACACTATGAATGGGATATTCATATCAGGCATACAAACTGATATACATTGCAACAATAAGTAATAATTGGATATGTGATATTTTGTATTAAAAATAATTGTATGAGCTGAAATTAAAACTTGAGTTATATTTTTTTCCCTTATTTTTAAAAAAATGTTTTTATTTCCTCATTATTTACTCCGAACAAATTCAATACAACATTATAATGCCCCTATAAATGTTATTACCATATAGTGTGATATTACGTTTTTATTTTGATATGATACATTATAATTAGTTAAACACAGGTTTTAATGTGGTAACATTACAAAGGACAGACAGTTCCCTCCAAATCTGCATAATAAATTCCAGAGTTAGAGAGTATTATGTCACGTGAGAAAATGAAATAAATTGCCTTGTGACATAATCAGTTAAAGGGATCATAGCTGTCTTCCATAATTGTGAAAATATAACTTGTGAAGAGTTTTACAAACGGGGAAATAATTCGTCCTTTCTTATAAAAAAATGAATGCAATTGATAAGATCAGCATAAAACAATTGCGACAGTTCCAATAATTTCTTTGACACTTTAATAAATTATACAACCATGGAACTTTGCATAGTAACAAAAAGTTGATATAGTAACAGACTGCTCGAAGATTTACATTTATACTTTTATTTGCTGTTGCTAAAGTTCTATATTCTATTACATTTGTTTACAAGTATTTGTTGCTATTTTTAGCTCAAATTTACTTAACACAGAAAGTAACCAGTGGCAAACCTTTCACTGTCTCTTGTTTCCAGGGAAAAGCAGAGTTTTCACGTTCTGATTATAATTAATTTTGATATGAATGTTGATTATCATTATGTCCTTGTCTAGAGTTGCTCAGACTCCTGTTTCAGATATGAGTGGATCCTTTCATAAAGACTTCAGAACTTAAGAAGTTCAAATTATCTACCTTACATTTATGTACGACTCCTCATTAACGATGGAACAGATAGGCTTGGGGTTTTGAACACTTAAAGACGATAATCGTCAAGTGCAATGGGAATTTATAAAAACTGTAGCTTAGTTAAGTCTAATAGTTTAGTTTAGTTTAGTTTAGTTTAGTTTAGTTTAATTTAGTTTAGTTTAGTTTAGTTTAGTTTAGTTTAGTTTAGTTTAGTTTAGTTTAGTTTAGTTTAGTTTAGTTTAGTTTAGTTTAGTTTAGTTTAGTTCAGTTCAATTCAGTTCAGTTCAGTTCAGTTGAGTTTAGTTGAGTTTAGTTTAGTTTAGTTTAGTTTAGTTTAGTTTAGTTCAGTTTAGTTCAATTCAGTTCAGTTCAGTTCAGTTCAGTTTAGTTTAGTTTAGTTCAATTCAGTTCAGTTCAGTTCAGTTTAGTTTAGTTTAGTTTAGTTTAGTTCAGTTTAGTTTAGTTTAGTTTAGTCGATGAATAACCTTCTTTGCACATTCGACACTTGTATAAGTGCTTGTATCGCCTCCAAAATATGCCCCTCAGTGTGTTGACACTAATGACTAATTCAGTGTTGATTCTTATTCTCCTGCGTCTCCCGGCGTAGCGTCACTTTTTTTACTTTCTCGGTTCTGACTTGATGTTCATGTAGTTTGCACATAGGTGTAGATTTATGATCATTATTTGAATCATTATCTTTTCTTGCCTCCATGAGGGCATTCATAATATCATTTCAATCCATTACACGTTCACTTTCCGAAGCAACCGTTTCAGCAAGTCTGTCAGTTTGTTCATTTCATTGTACTCCTGAGTGTCCAGCAAAGAAATGAGAAAGGTCCTAGTCAGTTGTGAATTCTATAGTGATTCCACCCACCGAGAGGCCGAGCCTCTTTCGATATTCCCTGCACATGCTCATCTTGTCATGATCATCATCATTATGTGCCATACCGGTTGGCGTAGGCGACCATGTCCTTCTACAATCTTCTATCTACAGTTCATCGTATCAGTTCTGTTGTTGACTGTTTTCCATGCCATGACACCAAACTATCCAGTATTTTCTCTTTGTCGTCCGCGATCTCTCTTTCCTTGTATTTTGCAGGTTGTAACCAAGTATTCCAACTTTCCTCTTCTCATGATGTACCTGAAAATGTTGACTGTTTCTTTCTGCTGTTTTTAGGAGATCCTTTTTTGCGTTAGCCTCTTCTCATCTAGTCACCCAGAAAGAATACACACATTTAAAATGATGTGTTTCTGGAAAGTCCATCGCTTTTGTTACTATCATAGTCTCCATGGTCATTACTATCATGGTCTCCATGGTCATTACTATCATGGTCTCCATGGTCATTACTATCATGGTCTCCATGGTCATTACTATCATGGTCTCCATGGTCATTACTATCATGGTCTCCATGGTCATTACTATCATCTCCATGGTCATTACTATCATGGTCTCCATGGTCATTACTATCATGGTCTCCATGGTCATTACTATCATGGTCTCCATGGTCAGACTACCTCTAGTTACTGCGAAATCGCACCTGTCCTTCTTTACTGTTTTGACCTTTCACTGTTTTCTTTCCTTTAATGTTAAGACCATAAGCTCCGAGTGTGCCGAATAACAAGCCCATTATTGTAAATGACTGCCTCACCGTCCGGTCAATTCTCATAAATCAAGGCTCACACCTCCCCCCTCCTAAACCACATGGCTTTGTTGTCTGCGTTCTCTATTCAATGAGATGCAAACTGAAAATGACGTAGACCGCTCTGCTGATTATAAAGTCTACCAAAGAATTCAAATATCACCGAGGCTGAAAATGACCAGTTCTTCAAAGCTGACTGCTTGCGTCGGTATCAGCGATTAACAAATAAACAAAATCTACATCCCTTAGGTGTTTCTGATAAGATAACCAGTCTGACAAAGCAAAATGAAAACGAGAGAAAAGGACAATCAGGTACCCCAATATAGCATACTGATGTTGGATACTTGGCACAATTGCATAAATGTCACAATATGCTGTAAAACATAAAAAAGAACATTTATTTCCATTTAACGTCATCGGATGAAGGTATTGGGGATGGGTGAGCGAAATATCGACTCTGCAGTCGCTGAAAATGTAGCTTTGTGATTCATCATTTTTAACTGCAACAATATACAAAAATGAATGATCACTTGATAAAGGCGAGCTTGCACTTAAGCAAACTGCTGAAACGTCTCGCCAAAGCCACTATAGCAACTAACGAAGGCGACTGAGCACCAATGAGTTTACCTATAGTACTGTGATATTGGCTGTAACCAAAAAAAAAATTAACAAATAGACCAAAGAAGATAGATATTCTTCTCTCTCTCGCCCAATTCAGTTCATGTTCAGAAAATTAAAGCAGACTTTGGGGAATTGTTAACAAATCGTTTGTAGTAAATAGATGGACACAATAACCCAACTAAGGTCATAGCCACACACAAAGACTTGATTCTGACGAAGTATTACATTGGTACTTTAATAAAGACCTATTCGTCTCTTGACCAAAGTTGATATTGTAACTGTAGCCGTTTCATAAGCGCATCCAAAGAAATAACACATAACTTGTTACTGAAAAGAACTTTCATCCGCGATCTGCATCATTTGCGAATTGAGTCCTCCGCCTCTTCTCTCCTCATTTCTATTTGTAAACGTCCTGATCATAGCAACATTTTTTATTTTAGTGCTATGCCATTATTGTTTTTTCTCTAATGTACTTGTGTATCATTGTTTTAAGAAAATATATAAATCTTTTCATTTTTCTTTAAATTTTCAGTTATTCAAATATTTATCGCAAAGAATTCTGGAAACTTTTGTAAAAAAAAAAGATGTATAAGAATCCACGGTAAAACGTTAGCTCATACTCGTATATCAAGATCAGTTTCTGTAATAGATTTACACAGTGAACGATAATGCCTTTTGGTGGTGGTGTGATTAACTCAATATATTGTGTGGTTGAAAGTTTTGAATAGTCCGCCATGATGAACAATATCTATCATCATCATGTGCCGTACCGGTTGGCGTTGGCGATCATGTCCTTCCACAATCTTCTATCTACAGTGCATCGTATGAGTTCTATTGTTGACTGTTTTCCATGCCATGACACCAAGCTATCCAGTATTTTCTCTCTTTGTCGTCCACGATCTCTCTTTCCTTGTATTTTGCCAGTTGTAACCAAGTACTCCAACTTTCCTCTTCTCAAGATGTGCCTAAAAAATGTTCATTGCTTCTTTCTGATGTTTTTTAAGAGCTCCCTTTCCGTGTTGGCCTCTTTGAGAACTTTCTTATTGGTCTTTTTAGCTGTCCAGGGAACTTTCAACATTCTTCTGAGAAATCCCATCTGTGTGTCCTCTAATCGTCTTTTCATTTGTTTGTCTATTGTCCATGATTCGCTTCCATAGGTCAGAATTGGTTCTATATAGCATCGATGAATTCTCTTTCTCATTTCTATTGACATAGATTTGTTGCATAAAATATTTTTCATTTTCTGAAATGCTATTTTGGCCGAAGCTATTCTGCTTTTTATTTCTGTGTAGCATCTTCCATATGATGTTATCACTGTGCTCAAGTATTTCAAACGTTGCACTTATTTCAGATTTGTCTTATTTATTTTTATGCTGCATGATGGTGATGATTGTTTCTTCGATATAACCATTACTTCTGTTTTCTTACTATTCAGACTGAGACCTTTCTTGTTGCTTTCTTTCACTATTATATCTATCATTTCTTGTAGCTCATTCTCTGTCTCTGCTATTAAGTCTGTGTCATCCGCATATCGCAAATTATTTATGTTGTGACCGTTGACTTCAATTCCTTTTTTGTCTACTATTGATCTCATAATGTTTTCGCTGTAAAGTGAAAACAATTCCGGCGACAGAACACAGCCTTGTCTGACTCCTTGTACAATATATATCATCATCATCATGTGCCATACCGGTTGGCGTAGGTGATCATGTCCGTCCACAATCTTCTATCTACAGTGCATCGTATCAGTTCTGTTGTTGACTGTTTTCCATGCCATGACACCAAACTATCCAGTATTTTCTCTCTGTGTCATCCGCGATCTCTCTTTCCTTTTATTTTGCCAGTTGTAACCAAGTATTCCAACTTTCCTCTTGTCATGATGTGCCCGAAAAATTTTGATTGCTTCTTTCTGATGCTTTTTAAGAGCTCCCTTTTTGTGTTGGCCTCTTTGAGAACTTCCTCAGTGGTCTGTTTAGCTGTCCAGGGAACTTTCTTTTTAGCTGTCCAGGGAACTTTCAACATTCTTCTGTGAAATCCCATCTCTGTGGCCTCTAATCGTCTTTTCATTTGTTTGTCTACTGTCCATGATTCGCTTCCATAGGTCAGAATTGGTTCTATATAGCACCGATGAACTCTCTTTCTCATTTTTATTGACATAGATTTGATGCATAAGATATTTTTCATTTTCTGAAATGCTATTTACAATATCTATAGGCTTAGAAAATGTAACGGTATAGCAGTGACTATTAATGTACTGTCCTTTCGAGCCGGAGGCGGAACTAGGACAGAGATTCTAGATTCTTCATGTACAACGACGTTTGCTATCAAGTGTTGGAGTTTGCAGAGGGCCCCGCGCATAATACGCCCATGTTCTGGGTGAACCTCTCAACCTCGGCAAGGAGCTGATGCCTGCTGTTGCTGCTCGCCTCAGAGTTCTATTTGGCAGTGACTAGTGTTTGTGTCATTTAAGTCTGAGTCTCGCTGACTCCAGCTACATGATAATAGTTTGTGTCATTTAAGTCTGAGTCTCGCTGACTCCAGCTACAAGGTAATAGTTTGCGTCATTTAACTGAGTCTCGCTCTTCCCAGCTACCTGGTAATAGTTTGTGACATTTAACTGAGTCTCGCTCTTCCCAGCTACCTGGTAATAGTTTGTGACATTTAACTGAGTCTCGCTCTCCCCAGCTACCTGGTAATAGTTTGTGACATTTAAATGATTCTTTCTGACCCCAGCTACAAGGTAATAGTTTGTGTCATTTAACTGAGTCTCGCTCTCCCCAGCTACCTAGTAATAGTTTGTGACATTTAACTGAGTCTCGCTCTCCCCATCTACCTGGTAATAGTTTGTGACATTTAACTGAGTCTTGCTCTCCCCATCTACCTGGTAATAGTTTGTGACATTTAACTGAGTCTAGCTCTCCCCAGATATCCGGTAATAGTTTGTGACATTTAACTGAGTCTAGCTCTCCCCAGATATCCGGTAATAGTTTGTGACATTTAACTGAGTCTAGCTCTCCCCAGATATCCGGTAATAGTTTGTGACATTTAACTGAGTCTCGCTCTCACCAGCTACAAGGTAATAGTTTGTGACATTTAACTGAGTTCGCTCTCACCAGCTACAAGGTAATAGTTTGTGTCAAAAACAAGCTGGATACAGAAATAGTCTTCGCTGTGTTGACGTGACGTCTCTTGACACCGAAGACCGAATATTGCATGATCTCTTGAATGAACAAGATAAACGAACCAGAGAATGGGATGGTAATGATTATATAGAATTGGGACGGTGATGAGTATATAGAATTGGGATGGTAATGATTATATAGAATTGGGATGGCAATGATTATATATAATTGGGATGGTGATGAGTATATAGAATTGGGATGGTAATGAGTATATAGAATTGAGATGGTAATGAGTATATAGTATTTGGATGGTAATGAGTATATAGAATAATTCGGCTCATAAGAATGAGTTTATAGTCACAATGAGTGAGAGCAATTTATAAATGGCGTTTTGCGTCTTCACAGGCAGCTGGGAACAGGAAGATATCGATCGTTATCAGTGACTGCTTTGGTTAGCGTCTTCTCTCATGGCTGAATTTGTTAAATATTAAAATGATAGGTCACGTAGCGGAATGTTCAAGACAGATTTATGTCGAAGTGTGTCACATTTGTTTTCTTCGCTTCTTCCTTTTGCTTCATTTCATGGGCGAATTATATTTTACCGCTTCTTCTTCATTTGCAATCATCTTTAATCATCTGCTAGCCTGCTTTAACAAGAGGTAGGGTTCGATCCAAACCGATGGCTTCCGGGTTCACCCAGCCTTAAATGGGTACCGGATTTTTTTCTGGGAAAGTAAAGCGGCACGGGCGTAATACCGACCACAATTCCCCAAAAATCATGTGCTGAAGGTCTGTAAAATGTATAGTCACTAACACCATATTCCATATACGCCACTTGGCGTGACGGGGGCTCTTTACCTTTTTTTTTCATATGCCTGCTTTACCCATAATTTTTTAGAAATGGAGAGTTCAGTCAGGGATACCTTTCTTTTTATTTAACCATGAGAGGTTGTGGAAGGGGTTGAACGAAGAAGAAGAAGAATATTTAAAATCTGAAAGTTACAAAGGTAGAGTAGCTAAGCTACAAAAATTAGAGTAAAATAGAATGTGAAAGAATGGAAACTAGAAAAGGTGTTGTAGGAAGGATAAATGGCATAGTGATTAAGAGATGAAGAGCCTAATAATGACGTAATGCACATAGTCATAGAGGAACAAGGTCTTCACAGAAAGAACTGGACTCAGTTACCACATGGACAATTATAATGTGATCTGATTGTTCCTGTCCAGGTAAAAAAAAAAAAACGAGTGAAAGAACATATACTCTAGGACTATCTGCTTCACGAGAAAAGCAGAATGAAGATATCTTTCACTGCCTTGTCGAAGAAAGAAGCTTTTAATTGTCGAGAAGAAACTTTACTCACTCTGCTAACTCATCTCCATAAATACATATTAAGTCATACACTTTACTCACTCTGCTAACTCATCTCCATAAATACATATTAAGTCATACACTTTACTCACTCTGCTAAGTCATCTCCATAAATACATATTAAGTCATACACTTTACTCACTCTGCTAACTCATCTCCATAAATACATATTAAGTCATACACTTTACTCACTCTGCTAAGTCATCTCCATAAATACATATTAAGTCATACACTTTATTCACTCTGCTAACTCATCTCCATAAATACATATTAAGTCATACACTTTACTCATTATCCTAACTAATCTCCAAAAATACATATTAAGTCATACACTTTACTCATTATCCTAACTAATCTCCAAAAATACATATTAAGTCATACACTTTGCTCATTATCCTAACTAATGCCTCTAAAGTCATACACTTTACTCACTCTGCTAACTCATCTCCATAAATACATATTAAGTCATACACTTTACTCACTCTGCTAACTCATCTCCATAAATACCTATTAAGTCATACACTTTACTCACTCTGCTAAGTCATCTCCATAAATACATATTAAGTCATACACTTTACTCACTCTGCTAACTCATCTCCATAAATACATATTAAGTCATACACTTTACTCACTCTGCTAAGTCATCTCCATAAATACATATTAAGTCATACACTTTATTCACTCTGCTAACTCATCTCCATAAATACATATTAAGTCATACACTTTACTCATTATCCTAACTAATCTCCAAAAATACATATTAAGTCATACACTTTACTCATTATCCTAACTAATCTCCAAAAATACATATTAAGTCATACACTTTGCTCATTATCCTAACTAATGCCTCTAAAGTCATACACTTTACTCACTCTGCTAACTCATCTCCATAAATACATATTAAGTCATACACTTTACTCATTATCCTAACTAATCTCACCAAATACATATTACGTCAAACATCATCATCATCATCATCATCATCATCGTGTGCCTTCTCCGCAACGAAGGTTGGCTACCATGGATCGCCATTCTACTCTGTTTCTTGCTTTGATGGTGCAGGCTGACATAGATTGACTTGTCCATCTTTTGATGTTACTCGTCCATGTTAGTCTTGGTCTGCCTCTGTCTCTTTTACCTTGTATTTTTCCTTCCAATATTACTTTTAGTAGGCTGTTGTGTCTTTTAACATGCCCCCAAAATTTCATTTGTCTTGTCTTAATTGTATTTAGTAGTTCTCTTTTTATTTTCAGTTGTTTTAAAACTTCATCGTTTGTTATCTTTTGTTTCCATCCAATTCTACCTATTCTTCTATAAATCCACATTTCAAAGGCTTCAGTTTTCTGTTCTGTTTTCTTGTCTAATGTCCATGTTTCTGCACCATACAGGAATATTGAGAAGATGTAACATTTTGTCATTCTTAGTTTCAGCCCTGCTGATATTTGTTTTGTTGTTAGTATATTTTTCATGGCATTAAAATTACTTTTTGCCATACCTATTCTTTTGTTTATTTCAATTTTGCATTTTCCATCATTGGTTAGTGTATGTCCCAGGTAGTTGTAGCTCTGGACTGTCTCCAGATGTATTCCCTCAACTGTGATATTTAATTGTAGGTCTTGAGAATTTTCTTTGTTTATAATCATAGTTTTAGTCTTTTTGATATTCATTTCTAGTCCATATTTTTTGCTTGTAATGTTTATCACATTAAGCAATTGTTCTTGGTCTTTAGGATTTTCTGCTAGTAGAACAGTATCATCAGCATATCTTAGGTTATTGATTATCTTTCCATTAATGTTTAGGCCTGGTATTTCTGAGATGTTTTTAAAGATTTGCTCAGTGTATAAATTGAACAAGCTTGGTGATAGGATGCATCCTTGTCTTACTCCTCTTGTTATGTCCATGGGTGTAGAGTTCTCATTGTTATATCTTATTATTGCTGTTTGCTCCCAGTACAAATTACATATTAGTCGTATGTCTGTGTCGTCTAGATTTATATCCTTTAGGCAGTCTATGAGTTAGTTATGGTGTATTCTATCGAAAGCTTTGGTGTAGTCTATAAAGCAGGCATATATTAGTTTGTTTACTTCTGTGTACTTTTCAATCAATGTTCTCATGCTGAATATGGCTTCTTTTGTCTCACTTTTTTTCCTGAATCCAAATTGTTGCTCATCTAATTCAGTATTGATTTTTTTTTTAATCCTTCCCTGTGTAACTTTTAGTAAAATTTTTGTTACCTGGCTCATTAGGCTTATTGTTCTGAAATCACTGCATTCAACTGCACCGTTCTTTTTAGGCAATGCAATGAAAGTTGATGTTTTTAGATCGTTTGGTATGTATCCTGTATGGTATATGTCATTGCAGTTGTCTGTGATCACCTCGACGCCAAACTCTCCTAGAGCCTGTATCATCTCTATCTGTATATTGTCAGGCCCTGCTGCCTTTCCCTTTTTCATTGTTTTTATGGCTTTTTCTACTTCATATATTTTTTATTAAATTATTTTATTGTATTATATTACGTCAAACACTTTACCCATTAGCCTAACTCATCTCACCAAATACATAGTAAGGCATACACTTTACTCATTATCCTAACTAATTTCACCAAATACATATTAAGTCATATACTTTACATACTCTACGAACTCATCCCCCCATCTGCAGCTTAAGTCACAAATCGAACAACGAGAAAGGAAACCTTAAAGGGAAACCGTCAAATTTATGAGAGAAATGATGAGGTCATGTGTTTGTGAACCAACAATTCACAATTAAATTACTCATATACTCTCTGCCTGCCTATAACTACTCTAGCAGTAATGTTGACTTGAAAACTCGATTTCTTCAAGCATTTTTTGGACTTTCTAACCATTTTGTCTTTCACTCTCCCTGTTATCATTTCGGTCGGTATTCGAATAATAGGTCTATCTATCTATCTATCTATCTATCTATCTATCTATCTATCTATCTATCTATCTATCTATCTATCTATCTATCTATCTATCTATCTATCTATCTATCTATCTATCTATCTATCTATCTATCTATCTATCTGTCTGTCTGTCTGTCTGTCTGTCTGTCTGTCTGTCTGTCTGTCTGTCTGTCTGTCAGTCTGGCTGTCTGGCTGGCTGTCTGTCTGTCTGTCTGTCTGTCTATCTATATATCTATCTTTCGGTCGCCTGAAGTATTGTCTATATCTGCAATGCCGTTTTCTGTATAAATGTTACTGTCTTTTGTAATGCTTGCTGTGGCCTATATAGTTTTGTCTGTAGTGTTCCATCTATGGGCCAATGGATTTTCATCAGTCTGTTATATTCAGTGCGGTCTTGAAGTATGTGTTCAGCAGTCTGGGGCACCTGTGCACATACATGTACATGTAGATGAGGTGCCTATCTTGATTTTTTTATTATACATATGACTGTGGAGTCGATTAGCAACTTCAAAACTCGATTACTTCAAGCATTTATTGGACTAACCATTTTGTCTCTCACACTCCCTGTTATTCTACCGTCGGTATTTCATTGATAGTTTTATTGACGTAGTTGTTAGCGCGTTTCAGTTTTGCAGAAATTAATTCCGTTAGTACACACATACCTGTTTCAGGCAGAGATAGATGGAAGACAGATAGCAACACAGTTCTAAAATCCGAGAAGATCAAGAATAAGAATTAGGCTCGGAAGAAGTACCAATCTGTTATTTGAGTAAAGTGTCCATCTTTAAACTGACTATACGGTATATACTATCTTTTGTTAGTTTATGTGAGAAAACGTGCAAGTAATAAAGCAGACTATAATTTAACACCATGTTTTTTTTTTTACATAATTTTATGTAATCAAAAGAATAAATCATAAAACAGATATAACGAGAACTACACACACTTTTTTCAGATGTTCAGATTCAGTTTTATGTAAGGCAAAAGAATAAGTCATAAAACATCTAATACGGTAATAACTTATCTTTCAAGCTACATTCTTAAAAGGTGCATCATTCTTAGGGAGTGTTAGTAGCATGGTTGTTAGAGCGGAAAACTTGAAGACAAAATGATCGGTGTTCAATCCCAGAGTGATACTATTCAGTAGACCCAACTGAGAGCAGTAGTGACGGTTCATTTATCTGAAGAAAATGCGAGGCGTGTTCAAATGAAAGCCGCCCGAACTGCGCCAAGTGGACATACGCAAAAAGCATGATGATGTAACATCTGACGTAATATGTTACACACCAATGTGCAATTGTGTTCCTTCTCCGCATAGTATTCATTGGTAAAGGTCAAGGTAAAGTACGAAACTTGAACCGGCGTCTTAGCACGCGAGTTTCCACCCATATGTGCTCGGCCGCCTATCCAGAAATGTTCGGAGATTTCTGTATAGTGTCACCTCAAGCATCGAAACTCAGATGCGAGGCAACATTCCTCACCTTCCCTGGGTAATACCCAGGTACCCATTTCTGCCAACGGCTGGGTCGACCGTGGGAGTATTTATTTTTCCAACCACAAGTACAACTCACACTTCTCCCAGCGGGAATCGAACACGGGTTGTCGGAACGTCGGTAGTCCAGTCGGGTGGTTTTCCCAACTAGGCTACCGACGCCCTCTATTGGCTTCATTGGTTTTCTCTAAGACCGTTGAGAAAATGGCCGGTGTGATACGGAATCTGCCCAAGGTCGGTCAATGAGCAATGATTCAGTTCCTAGGAGCCGAAGTTAGTGTGAACATCAATGTCATCCATAAAGACACACTAGGCAACCTACATACAGCCATAAGAGACCCGGCATGCTTTCACGTAGTATGATTCTGTTACAGGACAATGATCGTCCACATGTTTTGAACATTGCGCTGGAAGCTTTAGCAAGGAACCGGTGTGAAGTCCTGCAACACCCAGGCTGCAGCCTCGATCTGTCACCAGATGTCTTCCATTTCTTCTGACCCTTAAACAAATATTTGAAGGGACAATGATCTAACATCGATGCAGGCGTCAGGCCCTCGGTGACAAAATGGCTCAATGGTCAACCAAAGACATTTTTCTCTACCAAGCAGTGGAATGCGTGTCTAAAAGTCAGTGGCGAGTTTTTCTAAAGAGCCCTAGTGAGTCCATGTTTCATAAGAATTGCTCTTTTTATTTCTTCTACACCTGCTGATATACCATATATATGTTTGTAATAAAGCCGATGGGACGGGTTTAATTTTAAAACGCTTCTCAATATCAACGACGAATATGCACTGGCCCTCTACCCTATTACTTATTATGATGAAATTTAATGCATAACCATGCAGCGGAATGTGTATTACTGGGCACACCTTCGTTCATTTGCTGTCTAACCTGTTTAGATATCCATTGTTTTCTTGCTCTCTATAGTTGTCTTCCATCACCAACTTGCATCAAATATAGTGCTTGAATCCAGATGCCGAATGTCGAATTCGGATCAATAAATAACACTCAACACTTCTGTATTCAAGCATTATTAATTCCTCCCACACTTCTGCTTAAAACGTCTACCCACATTATTTTTAAGAGATCTCTATTTTATATCCTGGCTTCGGCACATCACCTCTCTTTCTTTCTCTCTCTCTCTCTCTCTCTCTCTCTCTCTCTCTCTCTCTCTCTCTTTCTTTCTATGTTTTCTACACTAACTGTTTTCCCTCTCACTCTGGCAAACCTATCGTCCCCATTTCCAACTGTCCTGGCCTGAACATATCCAATCACTTAACTCTAATGCCCAAGTATCGATTACACAACGTTAAGCGCCAAGAGATAACTCAAACTTCGTGGACATCTTTGGCCTGGCTTTGAGGGTGGGTCTTTCAAATGTCATTTCGAGACCACCGGAACCTGTGAATGTTTCATTAGCCCAACGGCCGTGACTAGGCTGGAGAAAGCCATATTTAAAAATTAGACCATAAAGAAAGCATTGGGTTTGAGTGAATATGGATCTGCTTTTCTTCCATTACTGAGGAACTCCACTCTGCCACGGGTTAGATTCCAGACCTTTTCCTGTATAAAGAAGGTTGCCGTAACTCGAAAAAAAATAGTTTTAATGTGAAGAACAAAACATTTAGCTATGGTTCCAAAGTCAACACGACAATCCAATGTTTATATTTCTTTGCTGCAAAAATCCATCTATTTTATTGTGTTTATTCCCCAAAACTGAATCTTTAATTCTCCTGCCTCCCATCTTGAATTGTTTTCTATTTTTCTACTTCCAATCTTCGACTTTGTTTCTTTATCTTCTTCCAAACTTCGACTTTTTCAATTTTTTACTTCTCATCTTATACCTTTTCTAATGCAGATTCTTATTGTTTTATTATTATAATACTGGGTCCTACGCTTCTCCACAAATGACATGCTACCAAGACTAAAACTTCTAACTCTCTTATCTGTGTACCACACCTTCAACTAATTCTACTTCTAAGGTCCGATTTCGACCGCATACACTCGACTCAAGCTCCTTTATATGTCAACTGTTATACTCCGCATCCATTACTCTGATATCACACCGTTTGCTCCTCTAGACTTGTGCTATATAAAGATAATTGTACTGTGTGTCTAGCTCCGTGACAGAAGCTACCATTACCATGAAAAAGAAGCTCTCAGTCCCATAACAGAGACTACAATTAAGTCAAACGGTCTTTCATATAAAAGGGCATTTGCAAAGAAAGAGCACATAATTGGTATAGTCTCCAGATAATGAAGCTAAATTCCAGATAAGCGAGTGTGTGTTATCAATGATTACATATTAAGCTCTGAGCCTATTGTGACTGCCTTTTTTAACTATACGGCTTCCAAAGAAAAGACAGAATTCAGCTAAGGGTGAGGAAAGTGATGAGTTGCGATTTTAAGAAAATATGCTATTTTACAACGGAAGACAACAAGTGTCCTTAAAAGAGGAGTCGATGAAAGAGTAGAGGAGAAATATCCCAGATTAAGGACAAGCTGCAGACATGAAACTAGAGTAACAGGATGAAAATAGATGAGCAAATTAATCGCCATCCCCTTTCAGTAATAAGTTTCAATGCAGAGATACAAACCAAATACACAACAAATCAAAGTTCAACAGAAATTGTAAATGACAACAGTACCATTGAATAGAATTAAATATTCTAGCATTACAAAATGAAGGATTTTGTATAGTAAATTAATGATAATGGCCACATTTTATATTTAGTACAGCGTGTACAATTAGATCATCAGCATCATCATCATGTGCCATACCGGTTAGCGCACGCGATCATGTCCTTCCACAATCTTCTATCTACAGTGCATCGTATCAGTTCTGTTGTTGACTGTTTTCGTACAATTAGATAACTGTTGAATTTACGTCAAGGTCAGTGACCAACAACTGATCGAGACGGCCTAGACCTGCAAGCTATGATCTGGGAAAAGACTAAACAGTTTACTAAGAAGTAATCAAAGATGGAAGATAACCAAAAATGTCAGGCTGAGATCAGATATGTTGGGCCGAACTGTACAAATGGGACATATTTTTGTTTGCTTTAAACAACAGCACAACACATCTCAGTATGTCTTGAACATTTTTAAGAGCGAGCGGGAAAGAGAGATAATCATCATTTAAACATAAACATGAACAAAATTGTAATGTTAATGTTTAACTTTTCTAGGGCCTGCGGTGCGCAAACCATTACCTTACAGCAGTTAGAGGTTAATAAATGTGTGCTTGATCGTGCCAAAACTGACTAAAGGCCCCATGGAAGGGATCGAAAACGAAATAAACTAGGTTTTGAAAAAATGACATGACGAAGTCAAGGAAGCAAATGAAAAGCAAAAATCAGGGGTTGCTCTGTAAGGACAATAGTTGGTTATCTTTGCAGATCATTTCAGCAAACTAACTTAGTAATTGTTGTAGCTCTGTTGTCGTTAAACTGTGTATTTCATTAATAAACCCTTTCCCAGCAGGGTTGTTAAAAGATTTCACTTTCCATTTTATTGGCGATGCTTTCAGTTTAGGCCAGAGTTCGAAAGATATGAATGACGAATAAAGGGCTTCTCGAATTCCTTTTTTTAAGATTCTCAGGATTCGAGGATTCGAATGTCTCATCACTAGCAAAAGATACTTTATCGCCACGAAATCTCTGAAACAATACAACATATACACCTTAAAGGGAGAAGCATTAATTAAAAGAAGAAATATTCATGTTTCGGTCTGTAGTATCTCAACTGCTAGCTGGGTATATCTGGTCATATATGGGCATATATGTGTATATCTGGGCATATATGTGTATATCTGGGCATATCTGTGCATATCTGGTCATATATGGGCATATCTGTGTATATCTGGGCATATATGTGCATATCTGGTCATATATGGGCATATCTGTGTATATCTGGTCATATAACAGCATATATGTGTATATCTGGGCAGATATGTGTATATCTGGTCATATATGGGCATATTTGTGTATATCCGTGTATATCTGGGCATATATGGGTATATATGTGTATATCTGGTCATATCTGTGTATATCTGGTCATATATGGGCATATATGTGTATTTCTGGTCATATATGTGTATATATGGGCATATCTGCGTATATCTGGGCATATCTGTGTATATCTGGGCATAACTGTGTATATCTAGGCATATCTGTGTATATCTGGTCATATATGGGCATATCTGTGTATATCTGGGCATATATGTGTATATCTGGTCATATATGGGCATATTTGTGTATATCCGTGTATATCTGGGCATATCTGTGTATATCTGGGCATATCTGTATATATCTGGTCATATATGGGCATATATGTGTATATCTGGTCATATATGTGTATATCTGGGCATATCTGCGTATATCTGGTCATATCTGTGTATATCTGGGCATATATGTGTATATCTGGGCATATATGTGTATATCTGGTCATATCTGTGTATATCTGGGCATATCTGTGTATATCTTGTCATATATGTGTATATCTGGGCATATCTGTGTATATCTGGTTATATATGGGCATATCTGTGTATACCTGGTCATATATATGTATATCTGGTCATATATGGGCATAGCTGTGTATATCTGGGCATATATGTGTATCATCATCATCAAGTACCGGGCTTAGTGGCGTAGGTGATCATGTCTCTCCACAACTTTCGATCTCAGCAACTATTTATCATTTCTGTTGTTGACCTTCTGCCAAGCCATTCTCTTAAGCTGTCTGTTATTTTTTTCTCTTTGCTTCCCTCTATATCTTCGTCCCTCAATTTTTGCAGTTGTTACAATATATTCAAATTGTTCTCTTCTCGTTACATGGCCAAAAAATGATGATTGTCTCTTCCTAACATTGGAAATTAGCTCTCTTTTTGCTTTGACCTCTCTCGGAATCTCTTCATTACTCTTCTTAGCTGTCCAATATATATATATATATATATATATATATATATATATATATATATGTGTGTGTGTGTGTGTGTATATCTGGTCATTATGGGCATATATGTGTATATATGTGTATATCTGGGCATATATGGGCATATATGTGTATATCTAGGCATATCTGTGTATATCTGGGCATAATTGTGTATATCTGAGCATATCTTGGTATATCTGGGCATATATGTGTGTATCTGGGCATATCTGGGTATATATGGGCATATTTGGCTTTATCTGGTCAGATCTGGGTATATCTGGGCATATCTTGGTATATCTGGGCATATCTTGGTATATCAGGGCATATCAGTGTATATCCAACAGAGAAAAGAATGTCCAAGAAAAAACATCGTCTCTCATATTCGATTACTACAAAATGTAGGTCCGTTCTGGAGACAGAATTCGTCAATAAAATGTACAGAGGTTCGTGTTCACTTGATGCATACGCATTGACTCAGTTCTTTTTAAGATATATGGAGACACATGTCAAGTGTTGAAATGATGATGACATTCATTATCGCGTGATCACATCCGGACTTCTGTTGAGCTTTATTGGTTGTATTTGGTTTGAATCTGCTCTGAGACTTATTACTGAAAGGGGATTGTGCTTAATTGAATGGACGGAGACTAGCTGAAATGAGTGTTACGCTTTCTCATTTTTACTATAAACAGAAAAAACTGAACATTTTCATTAAAACAAAGGAACGTTTGGAAAATGTAATAAAAATAATATTCTTTTGTTCAATATGTCAGTCTACGTCTAATTAAAACGTACGTTTGTTCTTTTTATTCTGGCAACTTTTGTTCGTTTTCAGTTTTTCAGTGATTTGTGTGTGTGTATTGTTAGATATAGCAGTTATTAAGGTCACGTTGAATAATAATTGCATGTCGAAATTGTATTTAATCCAACATGCATTTTTATCTAATCAGCGCTTACACTTTGATATTCCTAGTAACCTCTGTTTTAAGATTTCATCTCTCCTGAAAAAATATGCTCGTTATTGCGGCCTCGCTAAATTTTCGTCTCTTTCAAAATGTTATTGCGTTATTTCTCGCGTGTGGGTAGAGCCCATTTTGCAGACATATTTCACGTTGATGGGTCTTATCGTCCAAATATACGACAGCTCGTCGGCTATTTTATCAAGCAGGCTCCTGTAAAAGTTTAAAGAAATCCTCAATTTGCTGTTAAAAATGGACAATGTGAAACAACGATCCGAAACATAAAATAAAACATAATCTCGGCTAAACCCTGCTTAACGGGAATTTCAAGTTAAAGAAACTCAATGTAACTTACAAATAATTGATTTCTAGAAAGCATTTTGTTCTTTTTTCATCGTTGTACTCCTGCAGTGTCCTCGATTACTCCATTAGCTTTCCTGATCACATACGAAGATATCGGCACAATGATCTCATTGGTCAGTACTATAGCTATCATGCTAGACACATTACTATGTTTTAATTTGAGGTCTCGCTCTGCAACCTGTCTCATCAATTTTTTAATTCCGAAGTAATTTTACATGCTCAATTTTAACATTCAACTTAAATGTCTATATCCGTGTCCGATATTACTAAGCACTCAGTTTCAATTGACTTGAATTTATCAAGTTCAATATAAAAACAGCTGAAATCTGAGCTAAAATTGCGTGCTGATCGACTCTCAAGATGCTCAGAGATAGAGAAGAAGAATAAGACGTTGATTTGTGAGCTTCATCTGTTGGCTCTCAATATATGATATTAACCAAATATATCTAGTAACACGTTGAAGGGTTGCTTCAATATTTGTCTCTTGGTAGATGTGATTTTCAGGTCATATTTTATCTTATTCGCAAACCAGTTACAATACCATGGACAATTATTTGCGCAATCAACAATCAGAAATAGAGAAAGAACGTACGTCATCCTCTCAAGTGTGGTGTACAAGAACGTGTTCTCCTTTGTACATAATGAAGGTTTAGAATGAAGTGTTAAATATTCTTGAAAAATGCGAATCAATCACTGTAACAATGTAACCTGTGGATAAGCTATTGAAGTGATTTATCTGTGAACAAGTTTTTGCTCAGTGTAAAGTGTAACCTGTAAACAAGTCATTAAACATGTAATCTGTATTCTTGTTAGGTAGAATAAAATAAACAGGACAAATTGGTGTCATTTGTCATACGCAGGGCTTGCACTGCATTTGCTGCAAATTACTATGCTGGGCGATATTCTCAGTCTTAGTACCGGAATCGATGCCTGCTATCGCCGCATCTCTTTTCAGCCTTCTTCTAACTGTATCTCGACGTCAGCCTCTTTTTTCATTTTCTTTCCCATTTGAAAAATTACTTTGTGGTCCTCTTGTTATTTCTACTTGACACGGTCGACGTTCGCCTGATATTTTCTCTTGACTTTACACGAGGTTGTTAATTACCTAGTCATTTCTCCTATTTCTGATTAGTCTTGAATTCATTACGTTATATACAAAATATTTTCCCTAGATATTTGTATATTAAAAGTACATTTAGCTTATTCTCCATTTCTTTCATCGTTTTCTAACATTTAGGTACATAAGTAAGGGTAATTATAATACATTTTTATTTACCAAGAGATGGGCGGTGCGGCGATCCGATATAAAGATATCAGTATCTCCAGTATGAAAACTAGTTCCTATCATTATTGCATCATTTTTCCTACTATTATCATATTTTGTTTTATTATTTCAATCTATTATCCTACATTTACATTAGTATTTTCACTAATTATCTTGTGGTTTCAATATTATTTCCATCTGTCCTTCTATAATTCCATTATAATGTCCACCTATTAAACTACGTTTTTATTATTATTTCAACTGATTATTGTATCTTTCCGTTATTATTTTATCATTACTTCCGTCTATTATTTATTTCCAATTTAGTTTCAGTGAATTATTCTACGTTCCTATTAATACTTATATGTATTATTCTACATTTCAGTAACTTGCCATTTTAAATTTCTGTTATTAGTAGCACCTATTATCATATAGTTTCCTCATTATTGTATTATTATTTCAGTATATTATCTTCTAAGTATCCTAAGTAAATATTAAGGATAATGGAGAAGGACCAGAAATACTCAGAGAAGAAGTGGAAGACGCCTTGCGCAATATGAAAGCAGTCAAAGCTCCTGGACCATATAATATAACTAAAGAAAAGATTGAAGCCATGAGTGATTTTGGAATAGAAATAATAATAACAAAAATATTGAATGATATCTACAACAGCGAATATATACCAGACGACATGCTCAAATCAATATTCATAGCCCTACCAAAGAAATCGGGTGCGATTGAATGCGATGATCATCGCACAATAAGCCTTATAAGTCACATGACTACGATATTACTAAGAATCATCATGCGAAGAGTGCGAACACAAAATCAGTCCAGAAATTAGCGATGAACAGTGTGGTTTTGTTAGAGATAAAGGAACAAGCAATGCCATTTATATCATAAGATCTTTAGTAGAAAGAGCCATAGAGGTGAAAACAGATTTATACCTATGTTTCGTAGATTACACCAAGGCATTTGATAAAGTAAAGCACCAAGAAATAATCAACATTTTAGAAAGCATAAACGTAGACAGCAAAGATCGAACAATAATAAAGAACATGTACTGGCAACAAATAGCGACCATAAGAATTGGAAACCAATTGGGAATGTTTCAACAAATAAAACAGGGTGTTAGACAGGGCTGTGTGCTGTCACCAGATTTGTTTAATATTTATAGTGAGATTATTTTAAGATCCATAAAGGACATGCCTGGAATAACAATTGGAGGTCATAATATAAATAATCTAAGGTATGCAGATGATACAGTCTTAATCGCTAAGAGTGAAAATGAGTTACAAGAAATGTTGGACATTGTAGTGAAGGAAAGCAAAAAGAAAGGACTCAGCCTTAATAGAAAAAAAGACAGAGGTAATGGTAACAACAAAGAAAAAGACATCACCTCAGTGCAAAATAAAGACAAGTGGAACAATATTAAAACAGGTAAATGAATTTAAATATTTGGGAACTTTGTTAACCTCAGACGGAAGATGTACAAAAGAATTGAGATGCAGAATGGCTCAGGCAAAAGCAGCTTTCCAAAAATGAGGAAAATACTATGCAATCCATTTTTGTCAATAGAAACAAGAAACTTAGTTCTTAAATGTTATGTAGAGCCAGTCTTAACATATGGATGCGAATCATGGACAATAGGACAACAGACAAGAAAATCACTGGAGTCTGTAGAAATGTGGTTTTACAGAAGAATATTGAGAGTACTGTGGACAGCTAAGGAGAGTAATGAAAATGTTATGAGAGAAGTCAAAGCAAAAAAAGAGCTAATTTCCAATATTAGGAAGAAACAATCATCATTTTTTGGCCATGTAATGAGAAGAGAACAACTGGAATATATTGTAACAACTGGGAAAATTGAGGGTCGAAGAGATAGAGGGAAACAAAGAGAAAAAATAACAGACAGCTTAAGAGAATGGCTTGGCAGAGGATGAAGAACAGAACTGATAAATAGCTGCCGAGATCAAAAATTGTGGAGAGACATGATCACCTACGCCAGCAGGCACGGTACTTGTTGATGATGATGATGTTATCTTCTATATTATTGATGGATTTACAATACAAGAGCACAATAAAGTACACACTGTACATATAACAGCGGTTATACCTCGTGGTAAAAATCACAAACATCGCCATCTATAGAAGTGGAAGCCATCTTCAGTAGTAAGGCCAGTAGGCAACAAGAGAAAGA
This sequence comes from Megaustenia siamemsis, assembly GCA_032433765.1. NCBI lineage: Eukaryota > Metazoa > Mollusca > Gastropoda > Stylommatophora > Ariophantidae > Megaustenia > Megaustenia siamemsis. The sequence goes on from JAVIAB010000051.1 coordinate 50,492,742, forward strand.
AATCACAGACATCGTCATCTATAGAAGTGGAAGCCATCTTCAGTAGTAAGGCCAGTAGGCAACGAGAGAAATCACATGAAACTCCACAATCGTGACGTCTTCAGCTTTACGAGTTATAGACGAGTTATTTGAGGCAACTTATTTCAGTCTGCAGGCCTTACTGCAGTAGATGACTGTGGGTACAGATAGAAACGGATAAACACAATTTAATATAAGGTAAATTAATTTTTTTCTTTCACAGTCCTAAAAAACCTAATGTTCTTTCTTAGACAATTGCTTCGTGCTTAAAAAAAAAGAGGCCACCCCGTTTCATGATTTACTGCTGCATAAACTAGAATATTCCACCAACAGGATAATCAAAATGCCTGTTCTAGTCCCAACAGATAGTCCAGATATTTTAAGCAAAACGCTACATTCAGCTGCCGTTACATGCCAGTTCATGTAGCGTTTGCCAACTTTTTTACTCTTCGATATTTCTGGTAGCGGATATTCGATCGACAATAAAGATGCATGAAGGTCTGGATGAGTTGAATGTGTCCGTCTTTGAACCGTAAATGTGTATGGGAAATCAATAACTGCCTTATGTAAGGAAACGAGAAAAGCTATAACAAGAAGTCGTTACGAGGGCGCTTGATGTGAAGCTTTGGCTGTCTTCTGTGGTATTTTACTTTGAATTTAAAAAAAAAAAGCTTCATTAACAAAATGTTTACCTTAAAAAGAGCAGCATAATCACATTTGGGTGAAAAAAAAAGCACGGGAACAAATATTGCAAACACTTTTGTTAATGAAGTTTTTATTAAGTTTAGCTTAAAATTAACTTAAGTTAATTATATTATATTATTGTAAAAAAAATCTCCCCCCCCAAAAAAAAAAAAATACCCCACCAATAACACTGAGAATGCTATTTTTAAAACAAATAATGAAAATACTGTTTTTGAATTGTTAATATTATAATTTCATGAAATTAAAAATGGCATAATTGTATGTTAAGAAACTATAAATGCAATATTAAATAAACATTATGCTACAATTATGACGTTGTGACGATTTTGTTAAAATTTATTTGTGGAAGAAGGGACCACAGCAGCTACTAAACGGGACTACTAAAGTAGGTCAGCCTCGTTCCAGACCGCCTTAAATGAGTACCGGGATTTTCTGGAAAAGTGTGGCGGTATGGAGTGATACCGACCACGTCCTCCATAAAAACAATGCTACCAATGGTCATTTTTAAATATGGTCACTAACATTATGTTCCTCTTAGATTGTGCAGCTATACAATAACAATAATTTAGGACTGGATATGTTTTTAAAAGTCTTTATTATTCCTTGCTTTTTCTGGCATTTTTTTTTCTTATAGCCTCCTAAAAACTGCTTGTATGTTTTTTAGCTCCGCGTCATTATGGCTTTTTTTTTTATTTCCTTCACAGTCGCATTGAGGTGTATCACTGGCTATGTGAGTGTATAGTTTCTATCTATCTATCTATCATCTATCTATCTATCTATCTATCTATCTATCTATCTATCTATCTATCTATCTATCTATCTATCTATCTATCTATCTATCTATCTATCTATCTATCTATCTATCTATCTATCTATCTATCTATCTATCTATCTATCTATCTATCTATCTATCTATCTATCTATCTATCTATCTATCTATCTATCTATATCTATTGACCTTTCGAGCCGTAGCCGGCCCATAGGGCATAGACCAAGATATTCCTTCTCTTATCTGAATTTTTGTTCTAGCAGTTTTCAATTCTTTTAAAGATATTTTATCAAATCTCGCCATTTGTCTCTGTTCTGTGCAAGCAGTTCTATATCATTGAGGGAGCCGAATCCTGCTGCTCTTGCCTCTCTCACCAATGTTCTTCTCAGTGTCTCAGTATAGTTTACTATTGTAAATATAACTTGGTACAGTAACAGCAGAAAGTTACCAATATGCACTTGTATATGCTCTCGTGCCATATCATTAGTGTTTTAGACAGAGAGCAAATGCTAGCAGCTACGCAGGAGGACAGAGATGGTCAACTTTGGGACAATAACTATCTCAATTCAGATCAGGAATAGTTCCCATTGTTGTTTGACATTGCGCCCTCAATATAAGAAAGAAGCGAATGAAGCACTTCAATCATCTGTAAGATACGAAATGTTTTCTGAACGTTGCTTTAGACTTAGACGTTCCTTGTTGCTTTCTTGACTATTATGTCTATCATTTCTTGTAGTTCATTCTCTGTCTCTGCTATTAAGACTGTGTCATCCGCATATCGCAAATTATTTATGTTGTGGCCATTGACTTTAATTCCTATTTTGTCTACTATTGATCTCATAATATGTTCGCTGTAAAGTGAAAACAAATCCGGTGACAGAACACAACCTTGTCTGACTCTTTGTTTTATAAGTTTAAATTGTCCTGTTTGATTGTTAATTCGTATTGCTGCTGTTTGTTGCCAGTACATATTTTTTATGATTCGCAGATCCTTGCCATCAGTGTTTAATTTCTCCAGCATATTGATTATTTCCACATGCTTTACTTTGTCAAATGCTTTTGTGTAGTCTATAAAACACATATATAGATCCTTCTTTACCTCTATAGCTCTTTCTAGCAATGTTCTTAAGATGTATATCGCATTATTGGTACCCTTTCCTTCTACAAGTTCACATTGTTCCTAACTTATTTCTGGTTTTACTTTGTTCCTTACACGTCTCATGATGATTCTTAGTAATATTTTCGTCATGTGGCTCCTGAGACTAATAGTGTGATTAATAATAATAGTATTAATAGCATCATCATCATCAAGTACCGGGCCTGCTGGCGTAGGTGATCATGTCTCTCCACAACTTTCGATCGTGGCAACTATTTATCATTTCTGTTGTTGACCTTCTGCCAAGCCATTCACTTAAGCTGTCTGTTATTTTATCTCTTTGATTCCCTCTATCTCTTCGTCCCTCAATTTTTGCAGTTGTTACAATATATTCCCGTTGCTCTCTTCTCATTACATGACCAAAAAATCATGATTGTTTCTTCCTAATATTGGAAATTAGTTCTCTTTTTGCTTTGACCTCTCTCAGAACATCTTCATTACTCTTCTTAGCTGTCCATGGTACTCTCAATATTCTTCTATAAAACCACATTTCTACAGACTCTAGTGATTTTCTTGTCTGTTGTCCTATTGTCCATGATTCGCATCCATATGTTACTACGTAACATTTAAGAACTCCTTTTTCTTGTTTCTATTGTCAAAAATGGATTGCATAGTATCTTCCTCATTTTTTAGAAAGCTGCTTTTGCCTGAGCCATTCTGCATCTCAATTATTTTGTACATCTTCCGTCTGATGTTAACAAAGTTCTAAAATATTTAAATTCATTTACCTGTTTTAATATTGTTCCACCTGTCTTTATTTTGCACTGAGGTGATGTCTTTTTCTTTGTTGTTACCATTACCTCTGTGTTTTTGCTATTAAGGCTGAGTGTCCAACATTTCTTGTAACTCATTTTCACTCTTAGTGATTAAGACTGTATCATCAGCATACCTTAGATTATTTATATTATGACCTCCAATTGTTATTCCAGGCATGCCCCTTATGGATCTTAAAATAATCAAACTATAAATATTAAACAAATCTGGTGACAGCACACAACCTTGACTAACACCCTGTTAGTATTAATATAGTAAATTATATATATATATATATATATATATATATATATATATATATATATATATACAGTCCTATGATACATGTGTTTGTGTGCCTGTGTATTCTCTGCTTCTATTCAATGATATTTGATATTTCTTAAATGGTAAAAAAAAAATTGCAGTGATAGAGATTTTTCTTTGTGTGAAATAGGCAAGTCTATCCTTAACGCGGACGAGATCAACTGAAGAATTATTACTGTTGTTGTAAAACAAAATCTTTATTAATAGATAAGTGGTTAATACAAACATGAAATGGACGGAATTGTTTAGCATCGAATTTCAAGAAATATAAATTGGAAGGATAAGTTTTGTTAGGAAAGCATTTTATCTTGGTATAAGTTTCTAAAGACGATTGCAAGACAGCGGACATTTTAAATTTATTCTTCGATATCTAACAGCAAATCGATTTTAACTTGAGCAGCGTGCTTCACACATGGCATTCACTTGTACGCCTTTTATAAGAGACGACTAGACATCGAATTTCACTATCAAGAGACAGGGTGGTTGGGGGTGGGGGGAGGTAAAGCTACGACGAAATTACAGATTTGAAGAAAAATGCCGCACACTTGGGGCGTGATTCGACCCCGAACCTTCCCCTCCAGTGGTCGACGTCGCACTTCTAGACCACTAAGTCGTTCCTCTCCCTGATCTGTCAATATTTAATTCATTAGCAGTTCTGTTTATATACTATAACTCGTTAATTTAATACACCCATTAATTTTAATGATTTGTTTACATTATTTTCCCGAGGTTACCTATAAACACGAAGATTTGTATTTTTAAACTGCTCGTCACAATCATTCCCTGCTGCTCTCGCGTACTTGTAATTGACAATGGCGTATACTAATGTAACTTGGTTCAACTCGACTAGTGCATGTAACTTCCACTATCACAAGTCTACAATTTTGGGCAACGTAGAAGAAATTATTCTATTTCCATTTGTCCAGGCGCCGAGACTTTTATTTAAAATAAACTTCTAAAAGATCAATGGGTTTACGAAATTATAAGGAATATAAAGAAGCAATCTTTTTAGCGTGCCTGTGTAATTTATATTTGTGTATGTCGCGCTACTTCCCAGTGATATAATAATAAATGATTTTCCATTCGCACGGTTGCTGTCATTATATGGATTCGGTTTTCTTGTGATTTTATCTTTTACCAGTCTAGGGTGGACAAATTACATACACAATTCGTCAATGTTTGCATACATTTTGCAGCACACTTTATTCGGTGAATATACAACCACAAAATGTACGTAAAAAAAGAACCCGGAGAAAACGGGAGATTCTCCAGTTTCATACTACTATATAAATACTTCGTGTATCATCAGGACTTGCAAGCTAACAGTTCAAATACACTTTGGACGAATGATGATTAATGTTAGCGTGCAGACATATTGTGTTATCTGCATTCTCATATTATAGCAATCACTGTGTCATTGTGGCCATATGTTTTATTTATACTCATGGCTGATGATCTCACTTTTGATATAGAAACTTATATTTACGTTCCATTCTCCGTTATGTTTGCGCGAATAAGATGGAACGGAGCGTTAGATTAGTAGGATAGAAAATATCCAAGTGAAAGAAATGTCGCAATAAAAGGAAGGAATAGTAGGTATATGTAAAAGATGTTGTGATAATAATAACAGGAGGTAGGGTTCTATCCCAACCGACGGGCTCCGGGTTCACCTAGCCTTAAATGGGTACAGGAATTTTTAAACGGAAAGTAAAGCGGCACGGGCGTAATACCGACCACATTACCACATAAAACATGTGCTGAAGGTCTGTAAAATTTATGGTCACTAACACCATATTCCTTATGCGCCACTTGGCGTGACGGGGGCTCTCTACTTTTTTTTTTTACTTTTCTCTCTCTCTCTCTCTCTCTGCGATGAGGACTCAATCAGAGTAGGACTCCAGACTCTCACACGAAGACAGCTGTCTGTTTAAGCCTGTTAGATCCACTCCGCTTGAATACCTGTTAAAACGTTGCACTGTGTTCTGCGCCAGTGGCCCAGTGCATCCGATTTCAGCCATCATTTTGTTCAGGTTTGATTTCCTTAGCCTTTGATTGTCCCCAATCTTCCTGCAAGGCAGCAGATGATCTTTTCTGTAGGGGGATTCTGCCCTTAGATAGTCGGCCCTCCCAGGTTTACGAGCACCATTTGCCCGAGTCACTAGAGGTGACTAACACAGACATGCGACTTGAAATATGAGGAAACTGCAACAAGGAACCCTTTTCATGCATAACCTTCAATTGTTCCCGCCGCCTATCCCCATATACCGGTAAGTCACGTCCTCTTGAAAATGATGATCGTCGTAGCACTTGATGATGTTAGGCCATCGTTGATGACTCAATTCAGAACATATAGACACACAGTTAGTCGTCAAATTATCCCCGTCGCACATCAAACAGCAGACCGTAAGATTTCCGCACAACCTGTTTAGGGAACCATTACGATGATGTAGCACACAACAATGTCGCCGAACACAAAATCTCGCTTCCTTTAGCTTTCTGATTACTCTAGTGTAAGCAGCCTACGACGAACAAAACACGAAGCAAATTCCCCAAAGAGACAAAACTGCGGCTGACGAAGAAGTTTACATTAATATGTAATTATTTTTATTTTATATATATTATATTATGATATGATATGTTGTGTTATTTTTATTCTATTAGTCATCGGGTTATCTTCATCGCACATCGAACAGTAGTCCACAAGTGTTTAGATCTCCTCCTCAGCAGATCTCGGAGCATGAAAAACTGAGAAATCAAAGTTTGATGCTTCTTAAATCTTCCCCTTTTCTTCTTGCAGCTCTTTTTAATTTAGGCAGCATCATTTTTAAGCTGAAAATACGGGAGTTCGGTCAGGGCTGCAGATTCACGAGCATCATCGAAATCTTCATCTCGCCTACGTCTTTAGAACATTACGGATTAGTGGCTTGCATTCAGGATAAGCTAGATAAGCGCTACTTGCCTAACACTCGTCACAGTCAAATTAAAATGTCTGTTCTCAATTTCTGACTCAATATATCAAAACGGTTTAAGTAAAATATAATTAGTTATGTTGTCTTGACCCTTCAGAAATCTCTGTATTTATCGCTTGGTTACAGGAAACAAATTTGCTTTGATTACGCAAGTGCAAATAGCAGAAATGTCGTGAATAGTTCCACTGTGTTTCATTACTGCACGATGTCACGATTAGCTAAGCGTTAATAGCTTCTCAACTAAAGAATGAACAAAGACGACAGATTTCAGTCCATCGAGAGTGTGTGGAACATGCTGCTTACGTGTTCACTTAACGATGCTTTATTAAAGGATTGAGATAATTGCTGAGAGTGATAGTGTTTATGAATTTGTATTATTTTATTTGTTGGTTTTATTTGTAAGAGAAGTTTAATATTTAGTATTTTACTTTGTGTGTAATTTGACTTGATGTGAAATATCGTACTCGAGGCATGAATGGGTTCTTTTTAGCCGTGTCTTCTACAATAGTGGTAGATGAATGTTTAGTATCAAAATGAAACGCTTTCTGACTGTTGAGAACATTGTTTTTGTTTTAAGTTAAAATTATTAAAAATATAGTCTTTATTTCACATTTGTATTGGAAAACAGAACTGAAAGTATTGTACTTCAAACTATCCCAATGGTACCCTGTTTCATTTAATAAATTACATGTGGTGTACATGCAGATAACAACGTCAAATCTTGATAATACTTCTATTAAAGTATAGCTATCGTTAACACAGCCTGATCGTGATATTACTTTGCTGAAGTATAGTTTATTGTTTATTCAGATTGTGGCATTGCTTCAGTAAGTATAATGGATTGTAAACTCAAGCAAGTAACAATACTTTTTTAAAGGTGGTTTATTTAAGACCTACGTATATCGCGACAGAATTTCACTAAAGAAAGCTTATTCTTAACTTATTCATATGATGGTACCATTTCATTAAAGATAATTTGTTTCCGTTTCAATAAGTATGCAAAAAGCTTGACAAGTCTTATGTCTTTATACCATTGACAGGAACTACTTATTTCAATAGGGTGTCCGGTTAGCGCAATCGATAGGCGGTTGGCTTACCACGGCAACAGCCGGGGTTCGTAATCCTGGCGAGGACACCTGGGTTTTACTAATTCCCTAAAAATTAGTAGGAGCCGCGATAGCTCAGTGGTTAGTGAACTGGACTACTACGGACAAGGGGTAGGGTTCGATCCCAACCGACGGCTCCGGGTTCACCCAGCCTTAAATGGGTACCGGATTTTTTCTGGGAAAGTAAAAGCAGCACGGGCGTAATACCGACCACATTACCCAAAAACCATGTGCTGAAGGTCTGTAAAATATAGGGTCACTAACACCATATTTCCCTATACGCCACTTGGCGTGACGGGGGGTACTTTACTTTACTTTTTACTTATTTCAATAATTTAATAAACACCTTGGCATATTTGTGGCATGTAAAGGACGGTAATGAAGTTCACTTTTGGATTTTATATTCCAGAAGTCTGACAAGTTGACCAAGGTTTCCGCCAACAGGCTCACCTTATATTAGGCTTCATTAGCCGCCGGCTTTATCTAAATTGGATCATCCAATCTACCTTCAAACTACTTCTTCTCCTTCTTCTTTCCTTCCTCATTTGCCTTTCAGCGTCGAGGGGAGATATAATTTGCGGTCGTTTGCTCTTATGTTCGCCTCTGTTGCTGTTAAGTTTCCTAGTGCTTCTAATATTCCATCGATCCATCTTTTTCTTGGTCGACCCTAGGGTCTGGTGTTCTCACAACGTTTGTTGAAGGCTCGTTGTGTTGTGTTTTGATCTTTCTGCCTTGTCACGTGGCAAAACCATTTTATATGTTGTTTCCTTATATATTATACGGCGGGCTATTCCTAGCATTTTTCTCAGTTCTTCATTTCTGATCTTATCTCTCAGACTGTTTCCTGTCATTCGTCTAACACATTTCATCTCTGAAGAGGTTATTTTTTCTTGTTGTTCTTGCATCTAGGTTCCAGGCCTGACATTGAAAGCACAATGTTGGGATGAAGATTGTATTGTATAGTGCTCGTTTTGCCTCTAGAGTCATTTCCAAATTGGAAAATAGTGGTGATAACCTTCAAACGAATCCTCCTAATGTCTTTATCGTGTGGCACTCACTCCTTCCAATCGCCCTCTCTCCGATAGAACAATACCACACTCACCTATCATCCTCACAACTTAGATGCTGTAAGAATACTCAAACGTTACAGTTCCATTCTCCACTCTGATCCCACCATTCGTCTACTTTTACGTGATCCCTCTATGGTCGCTTTTAAACGCGACAAAAATTCGAGAGATATTCTGGTCAGGAGCTATCTCTCTCGCTCCGACCATAAACACTTTGGTACGGTCCCCTGTGGACGTAACTGTATTACCTGTGCTTATGTGCTTCGCACCGACTCTGTCTTATTCCCTAACGGACAGTTCGAGATCAAGGATGGTTTCACATGTGTGTCTCGCAACATCATTTACGCGATAATAATCCAACGATGTCAAAAGACTTATATTGGCCAGCCTGGGAAAGATTTAGCGGAAAGATTCTGTTAAAACCTTCGGAATGTTCAACAGAATACTGGCACTCAAGTAGCGTCCCATTTCAATTCCTCGGACCACAAGGGCAAAAAAGACATCTGTATCACTGGCATTGTTCTTTACCACTCCGGTGACTGAAGCTGGTTCGCATTGGAGAATCGCCTTATAATCCAATTAGGTTCGCTGACCCCACAATTCATAATTGCATCACACTCATACACTATGTTTCCCTTTAGCTGCTACTTCCCTATTACATAGTCATGTATGAGCACAATAGTATATCCACATGCTATGCTATTCACAGCTATCTTCTGCTAGACCACAATGCGACACTTCAGTTGTTCCCTATTTCTTTCGTGTCTGGTGTGTCTGGGTTGCTTACCTATGTTCCAGGTGATACCCTTTCCACCTGCACTACATGGTACCTTACCGTTTACATGTTCTTAGTGAACCCCACTCTGAGACATCTCACTCTTTCATTCTTTCAGGTACCCTGTATTCTTCTGGACTGTTCTTTGTGCTTTGTGTATGCATACGGACCCATAGTTATTTCACGAATCCATGCCCACAGAGTTGATCAATTATCTCGGAAACTATTTGATTAATTTCTGTAATTCTTTTTCATGAAATCTTATTTTTTTCACCGACCTTCAGATTTTGCAACATTTAAGTACCAAGGTAGTCTGAATTTTGCACAAATCGTTTTTTGTTATATAATTCTAGGAAAATATCAAACCACGTGCCCAAAACATTTGATTTTACTGTAAATTATGTTAATTTTCTAACAATGCAAGCCAAAGGCGTATCCGTATTACATTGAATAGGGCAAAATGTTTCATTTGATTTTATATCTTCGTCATAGAGTTAGGTAAACTTCCTTGCTTGACCGTCGCCTCTGCAGAGTCAAAGTTCTGTCCTATCCATCGATTGAAAGACTTTCTATCTATATTTAGCTCTGCCCGTGTTCTTTTTTCTGGGTTTTTTTTTATATCGTAATATTATCGACCCCTTTTAGATTCCTTGCAAAAGTGCATGTACAATAAAACATTTACCTTTTGCATAGTGATGAATTTACACTTTAAACTCTTCATGGTTTTAAAAATCAAGTAGTCACTTCACAACAGCTTACAAATTATCACACATACAGGAATATTCGTTAATAGTAAATATTTTGTCAAAATATGCCTCTGGACCAATTTAACAAGAAACCGGAAATGAAATTGCCAAAACAAAACCTCAGAGTGGCGCGCGTCTTACAAGTTAAGAGTGCTAAACGGTGCTAAGACTGTGTGGTGTGCACGTGAAATTTGCCCTTTTAATTGGTGACTTGATTACAACAAATGTGGGTATTGTAAAATCCTTATATTTAGGACAAGCAAGAAAATAATATTTTTTATATACCTAAAATAAGGAAAAATCTTTCCTAAATGCATGACAGTAGGGCAAAAAATCAAACTGAAGGTCGGTGAAAAAATAAGATTTCACGAAAAAGAATTACCGAAATTCATCAAACAATTTCCGAGATAATTAATAAACTCAGTGGGCACGAATTTGTGAACGAACTATAGATGTTGACACTTCTGGTATGTATGCTGTATGCCCGCTTTTTTACATGCATTTCTATACACATGCATATATATATGTATATATATATATATATATATATATATATATATATATATATATATGCGTATATAAATATATATATATATATATATATATATATATATATATATATATATATATATGCGTATATATATTAGTGTTTATATATATATATATATATATGTATGAGGAGGCGAAGGCGCGCCTCCCAACACCAGAGCTGGAAGTTGTCAGCGACCCACAGCTGATGGCTTGCACCAGGATCGGTGAACCAAAACCATCCAGACCTGCTCCACCTTTCCGCGATGCCTCTGTAACAGACTAACCTGTCTAGTCTGGCCAAGCGAGCAGGGATCGAAGAGAAAAGACAACCCGGTACTCAAAAATGTCGTGCTGAAGTCGGATGTGTTGGGCCGAAAGGCGTAAATATAACAGTTATACTGCAAACCACAACACAACACAGACACGTCCACTTAACGTCCTTTTAAGGACGGATGACGAAGAGGAATTTTACAGTCTACGAATACTCTAGAATACTTTAGTCATCGGGCGAACGTAAGCAAGCAAGCAATATATGTATGTATGCATACAGGTATGTGTGTTCTCGTTGGGCTGTATATAGGTAGATACATATAGATTTTGCCGATTGTGTTATAGTTGAGGTAACCTATACAATATACCGCCACATATTTTTAGAACTCCTCCACCTGTGTTTTGGCCCTGCTAACTGGTCAACTACACCGGATATCCGGCGCAGACTTAGCCCTCGTTCGTTATCCTTCTGCCTCAGCCCTGTACAGAGGGAAGGCTATTATTTGCATTTCTCATTCTAGTTAGAAATTATTTTGTTCTTGATACTTCATTATTAGTTAGCTATGAAAGGCTAATTTTATTTACTTACATCTATGTGTGTGTAGTTTGATGAAGGCCTATTGCGCCGAAACGTCGTTAAATTATGTCGTCCATTAATTAGGTAAAGCTTAAACCATACAATTTTGTTCCTATTTTTTCATTTCTCGTTTTTCCACACCAATAGCAATACTATAACTGGTTTTCAAATGCCTTTCTTTCTTTCTTTCTTTCTTTCTTTCTTTCTTTTTTTCTTTCTTTCTTTCCCTTCTTCCTACGAAATCGAGGCGAGATATGATTCGCCGTTTCTTGCTCTTTTTTGGGCCTCTTCTGCTGTCATACCTCCGAGTATTTCTTATATTCTGTGCTTTTATATTTAATGAAATAAACCGATTTATTTTTTACCTTAAGTTTATTACTTAAGTAATGATGTATTTTCTATAAGTATGTCCGACGACACTACTTTGCTTCTTCGACTTTGTTGGTCGTTCATTAGCGGATTTGCGTTATAATGTGTTTTGCACTCGACGACCCGGTTCAAATGTCTTTCAGACGCATTTCTTCCGGATTACTATCCTATTTTTATTATATTTGTACTTTCTCTAACGTCGATAATTCTTAAATGTTTTATTATATATGAGACGCGTATTTATGTGTGTCTGTACACGCAAATATGCATAAACATATATTCACAAACACGTATATTTAATTTCTGCTATGTATTGGCACGTACGCGTGCATATTGATTTGTAAATAATGCGCTCAAAAAATAGGAATCCCATGATGTTACTTTGGGTAACTTTTAATATTGTGCAAAGTCTTACATTTTCTCAGAGTTTAGGAAACAATGATTGAGTTCGACATTTTCAAATCCCAGTTGTGTACTTTATAGTTGACTTCTCTGTTACCATTAATACCGTAACCTTAATGTGAGCCTTAAGTCTGACAAATGATAGCTCGTCTTAATTCTTGTTAGACAATAAACATACCGGAATAAAGGAGCATAGCCATACCTCCAAAACCCCGCCACATCTGAGTCTCCCTGTACCGTCAGATTTCATTCCCCGCCATAATTGCTTGTCTGGACTACTGAACGTCTCTGTCCTGGTCGATTAAGTATACCCGATGCTGCCCCATTTTCCGTGTACATCAACAAGTTCAGATGCCAGGTTCGTAGAACAAACATCCCTGCTCCCTTCTACTCTTCACATTTTGTTGAGCAACAGCACAAATTTCACACCAGTTATCTCAAGGACATCAATATTTTTGGGGTGGGAGGAAAAGGCCTGGTGCATGAGATACACTCGTTATAAAATTATATTAAGATCAAGCTATACTGAGGAGTTAGTGGCGCACTGGTAAGTGCGCTGACTGGCGACAGAGTGAATGTGGATTCAATTACTGTCTCTTCAGTGACCGAAACGAAAATAACATGGGTACATGGTGCGCATTTGTGGAAAGAAATAAAGAGAGATATAGCATTGACTTTTCTTTATTTTCAAATGATGTAGCCGTGTATAGCTAAGACTTCATTATCTTACATTATAATATGATGCAAGTACATCCTTCAATTTTATCTATCTATCTATTGACCTTTCGAGCCGTAACCGGCCCATAGGGCGTAGACCAAGATACACCTTCTCCTATATGGATTTTTTGTTCTAGCAGTTTTCTTTTAAAGATATTTTATCAAATCTCGCCATCTGTCTCTGTTCTGTGCAAGCAGTTCTATCTCATTGAGAGAGCCGACTCCTGCTGCTCTTGCCTCTCTCATCAATGTTCTTCTCAGTGTCTCCCTGGGTCTTCCTCTTTTTCTTTTACCTGTTGTTTCCCATATGAGGGCTTGCTTTGCTATTCGGTTATTATCTCTTCTCATCACATGTCCAACGTATGACCATCGTCTTTTCTTTATTACTGAAGATATTAGTGGTTGATTGGCGATTTCTCTAATTTCCTCATTTGTTTTGAATTCGTTCCATGCTATACCAAGTATTTTCCTTAGACATTTATTTTCGAATGCGTTCAACTTTGTTTCTATATCTCGTGTTGTTTTCCAGCTTTCACACGCATACGTAAGGGTTGATAGTACATTTGATTTGAATAGCCTAAGTTTTGTGTTTGTGCTGATAAGTTTTGATTTCCACAACTTTTCAAGGCTTCTGAAAGACATTGCTGCTTTAGCTATTCTGATTTTAATTTCTTTGCTCGTATCCCCTTCTCGATCAATGTGACTTCCAAGATAGATAAAGTGATCGATCTCTTCAACTGGTTTGTTTTCCATGTATATTTTGTCACCTGTTGGAATTAAACTAGTCATGACTTTAGTCTTTTCATGATTGATCTCAAGCCCAATTTTGCTGGCTATTAATGATAGTTCGTTTGTGTTTTCCTGCATCGTTTTTATCTGACTGCTGATGAGAACTATGTCATCAGCAAAGTCGAGGTCTTCCAAATGGTCTCCTTGTATCCATTCGATGCCTTTATTACCAGTGCAGCATTTCTTCATTATGAAGTCCATAACAATTCCAAATAACAAGGGCGATAAAATACATCCTTGTTTAACCCCAGTTTCTATTGGGAAACATTCGCTCAGTCCTTCCTCTGTTCGAACTGCACATGTGTAACCATCATACATGTCTTTGATAATATTTATGATTTTTGATGGTAAACCATATTGCTTCAGAATTTTCCACAAAGAATCTCTATGAATACTATCAAATGCTTTTTTGAAGTCGATGAAGTTAAGTACAAACGGTTTTTGCTTTTCAATGTGTTCCTCCAATATAAGTCGTAGAGTGAAAATGTGGTCAATACAGCTTCTCCCTTTTCTAAACCCAGCCTGTTCTTCACGCATTACTGTATCTATTGAATCCTGTATTCTATTTAGGATGATTTTGCAGAATAACTTTGAGGCAACTGACAAAAGTGTCACGCCTCTCCAGTTGTTACAATCTCTAAGATTGCCCTTTTTGGGATCTTAACAATGATTCCTTTTTTCCATTTATGAGGCGTCTTCTCTGTTTTCCAAATGATGTTGAACATTTTTTGGAGATGTATTAGATTATGGCTATCAATTGCCTTGAGGATCTCAGCTGTTAACTTATCCTCTCCAGCAGCCTTGTTATTGGTCATAAGCTTTAAGGTGGTTTCTATTTCACTCAAGGTGAAGTCATCTAAATTTACATTTAATTCTGCTGCTGGTGTTTCAGTTTCAAAATCTATTAAACTGTGGGGTAGTGGACGGTTAAGAATTTCTTTGAAGTGTTCCGCCCAACGGGCTTTTATGTCTGCGCTTGTTGTTAGCATTGATCCAGATTTGTCTAGAATTGGTGTTCCACTGGATGTATAGGTGTTTGTCAGCATCTTTTGCACAGTATAAAGAGTTCTGCTGTCTCCTGTAATTGCAGCTGTCTCTGCTTTCTCTGCCAAATTGTCTATATAAGCTCTTGTATCTCTTCTTGCTGAACTTTTCACCTTGTTGTCTAATTCTTTGTATGTTGCTTTTGCCAGAACCTTTCCAAGATCTGTCTTTACATTAGTCATGGCTCTCTTCGCTTCTCTTCTTTCTTTGATGTATTTCCACGTGGTGTCTGAGATCCAAGCTTGTTTTTCCATTTTCTTCAGTCCAGCACTTGCTTCTGCTGCTGTCATTAGTATTTTGCTCTGTGAGTCCCACATCTCATTGATATCTAAGTCTATTTCACCGAGTGCTGTATAACAATTACTTAGCTCTATGTTAAACTTTTCCTTTATGGCTTCATCTTTCAGTTTATGACTATCAATTTTATGTGTAATTGACCTCTTCTGTTGGTTTCTAAATTTAAATCTTATTTTCCCAATGCACAGGTTGTGGTCACTATTAACATCAGCACCTCTGTAAGCTCTTACATCTATTAATGATGATCTGAATTGTTGTTTAATACATAGGTGGTCAATTTGATTGGAGGTTCTATCATCAGGAGATATCCATGTTGTTTTGTGAATATTTTTGTGTGGAAATAATGTCCCACCTATAACTAAATTTTCTATTAAACATAATTCTATTAATCTTTCTCCATTCTGACTAGTATTATCACAGCCTTCTCTCCCCATCACATGTTCCACTCCTGCATTATCTTGTCCCACTTTGGCGTTGAAATCTCCCATTACAATTAAAAGATCGTGTTTTGGTATTTTGTTTATAAGTTGTTGCAGTTGGTTATAAAAATCGTCCTTAACTTCATCATCAGCTTCGTTAGTAGGCGCATAACATTGAATAATTGAAAGTCTTCCATGTTTTGTTTTGTAGCGTGTTCGTATCAGACGGCTATTTACCGGTTCCCATTCTAATAAACTTCTTGCAGCTTTGTCTGTCATCATTATGCCTACTCCTTCACGGTGTTTTCCATCTTCCCTTCCAGAAAAAACTACTATTTTATTATCAATAGATCTCCTACCTGTTCCAAGCCAGCGCATTTCGCTTAATCCTAAAATATCTAGGTCGTATCTCTCCATCTCGCTCGCGACCTGTGCATGTTTCGTCGGAGCGGCCATTGTTCGAACATTCCAGAATCCTATTTTTGTTGTTGTTTTAGGGCCGAAAAAACTATCACAACTATCTACTGCTAATTTACACATTCTGTATCAGGTCTACGTTTCATTAACAACATCGTTTTTACGATAGCGGCTTGTTAAACCTCTGATCAACGGTTATATACCAAGCCGGAGAAAAATAATTCCTCCATTTTGGAAACAACCGGAAACGTCCATCAATTTTATACACATTGGTAAATGTTCTTAATCATTAGTTATATTTCTAAATTACATATCTGTTAATGTTTCACACACTAATTGTGTGATAAATTAATGTAAACCATTAATATAAGCTTCCAACGACAAATAAAAAGAACTACGTTGTTCATAACATACATAAACATTTCAGTATAACATGTTCAGTACATTTTTGTCACATGCTTTTTTTTTAAATCTTTACAACAGATTGGAGTCAGCGTGTTATCAATCATCAGTATCTCGTTGTTGATTACTCCCAAAATAGAATAGCATGTCCAGCGGCAGAATAAAAAGAAACATTTATGTTGCGGAGGACAACCTCTGTGCTCTCTTACACCTTTAATCTTCCTAACTTTGAATTACTTGCAGCTGTGAATTTTGTGTCTTTTTTCTCCATGTACTGCCTGTGATCGTCTGCCATACTCTCCTTGTTATTGTTTATGCTAATGGAAAATCCTTTCAGGAATTATTTAAACACATCATATCACAATTTTAGTCCCCTATAAACCGTTTGTATTTACTGTTTCCCATACAATATTTACATGCAGAGGTGTATGTTATCCACTCTTCTGACAAGTTTTAGACACTTTAGTCTTGGACTCTTGAATGTTGTCACAGTATAAGGAGCTGAGAACACTGCAAGACGTGTGCTGTTTATAAACAAATTAGTAATTTATTAATTAATTAGTTATTTTTATAGCAACGGACATGGGAACTATCTACTTTTCTTTTTTTCAGAGAATAGAAGTGGCTGCTATTTCTTAATGTTTTAACTCCTTGCTATCAGCATTACCGCAGCTGCATCTATTTGTCTATTCCCAACTTACTTTATACCGCTGCTACTTTATATTTGTCCAGTGTCATCCATTTTTATGTGTATTAGTTAGTTAGACTCATTACCATAGCTTTTCGTTCCAATCATCATATATGTCGTAGTATTTATTTGTGTCTCATCGTTTGTTGTCGTTGTTCTAGTTTTCTGAAGAAGGCCGCGAGTAGGTCGAAACGTAAGTATTTTGTTGTACTCCTTTCTTGTAAAGATGTCACCATACCTTGTAGGAGTGTACGTTATACCCTGCTACTGGCTCCTAACTGTATTTTTTTTTTTTAAATGCTTCCTTCGAAGGTCATAATAGTTCACATTTGCTTTGATTGTTTGTTTTTCTCGAATTAGTTATCTGAAACAATATTGCATTTGAGTATAAGTCAAAATAAATCATTAAAAGTAGCTTCACTTTGAACAAACATATCGTTGCTTTTATTGTTGCATTCAAAAAGTTAAATTGAAAAAGGAACCATTAGAGCTTGAGCATTTGTAGATTTCACAGAAGACTGCTGTAAACACATGGTGTAAGAGAGCAGATACAAAAGAAACCGGAAAGAAAGGATTAACAACACAAGCTTGCTTAACTTTGCTCTTGACTTCAAAGCGTTCAGATGTACTGCCACCGATTTGTACCGATGTGTTAATTTTCTAGCACTCCACAGAATCATATTCACTGCATAAAAAGTCTTAGTGTGGTTCAAAAAAGCCAAAAAATAGTTGTCTAAGGTTTTTTCCTTGTATTTTTTTTTCCGTTGAGTTGCCAATTTATGGAATTATATTGATGGTTGCCCTTCCATTTAAAACTTCGATAATATCTCTCTAACCGATAGATTGCTGATTTCTAGGCGTAAATGTAAAGAAAGAAATATCTAAATATACCATTCAATTGTTTGTCAATATGCAGTATAAGAAGGTTAGCCACTTTGCTAATATTTAATCTTAAAGGACAATTACATACTGTTTAAAGTTGTTTAATTTCAAAGGGGGAATAACCCAATATGCTTGTGTCCTAACACTAGTGCTTTACTCTTAAACTAGTCAAATGATAGCTTAGCAAGAACTAATATATTATATTTTATATTTTATATCTTTTTGTTTTACACGTACTTGACTTTAACTCTATAGTTATTTCATTATGATTTATGTGAATGACTTAACATATTCAGACAGTTTCAAGGTAAAACTAAATGGTTCTGCCTCATGTAACAATGAATAACGGTTTGTAGTTAGTTCGCACGAGATTGATGTCTTTTGCTCTGGGGCTGGTCTGATCAACAAGTTACGGATTGAAGGAGCGACAGTTGCAAATATTTGCTCCATCTACATTGGCGGGGGTCGGAATGTGGCTCTCAAACAGAACACAAACCAGACCGACACATTTAATGCTTGCTATACAAGAGACGGATGTGGACCAGAGGCTGCAGTTAATGGCAAAACAAAGATCAATCTCTATGACAATGGCTGCACACACACACAATTGAGAAATGGAACCAATTCTATTTACTGGTATCTGAACTATGCCACGTCCCGGAAGATTCACAGCATTCGAATTTATCATCGAGCTAGCACTATGATTCGGGTAAAGAATGCCACTCTACAGGCTTTCTCTGACAGTGGCGGTGTAGTGTTCCAGTATAGTGATATATCATACCCAAACATTTCTGTGAACACTATTGTAGTCACCACACACGCGACAATGGTACACATTAAGATTGAGTTCTCATCGACCATTTCGCAGGCCGACAGTGCACTGACGGTGAGTGAGGTACAAACATCTACAGACACCTATTGTCTGGACCGGCATTCTTTGTCGTTTTGTGCAGTGTGTAGTGGGTGCTGCAAAGGATACAACGTCATCATCGGTACGTGTCACGAAAACTGCTCACATGGGATCTATGGACACGACTGCTCCGAGTCGTGTCTTAGTGTCTGTCCTTTATGTGAGGAAAATCCGGAAAATGCCTTCAATGTAAACGTCCTGGCTATATCTGTAGTGACACTTGTCCCGATGGTAATTGTGGGCTACAGTGCAAACAGACGTGTTCTGATGGCTGTGACATCAGATGTGACCCGGAAAGTACAGACTGTACGTGCAAGGAAACGTAATACGGATCAGACTGCACTCTCAAATGTCCGGACAACTGTTTCAACGACACCTGTGTTCAGTCAACCGGGGACTGTACATGTAAGGGAACGTTCTAAGGGTCAGACTGCACTCTCAAATCTTCGGACAACTGTTTGAACGAAACCTGTGAACAATTAGTCGGGGTCTGCTTCTCGTATGTCGATGATTCCCACGTTAAGAAGAGTACTACAACAAACCCAAGCATATGGATACCTTAATGTGTTTCTGTGCTGGACATGGTTCATTTCTTGGTGTTTTTCCGTGAAGCCATGGCTCATATCTTGATGTGTTTCTGTGCTAACCATGGCTCATATCTTGATGTGTTTATGTGCTAGCCATGTCTCATATCTTATCTTGTGTGTTTGTGTGTGCTGGCCATGGCTCATATCTTGGTGTGTGTCATGTTAGTCATATCTCATATCTTGGTGTGTCCTTGTTAATCATGTCTCATATCTTTATGTGTGTATGTGCTTAGTCATATCTCATATCTTAGTGTGTATGTGTGTTAGTCATATCTCATATCTTTGTGTGTGCATACCTGTGCATGTAACATCTCATATCTTTGTGTGTGCATGTCTATGTTGATTATATATCATATCTTTGTGTGCATGTCTATGTTAGGCACGTGTCATATCTTTGTGTGTGCATGTCTATGTCAGTCATATCTCATATCTTTATGTGCATGTCTATGTTAGTCATGTGTCATATATCTTAATATGTGTCAGTGTTAGTCATGCCTCGTATCGCTGTGTGCAAGTCTGTGTTGGTCACATCTCCTATCTTTGTGTGTGCATGTCTGTGTTAATCACCTCTAGTGACTCGGGCAGATGGTGCTCGTAAACCTGGGAGGGCCGACCATCTCAGGGCAGAATCCCCCTACAGAAAAGATCATCTGCTGCCTTGCAGGAAGATTGGGGACAATCAACGGCTAAGGAATGCAAACCTGAATAAAATGCTGGCTGAAATCGGATGCACTGGGCCACTGGCGCAGAACACAGTGCAACGTTTTAACGGGTGTTCAATTCAGAGTGGATCTGGCAGACTCTAATTGTGATGTTCTGTCTGTGGGGGCGATCAACACACTAAACCTGACAGTAGACTTCATGTGAGAGTCTGGGATCCTACTCTGATTGAGCCCTGATCCCAGATAGAGAGAGAGAGAGAGAGAGAGAGAGAGAGATTTCCATTAACTTTGATAGCGATGATGTCATAAAACAATTTATAAACGCAATCTGAAAATCATATAGAGAAAAAACGGCAGAGTCAAAGAACAACATCAATCAAATGGCCTGATAGTGTTCGAGGTGAAATAGTCAATCAGATTGAACTGTTAAGACGAGATACAGAGTAGATGAAGTTTCATTATAATAATAGAATAACAATGAGATGATTGCACGTTCTATCATTGGTAATAGGGAGCCGCGATAGCTCAGTGGTTAGTGAAATGGACTACAAAGGACAAGAGGTAGGGTTCGATCCAAATCGACGGCTCCGGGTTCACCCAGCCTTAAATGGGTACCGGATTTTTTCTGGGAATGTAAAGCGGCACGGGCTTAATACCGACCACAGCTTGCTTGATTGCTTGCTACCAACCGTCTGTCAAGACGCCAAAAGCCATGTATACATTGCTTGAAGTCCAGCCTGTGGTTCCAATTCTATGGTGATTCCAACTACCTTCAGTGAGAGAAGCAGATAAATTTATTTAATTCACGTTTTTGTGTGACGTATATTTGATATTCTCAATACCCCGCAAATCATGTGCCGAAGGTCTATACAAATTATGGTCACTAACACCATATTCTCTATACGCCACTTGGCGTGACGAAGCACTTTACTTTTTTTTTTTTTTTTTTTTACTTATCATTGATAATCTACTCCTTCTTATAAAGTTGTTTTACCACATCAACCTCTCTAGCAAAATGAGTAGTCTGTGCCAGATCTCTGTCACCACCATCAAATTGTCACACAGAGACCCGCATCATCACTCGAGAGCTCTCATGGAGCACACAGCCCAGCACTGTTGAGTATGCAGTGACTAATTCTCAGACTGAAGACATTCACTTGTGTCACAGTAAAAAAAATAGTTGCCCAAGATGTAGACTTGAAAACAACTACAAGAAATTTGTTAAACATAAAGGAAAATAAAAGAACAGGAAATCCAAGCAGTCTGATCAACTCGGTTCGACTGAAGAACATTTGATCCATTTATAGGAAGCTTTAACTCTGAAACGTTCGTTTGATAATAACATATTTACACCTCAGCTGTCTACTCTATTAGCGACTGTTTGTTGTCAAACGGGTATTATTGTAATTGTACATTCATTATTGTTTTGTGGGGAACTGATGGTCTGTTAAGAATAATGTGTTGTACTTTTCAATATGTGTCTTCTATAACACAACTAAAATTAATGTCAGTACAATAATGCGATAAGTCAGATATGACATTATTCTAATTTGATAATGGAGTCTTGAGAACAAGATTCATCTCGTCATGCTAGTCGTTTTTCTGTCGCGGTCGAAGTGTGGCTGTTCCAGACAAGAATACGGAGCCACCATCCTCTAGAAGAAATTATGCCCCGAAAGTAAAACTACAAGAATTATTATTTTGTTATGAGAGGGCGCGACGCCATTTCAAGACACTGGCACAAGTAAAAATTCTACATCTAAGTATTTTGTTGTGCTTGTATCTTGTTTGTTTTATTTACTCTGCTGAAGAAGACTTAGGTCGAAACGTTCAGTTTTGTTTAGTTTTTCACCAGTAAAGTTGTAACATAAACATAAGTAATATTTGTGTTTATCAGAACTGTTTGATTGCTGAGATATAAGGATGTTTGCAGTGCTTCCATCAGGGAATTTTCTATGGATGAGGGATACTCGGAAAATGTGGCTGCGGATTGTAGCACATTGAGAACAAAAATAAAAAAATGGCACAGCAACTTTCGAGGCAGTGCTGATATCAAAATCAGAAGACAAAAGGCGCAAGAGAAAATAGACAAGGCCTGGTACCGCACGTACACCTTGCTCGTTCTGTGGACGGATCTGTATGTCCAGGATTGGCAAATTCAGCCACGAGAGAAGATGTTCAGTGGAACAGCACCAAGTATGAGACCCTAATGCCTCACCAAACTACAGACTTATCATGATCGCTTGTTACAACCGTCTGTCAAGACGCCAAAAGCCATATATACATTGCTGAAAGTCCAGCCTGTGGTTCCAATTCTATGGTGATTCCAACTAGCTTCAGTGAGAGAAGCAGATAACATTATTTAATTCACGTTTTTGTGTGACGTATATTCTGATATTACTAGTAATCCAGAAACATGGTCACATTGCCTTATAACTCGTTAACCCTGGAATCATCTGCGCGGGAGAAAACATGAAAACAGCAATAAATTAAAGGATCAGGCTGCATAATAGGACACATACACCTGAAAGGTCTGGGTGATGAAGAGGTGAAACGTCGGCTTCCGAAAATAAGGTCTCTGGTTCGAATGTCGCCACAGACGGTGGAAATTTGTCTTTTCGAATTCGTGATTTCTTCGCGACATTACACTTCCCCTGTAACTGGGTAATGAGATGCGATGTCCAGCCCAGACGTATAACAACTGGGCATTCTATGTACACTCTGCCCACGTTAAAAAGTCCTTGCCTTTTGAAAGTCGAAAAGAGGAGAACAGAATGACCAGTGCCCGAGCATTCAATTTTAGAAATCACACCAAAATGATTATAGACGAGCAACAACGTTTGTGCACATGGACCATGGTTTATCTCAGAAGTTCTCAGCGTCTTGAGATGCTTGGAGCATAAATGGATATGCCCATAGTGCAGCGGCGATGGTTCAAGAATAATATAACATGGCGTAACGGAAGAAGATATACATAATTCACAGCAAAGAAAACAATAGATCAAGAAAAAAACGTCCTTGAAAAGATGAATAGTCTTACAAACCGTGGAATCAAAACAGGACAACCCAAATGCAAAAAAATTGTAAAATGTTTTCTCGACGCTGAAAGACAAATGAAGATGGAAAGAAAAAGAAGGAAACTATTTCGTAAATTTGATCAGAACTATCTGAATTGAGATTGTGAATACCAAGTTTCATCTTGTTTAAACTTACATAGAATTTGTTGTAATACACGAAAACTGATTATAACATACATTAAAATAAAGAGAGACGTTGCAGATTGTAAATATTGTCAAGAGGAGATAATAACAAAATGATGAGTTGTTTCAAAACATTAGGAAAGTTAGTTCGTACTTAAACAATTAATTACAAAATACTCAACATGTGCACATTATTATTTAACTTCCTTGTAAATTAAATCATACTCTGATAGTTCAAGAGTTAGAGCAGAGAAAAAGAATACACTAGGGTTACTGGGACAAAAACACGAACAAATAAAAGGAGGGTTTAAATTAAGGACACACAAAGGAAACCGTAAATCGATTTATTGGTGCTACTGGTGAAAACTAATGGAAATACGTGGAAACAAGAGCCATGCAGACAATTTATTAAATGTACGAGGGTCGGTCAAAATGATTTGCACTTAGGAATGAAGGATTCAAAGAACATGCCGGAAAATTAGTGTAAACTTGAGTCATTGCGCATATTCAACACACACACACACACATACATTTATGAAAAAAACGGTGTTAATTCAATTCTCCTATAACGATGTGAAGCATGGAGGGCAACATAAAACGACAGTCATGAAGATAACGAATTTCATTAAAGGATGCTTGTCCAGAATAAAATGACGGAAATGGTAGGATAATATTACTAAACTTAGAATTATGAGAAATTGTCAAGCAAGCACCAGTAGACAATGGAACCGTGATAGATCAGTGGTTAGTGAACCTTCAAAGGGTCGGGTTCGATTAAGATCGACGGCTTCTGGGTTCATCCAACCTTAAATGGGTACTGGATTTTTTTCTGGGAAAGTAAAGCGGCACGGGCGTTAAACCGATCACATTACCCCAAAAATCATGTCTGTAAAAATTAAGGTCATTAACACCATATTCCCTATACGTCTCTTCGCGTGACTAGACTCTTTACTTTTTACTACTAGCGACAAAGAGATGCGACAAAGAAAATAGTGCTGGATAGAACTCAGACTGCCTAGGCTATCTGAGAGTATACCTCACACGCCGTTTCTGGAATTGTGTAGACAAGCGGGAAGGCCAAAATATACTTGGTGAATGAAATCCTGGGGCCGAGATGAGGGGGATCGGGAAGACAAAAAGCTATATTAAGCGAATGGCACCAACAGTAAAAAGGACAACATGAAAAGCAGTTATTGAAGATCGTGCTCTACAGGGAGGTGAAAGGTCGAAGACGAAGCCGTTTCTATCGCTCAAGGTGATTCACTTCTCTCGTAGATAGGTCACTTCACAAAACTTCTCTATCAAACCCCGAAGTAAGTCTTCGTCTTAGTAATCAAATCTTGGTCTTTCGAAAAATAACGTCCACGAAACGGATTATTCATGTATAGGAAGATGAAGAAGTCATCATCGTCAAGTGCCATGCCTGCTGGAGTAATTGATCATGTTTCTCCACTAATCTCGATCTCGACATTTATTTATCATTTCTGTTGTTGACCATCTGCCAAGCCATTCTCTTAAGCTGTCTGGTATCTTTTCTATTTCTTCTTCCTCTTTATCATCTTCTTCTTACCTCTCAATTTTCTCAATTGTTACAATATATTACAGCTATTCCCATCACACCACATGGCCACAAAAATTATCACTGTTTCTTCCTAATATTGGAAATTACTTCTCCTCTCCTTTTGCTTTGGCCTCTTTCAGAACGTTTTTATTGCTCTTCCTAGCTGTCCATGATATTCTCAACATCCTTCTGTAAAACCACATTTCACCAGCTTCCAGTGGTTATCTTCTCCACTGTCCTATTGTTCATGATTCACATCCATAGGAATAAGTCACTTAGCGTTGCATTTGGAGAACGTTGTTTGTTCTTTGATACTGAACTGCGATCGTTGTTCGCGTCCACACGAAGGAAGTTTGCAATGAGAACATCAGTAAGATGACGATCTATGAGAGGATTGCGTCCCTATGTAATTGATAGCCGGCTCTGGTCCCGGAGTTTCTCCAATGAAATAAGTATTTGTTTGTTTATTATTATTATTATTATTACTTTCACTCTGTAAGAATATGCAGTTGAATCCTCTAATGCCTACATGTCGAGCGTGAAAATGTTAGCTTTTCTCACTGCATTGTTTTCTATGTCATCAATTACTCGCCTATATCATTTAATTAAATAGTACTTTGTGCCAGATCGTCGACTTCTGTCGGCATGCAGATGAAGCTGGTTTGTTCCATGCTCATGAAATGATGCAACCACTTTGTTCTTATATCTTTCAATGCGTTTTCGGAAGGTGTTCCATTTTTTCCTGACGTCATATATTTGATCTATCTCGCTAAGATTTGTAATGTGCTGTGGATTATTGTGCGATTAAGCTCTGAACATACCGACCGCTATATTTTGAAGTATTACTTTAAACATGACTAATAAATCACCACCTATTTTCTAAAAATAAACGTTATGTTCCGCGAAACATGGACGAATTTTGCAGATAAACGCTAAGAGGTGCGTCATATTTTGCAAGGTAGTTGAGTGCCCCCAAATAAACTCATTTGTCAACTGCCTCTTCTGATTCAGAATGGCCACGAAATGGCAATTCGTGCATGACTATAAAGCAGACCGTATCAATAAACTTACATAATGTTTTCCTATTCTTATTTCTGTTACCATCCCATTGTGTAGTTCGATATTGGCACAGAGTTGCATATCCAACTGTGAATCTATTCGACAGGACCCCGCTGATTAAAATGGTAGAACATTACAAATATTGCCTGCAACTTTTAAGAATGTTTTAGTAATTGTTTAGTAGGTCGTAACGAATCAATACTCACGACATCACGTCAATTTATACACAAAATATGATAAAATGTATATAAAAAATTTCTCACAAATAAAACTTACAAATAAAATAATCAAGGTCATCAACACAATCAGTGTCTGCAACTCTCTCCATTCTGTAACAAAGCGTCTTCTTTCCTTCCTCATTTGCCTTTCAGCGACGACGGGAAATATAATTTGAGGTCCTTTGCTCTTCTCTTGGCCTCTGATGATGTTTTGTTACCAAGTGTGTCTAATTTGTTTATAAATCAATCCTGTTTTCGTGTTCGGCCATTGAGTATGGTGTTCTCGTGGTGTCAACGTATATTAACGGCTCGTTGTATTGTATTTTTGGTCTGTCTATCTTATCACGTCGCCACACCATTTCATCTGTTGTTTCCTCATGTATTCAATGACGAGATTGTTCTTAATATTTTTTCAGTTTTTCATTTCTGATCTTTTCTCTCACGTTGTTTGCTGTCATTCTTCTAGCACATTTTATTTCGGTAGTGGTTATTTTTCTTATTGCTCTTGAGTCTTGCATCCAGATCTGCATTGGAAGCATAACGTTGGAATGAAGATTATATTGTAGAGAAATGACAATTTTAGAAAAAAAAAGTGGAAAAAAGTGGTATGGTAACAGTTTTATGTAGGTGAGGAACAAAACAAACGTCGAACAACGTTGCAGACAAGTAGCCATCCAGCTGGAAAAATAAACAACAACACAACAATGTGTAAGGATATACACAGAAATATAACTACATGGCGATATTATATAAAATATATTTTATTCTGATTTCTGTACATATCCTTATATATTTTGGCGTTGTTCATTGTTCTAGCTGAAGGCATATTTGGCCGAGACGTCTTTCGACAATTGCTGTTTCTCACCTACGTTAAGATGTTACCATACCACTTGTTTTCTCTTTTTGTTTTAAAATTGTCATTATTATCAGCAGCTTTACAGCAGCTTTGCATCTATATGCATCTTGATGCCTTTAACCTTATTGTAGAGTAACCTGTTTTGCCTCTTGAGTTATTTCCTTATTGGATAGTAGTGGTGATAGTTGACCGATTATTTGACAAATTGTGTTGCATTTTCAGTCTATTCCTGGCGCCTCCCAGCACCAGAGCTGGAATTTGTCAGCGACCCACAACTGATGGCTTGCGCCAGGATTGGTGAACCAAAACCATACAGACCCTGCTCCACCTCTCCGCGGTGCCTCCAGTAACAGACTAACCTGTCTAGTCTGGCCAAACAAGCAGGGATCGAAGATTTAAAGACAACCCGGTACTCAAAAATGTCGTGCTGAAGTCGGATGTGTTGGGTCGAAAGGCGCAAATATAACAGTTATACTGCAATACACAACACAACGCAGACACGTCCACTTAACGTCCTTTTAAGGGCGGATGACGAAGAGGAATTCTACAGTCAACGAATACTCTAGAATACTTTAGTCATCGGGCGAACGTAAGCAAGCAAGTCTATTCCTGATGCATATGAATTGTCGTTTGTCACTAGAATTCCTAAATATTTAAATTCTTTCATGTTTTAAGTGTCTGCCGTTTATCATTATGTTGATTTTATTGTTCATTTTTTTTTTTTACTTCATAACTTCTATTTTGTTGATATTGACTTTCAAGTTTGTATTGAGTACCTATACTGTTAAGTTTATCCAATTTCTCTTGTGGGTCTTCAATTTTTCTATGTAACAGTACCAGATCATCTGCATATGTTAGCTTGTTAATCTCTCTCTGTTGTAGATGGGTTGTCTAACTTACATATGTAGTCTATGTAGGTAATAAACAATAGGGGAGATTAAGAATAGGGGAGTGGTGCTTACTGCACCATTGTCTTAGTCCTTTTCTAACTTCGAAGTGGTCTGTGTAGCCTGCTGCTGTTCTTGCTGTTCAGCTGCTGTTGATGTAAAGACCTCTACATAGTAAGTAAAAAGTAAAGAGCCCGTCACGCCAAGTTGCATAAAGGGATTATAGTGTTAGTAACCACAAATTTTACAGACCTTCAGCACATAATTTTTGGGGTAATGTGGTCGGTATTACGCCTGTTCAGCTTTACTTTCCCAGAAAAAGTCTGGTACCCATTTAAGGCTGGGTGAACCGGAAGTCGTCGGTTGGGATCGAACCCTACCCCTTGTCCTGTGTAGTCCAGTTCACTAACCACTGAGGTATCGCGGCTCCATACCTTTACATAGGTTGGTTAGATTACTCCATATATTGTTATTATCTACCATCGCTGTTCTCTGTTTACTTTTTAATGCTTTTTCTTTGTCTATAAAAGCTACGTACACATTTTTATAGCATTCAGTCGTCATTTGTGATAGCTATTTTAGGATGAGTAATGTATCAATACATCCTCTTTTTTTCTGAACCCCTTTTGAGAATGGTGATCTGTTGTTCTATAATGGCTATAGTATTTTTTTTTTACATAATTTTTAAATATAATTTTTCCACGTGACTGAGAAAGGATATAATTCTATATTTTTTGCAATATTTCTTGTTACCTTTCGTTTTCCACACTGGTACGATGATTGCCTGTTGCCAGTCTTCTGGAGCTTTCTGTTGTTGCTATGCTGCACTGAATATTCTGTGCAGCCTTGTAACTCCTTTTAATCCTGCTGCTGGTATTATTTCTGCTCGTTAATTTAACAAATAAACTACATTTTACACACACTTAAAGCACTCCTCTTCTTCTTCTTTTATCCTTCCTCCATTGGCGTTGGCGTCGACTGAAATCGCAATTGTGTCAAGTTTAGACCCGCTTACATGCTTTGAACCAAGCGTTTATTCTCGCCGTGAAAATGCGTGCCTGCAGCCATGAAAGACAGGAGACAGAAATCTTCAGTCGATGGTTTTGTCAGCTATTCGAGCAGGGATCAGTAATGCAAAATGCAGTCCGGGGCAAAGCTCCGTATTTAGCGCATTTTCGAATTCGATTAAATCCGAAAAAAAAAAAAACGAAATCCACAGAAAGTGAAATAAATGAAACAAAATGGAAGAAATAGTCTATAGAACATAACATATAAATGGTCCTAATTATCTTACTAAGCAATTGTGAAAGATAACATGTCTCTTACAGAGTGATTCAAACAATGTTTATAGATAACCAAACAAGACAAGCTCAGGAAGATGCATAAATAAATGAGCAGATCTCAGTGCCATATTTTAATTTTTTTAAAATTTGCAGCATTATGCGAAGTCCAAATATAACATAAGTAAACGACAAAAACGATTCAACCATCGCCACATAAGGAGAATAAGACGAAAGAAAAGCAAATAACTTCACGAAAACGTTAACAATAAGTCACCAACACATAGTCGAGTGTTGCTGAAGCTGAACAAAGAACTTGGCATAAATACACACACTTCATAAAGAAAAGAAATAATTCAAGCCCTCATGCTAAAACCCTCAAGCTGAAGAGCAGAAGCGGTCTCGTGATTACGACAACTTTACCATAGGTTTATTCAAAAGCATAGCCATAATTTTTGACTGAATATTTGAAACATTTTTTCGTGAATCTTAAAAGCAGAGGGAAAAGAACAAGCATTTCAATAAAATATGTATATTTGAAACTAATGTAGTTGAAATAGAGACTTCATAATATCTTTAACTGAGAAGGAAATGTCTACGTTGAAAGTCTACGAAATAAATTTACCAGAGTCATTCACATAGAAACACTTTCCATGACATTAGACCCAAATCTACAGAATAAATCATGCAAACTTCTTTTTAAAAACCCGACTTACGTCATAGATTTACTCTCAGAGCCAAATGGCCCAATGTTTAAAATAAAGTAACATTTACAAATGATACACAATTGGCAATAATTTCTAAGAGGTTTTTGACAACACCAATAAAAATAGCTTGTTTTCCAATAAAGTAGTAGCAACTGCCAAAAACCTTCTAAATGTAGATGCAGCATTGATCAGAAAATCCAGATAGTTGAAGTTAAAACGAAGTGAAACAGGGGTTTCCTTATCAACCATCTTACTCCGTTAACTTCGTGACTGTTATGAGCTGAGGTTATTTCTTGAGAACTATATAGGCTAATGTTTTGTTTACAATACACAGCTGGAATTACACTACTGACCTAATCATACATAACATTTTTGTTTCAAAATCAGTTCAACTATATAAATAAATAAAAATGATTGGGATCAAACATAATCACAACATGATAGAAGTTATGACCTTAAAGATTTGCAAACATGTGTAGGTAGAGGAGAACAAGAAACCAGCAATAAAACATGTATAGTTTATTTGAGCAGCAGAACAACTTTAGATTGAGGAGTCGACAACAACATAAATGTAAACTATTCAAAAGAAAGAATTGCCAGTACTATTCTAGACTACATCTAGAAATGATATCAATAAAGTAAAGGAAAAGGTAAAAGGTTCCCTCAACACGTTGCTATGCTCATAGGGAATACGATATTAGTGTTACCGACCACATTTCTCTATGCAGCACATTTCTGGTTGCTGCCACGTCAGGCAACCTCTACTACAAAGACAAATATCTGGTGTCCATTATTAGAGGCTAGGCGAACCCCAGAGCCTTGTCGATCCGGGTAAACAACTCTGACTTGACTTCTGGGTAACAAAATTGCAACAGGTGGAAGAGGGAAAAAACCGATAATGTTTGAGAATGCGTACTTGTCAATGTATCTATGTTAGGGTGTTAATGTTAGACAACAAATGTAAATAAAACAGTAAAACTATCATTGTGTCACTCTAATGTCGGAAGACAAGGAGTTAGACAAGATTGTGAACTGTCATCGAATTTATTTTCACCGGACAGCGAAAATATGATGAGATCAATAGTAGACCAAATTAGGACTTAAAGCCAACGGTCACAACATGCGGAAGGCACAGCTTTCAGAGCAGAAACAAAGAATGAACTATACGAAATTATTGACATAATATTAAAAGAAAGCAACAAGAAAGGTCTCAACCTAAACAGTAAGAAAACAGAATTAGTGGTCATATAGAGGAAACAACCATCACCATCATACAACATAAAAATAAGCGGGACAAATCTTAAATAAATGCAGAACTTCAAATACTTGAGCACAATAATAAAATCAGAAAGAAGGTGCTCCGCAGAAGTAAAAATCAAAATACGCAAGTCAAAGCAGAATTTCAGAAAATGAAAAACATCTTGTGGAATAAGTGTATGTCAAAAGAAGTGAGAAAGAGAGCTCATCGATGCTATATAGAGCCAATTCTGACGACATAAGGAAGCTAATCATGGGGGGGGGGGGGTGTAAGTAAACAAACAAATGAAAAGATCATTAGAGGCCTCAGTGACGGGATTTTTTTTCAGAAGAATATTGAGATTTCTCTCAATATCTTAAAAAACCAACGAGGCAATTCTGAAAGAGGCTAACACAAAAACAAAGCTCTTTGTAACAAAAAAAAATTATGCACATTCATTTTTCTGGCATTTTTTAAATGAGAGATGAAAGTTTGAATACATGGTGTTTCAACTGGCAAAAAAAACAGGGAAAGAGAGATCGCGGGCGACAAGGAGGGAAGACACTAGGTAGCTTGATGTCGTGGCACGGGTAAACGACAACATAATTGATACGATGCACTGTGGACAGTGAATTATGGGAGGACACGATCACCTGCGCCAACTGTCGGTATAGGACATAATGAACTGTATGGGAAAAGCGTTCATTTCTTTAACAAACTAAATCAGCAGCCAAAAAGCTGTTTCTGTGGTAACATTAGCACATAAAATACTGTTGTAACAAAGAGAGGCCTCGAAAATCGGATTACACCCAGAAACCATCAGAGGAACAGTTATTTAGAGAACTCCGTAAAAGCAGTCTAAAGAGATGTAGACAGCATGATGGCAGCAGAGAAAGAGATTAGCTTGTGAGCCAGACTAGGAGTATCCATTCATTAAGATAGAAGGAGCAAGGTGTATACATTCACA
This sequence comes from Megaustenia siamemsis, assembly GCA_032433765.1. Classification (NCBI taxonomy): domain Eukaryota; kingdom Metazoa; phylum Mollusca; class Gastropoda; order Stylommatophora; family Ariophantidae; genus Megaustenia; species Megaustenia siamemsis. The sequence goes on from JAVIAB010000051.1 coordinate 50,525,065, forward strand.
ACAACAGAATGAACAAGGTGAACACATTCACAACTATATAAACAGAAAAGTGAATACATTCACAACAAGAGAATGAACAAGGTGAACACATTCACAACAGCAGAATGAACACGGTGAACACATTCACAACTATATAAACAGAAAGTGAATATTTTCACAACGATATATACAGCAAGGTGAAAACATTCACAACAATACAAACAGAAAAGTGAACATATTCATAACGATATAAACAGCAAGGTGAACACACTCACAACTATATAAATAGCAATGTGAACACATTCACAACTATATAAACAGCAAGGTGAACACATTCACAACTATATAAACAGCAAGATGAACACATTCACAACTATATAAATAACAAGGTGAACACACTCACACCTATATAGATAGCAAGGTGAACAAATTCACAACTATACAAACAGCAAGGTGAACACACTCACAACTTTATAGGTATCAAGTTGAACACATTCACAACTATATAGATAGCAAGATGAACACATTCACAAGTATATAAACAGCAAGGTGAACACATTCACAAGTATATAAACAGCAAGGTGAACACACTCACAGCTATATAGATAGCAAGGTGAACGCATTCACAACTATATAAACAGCAAGGTAAACACATTCACAACTATATAAATAAGAAGGTGAACACATTCACAACTATATAAACAGCAAGGTGGACACATTCACAAATATATAAACAGCAAGGTGAACACATTCACAACTATATAAACAGCAAGATGAACACATTCATAACGATATAAACAGCAAGGTGAACACATTCACAACTATATAAACAGCAAGGTGAACACATTCACAACTATATAAACAGCAAGGTGAACACATTCACAATAATGGAATGAGCAAGGCGCACACAAGACCAAAGTTCACAATGGAAAGGTTTTGCTGTCGAGCACAGACTACGTTGTCAATGCAAACTCAAAAACAAGGAAAAGCAGTAATCACTTCTCCTTCGACACTTGAGGAAGAACAAGGGAATGACTCGGGGAATCACAGACAAGACTCAATTAGCAACAAGATATTTATTTTTTTATTGAAATGGAACTGGTATTTTACATTTAAATAAACAACAATACGGATAGAGTGTGTGCATGTTTAGAAAAGCAGTTTCTTTGTTGTTTAGTCTGATTCCATACGATCTCGAAACTGGAGACAATTTATCGTTCATATTGAACTAGATCCATGCATACAAAAGGGACAAGCATGCAAGGAAGCGGAAAGGTTTATTACATTAAACAAAAGTTGTTTAATGGTTCAATATTTTAAACAAATAATGTTTGATGGACCAGCCAAAACAGTTCAAATATCCAAAGCAAATTTGTATAAATGGAAATAACTAATAATATTTACTGACATTTATAGGAAAAGTTGAAGCATTGTATATGACTTTCTATGTATTTGTTTTTGTTTTGACAACTGTGTTTATTTTGATTTTAATGGGTGTGAGGTTTTAGAAGAAGGGAGCGTTAGAGTCGAGTGTTGTTGTTGCTTAATAGGAGAAAAAATAGGGTGTTGTTATTGGTTAATAGGAGACAAAGTGGAGTGTTGTTGTTGCTTAATAGGAGACAATGTAGGGTGTTGTTGTTGCCAATAGGAGACATAGTGAGTGTTGTTGTTGCTTAAGAGGAGACAAAGTAGGGTGTTGTTGTTGCCAATAGGAGACAAAAGAAAAGTGGAGTAATGTTGCTTAGTAAGAGACAAAGTATAGTGTTGTTGTTCCTTAATAGGAAACAAAGTATAGTGTTGTTATTGGTTAATATGAGACAAAGTAGGGTGTTTTGTCTTAATAGGAGACCTAGAAGAGTGTTGTTGTTGCTTAACATGAGACAAAGTAGAATGTTGGTGTTGCTTAATAGGAGACAAAGTATAGTGTTGTTGCTTAATAGGAAACAAAGTAGAATGTTGTTGTTGCTTAATAGGAGTCAAAGTAGAATGTTGTTGTTGCTTAATAGGAGACAAAGTATAGTGTTGTTGTTGCTTAAGAGGAGACAAAATAGAGTGTTGTTGTTGCTTAATATGAGACAAAGTAGCGTGTTGTTGTTGCTTAATAGGAGACAAAGTAGAATGTTGTTGTTGCTTAATAGGAGAAAAAGTAGGGTGTTGTTGCTTAATAGGAGACAAAGTAGAGTGGTGTTGTTGCTTAATAGGAGACAAAGTAGAGTGTTGTTGTTGCTTAATAGGAGTCAAAGTAGAATGTTGTTACTGCTTAATAGGAGACAAAGTAGAGTGTTGTTGTTGCTTAATAGGAGGCAAAGTAGAGTGTTGTTGTTGCTTAATAGGAGACAAAGTAGCGTGTTGTTGTTGCTTAATAGGAGACAAAGTAGAATGTTGTTGTTGATTAATAAGAGAAAAAGTAGGGTGTTGTTGTTGCTTAATAGGAGACAAAGTAGAGTGTTGTTGCTTAATAGGAGACAAAGTAGAATGTTGTTGTTGATTAATAGGAGACAAAGTAGGGTGTTGTTGCTTAATAGGAGACAAAGTGGAATGTTGTTGTTGCTTAATAGGAGACAAAGTAGAATGTTGTTGTTGCTTAATAGGAGACAAAGTAGAGTGTTGTTGTTGCTTAATAGGAGACAAGTTAGAGTGCTGTTGTTGCTTAATAGGAGACAAAGTAGAATGTTGTTGTTGCTTAATAGGAGACAAAGTAGAGTGTTGTTGTTGCTTAATAGGAGACAAGTTAGAGTGCTGTTGTTGATTAATAGGAGACAAAGTAGAGTGTTGTTGTTGTGAACTGGGAGACAAAGTAGAGTGTTTTGCCTGTTTAATAGGAGACAAAGTAAAGGTATATTGTTGTGCAATTGGAGACAAAGTAGAGTGTTGTTATTGTGAACTGGGAGACAAATTAGAGTGATATTGTTATGTAATGGGAGACAAGGTAGAGTGGTGTTATTGTGTAATGGGAGACAAAGAAGAGTGATGGTGTTACTTAATGGGAGACAAAGTAGAGTGCTGTTGTTACTTAATGGGAGACAAAATAGAGTGCTGTTGTTACGTAATGGGAGACAAAGTAGAGTGCTGTTGTTACTTAATGGGAGACAAAGTAGAGTGCTGTTGTTACTTATTGGGAGACAAAATAGAGTGCTGTTGTTACGTAATGGGAGACAAAGTAGAGTGCTGTTGTTACTTAATGGGAGACAAAGTAGAGTGCTGTTGTTACTTAATGGAAGACAAAGTAGAGTGCTGTTGTTACTTAATGGGAGACAAAATAGAGTGCTGTTGTTACGTAATGGGAGACAAAGTAGAGTGCTGTTGTTACTTAATGGGAGACAAAGTAGAGTGCTGTTGTTACTTAATGGGAGACAAAATAGAGTGATGTTGTTACGTAATGGGAGACAAAGTAGAGTGCTGTTGTTACTTAATGGGAGACAAAGCAGAGTGCTGTTGTTACGTAATGGGAGACAAAGTAGAGTGTTATAGAGTACTATTGTTGCGTGATGGGAGAAATAGTTCAGTGCTGTTTTGGGAAGAGATAATAGGGCATGGGGAAAGAACCATTTTAAGTTGTTTTCATGTGGAAATAGAATGTGAAACATTGCAAATATTCAAGTGTTATACAAAAAATGAGGAGAAAACACGACATAGAAAATGTCAAAGAAAAAATTATTTTTGTACGAAGGCGACTGTGAACTAAGAGAAACGACATATTTCACTGTACCTGAACTTGTGTTGGGGTGAGTTGAAACTGCGAACCATACACACATTTTGTAGAAAATGTTTAATGTTGGAAGTTGGTTAAGAAACTTATCAAGTATGTCTTGATTCTCCATTGTCTCAAGGGAATAGATTATTAAAATGTACGGCCAGAGGCCCCAATCACACAGTTCGTTGCAGGGAACATTCCTCTTTCGTGCATAAAAAAAAATAAAGAAAAGAAAATGAATGCATGCATTTTTTTGGTAGATAGGAGAATAAATAACAGTATGTTTAGGGAAACAACAACATATACAGTTTGAGTTTATTGCGGTGTTTGTTTAAAATATCAGCTGCCATCACAGCTCGTTCTTAGTTCAATAAACAGTGTGCTCCGATACATGTTACGTCGAAGGGGAGTGACGATATTGAACTGTACTGTGCTAGACAACAGAACATGGAGATACGGATATGCCAGTAACGAGTTGTGATATATGGAGAATAATTAGTGCCCTTATTATACCCATGGCAATGCACAGTAAATGTGATCAGCATAACGTCAGGCAGCCATTTTATTGCAAATCACGTAACAAGAAAATTGTTGATTCTTATTGCCATTTCGGTCGTCATTTGCCGTTCAACGTCCAGGAAAAATATAGTTTGCGGTTCTTTGCTCTTCTCTTGCCTTCTCCTGCTGTTATGTTTTCTAATGTTCCAAATATTCCATGAATCCACATTTTTTCTTGCTGGGCCCACGTGTTTTGAACTCTTGCAACATTTATTGAGGGCTCGTTGTGTTGTATTTTGATCGTTCTGTCTCATCACGTGGTTAAACCATTGTATATGTCGTTCCTTCATGTACTCAATGGCGGGAATAATTCCTAGCTTTTTTTTAATCGGTTATTCGGATCTTATCTCTCAGTCTGTTTACTGTCATCCGTCTTCTAGCAGTTTCAATTTCTGTTGTTGTTACCTTCCTTATTGTTCTTGAATCTAGAGACCTTTCTGGCATTGGTAGCACAACGTCTGGATGAAGATCTTTTTGTCGATTCAATTATATTATCCCGTGAAGTAAATCACATAGACTTGTTTTATAAAGAAGAAAAAAGGAAAGGAAAAAAAAACCAATTATGTTCTATGTGTCATTTGACAAGCATTAAAGTTCCCTATACAAAAATAAAAACAACTGACCCCAGAGACAATAGAGTCCTGACTGTAGAACACAATTACTAAAGAAAAGGGAAAAATTAGGAAAACATTTACTCAGATATATCAACAAATCAAAAGAAACTGAGAAGACAGTGTGTTATCGATACGGCGCCTGATGAAGTCAAATTCTCTATTGTATAAAACACTATTGACAAGGGAAAAAATGACGGATTTTTTTCTAAAGCTCTTACGTTGTCTATAGACAGTAGTGTAACTATAAAAATGTAGAAAGGAAATCTGATATTCTCAAGGAGCATTAAAAGTATCCTATTTTGCTGGAGTTAAATTATTTAAATTTAAAAAAATTCTTTTTGAATCGGTACTTTATAAGTATTTTGGTTCATCTACCTATCTACCTACCTACCTACCTATCTATCTATCTATCTATCTATCTATCTATCTATCTATCTATCTATCTATCTATCTATCTATCTATCTATCTATCTATCTATCTATCTATCTATCTATCTATCTATCTATCTATCTATCTATCTATCTATCTATCTATCTATCTATCTATCTATCTATCTATCTATCTATCTATCTATCTATCTATCTATCTATCTATCTATCTATCTATCTATCTATCTATCTATCTATCTATCTATCTATCTATCTATCTATCTATCTATCTATCTATCTATCTATCTATCTATCTATCTATCTATCTATCTATCTATCTATCTATCTATCTATATATCTATCTATCTATCTATCTATCTATCTATCTATCTATCTATCTATCTATCTATCTATCTATCTATCTATCTATCTATCTATCTATCTATCTATCTATCTATCTATCTATCTATCTATCTATCTATCTATCTATCTGTCGATCTATCTATTTGGCTGTATCTATTCTATCTATTTATCTGTCTGTCTAAGGCATGCAGCTTTAGAATATCCATGACGCAATCATATTGATGTTCTTTATTCCATAGATAAAACGAAATTTGCACGTCGGCGAATTTCAAATTGTAATCCATCTCGTTGCCAGTACACGTCCTCAACCCAGAGCACATGTGCAACACACTTCTTCCAGAACTGAATGTCTATTCCTGAGATGGATTCACGTGTCGGAACTTCAACATCACATATTTTAGATGGCCCTTTCTGTTCTGCAACTTATCCTTTGACTTTAGCCCACGCAAGCTCGATCGAATGGAAGTGCTCATGATATGCATGGAGTCACAGAGATGTGTGGCCGTATTCCTCAATGAGTTTGTCAATATGGTACACCATTTTTTTCTTAATTGTATTCCTCATAGCTGTAATAAATCGGGTTTTTAATTTGTCACTGATTTTGACATATTCCTTCGCAAGGCATGACTTAATTTGATCTTTTGTATTTGATGCCAGTTGGTACTTTGTCTTCTGCTGGCAAAACATTGGGATACTGTTTATTTCCATCAACAAATCTTACACGTGTATATAAAATAAAATATATAAATAATATAATAATTTAGAAACAGAAGGAGAAATGAAAGGAAAATAAAAATAAAGTCCTCCCTGTATGATCTGATATGGCAAAAACTGAAGTGCACACAAACGTGAAAATGTGCGAATGCAACACGCTGTAATAGACGTTTCTAAAACTCCGTGAAAAAAAGTCCGTGTGCATGCAACTCTGATTTATGTTGTCCACCTTTTACATGAAGTTTAACCATACAATTTTTTTCCTATTTTTTTTTCTGTATATTTGTTTCATTTCTCCTCACTATTAGCTTCATTGCAGCTTCGCGTTTTGACGCATTCATGTATATTTCTTTGCCTTGACCCTGATTTTATATAGGCTAAATAAGAAATCTTTAAAACTTGATCAAATGTCAAAGAGTAAAAAATATTTATATAACGTCAGGGATATTCTAATGTTGTATGCAAAAAATCACTGTGATCTAAAATGTAGTTTTCGCGCTAAAAGAATCTGTGATTTCTTCATGGTTTTATCCTCCTCTGGTTTCTGGGTAGTGAGGTCCCATATCTATCTTCTGAGAAAACGGTGAAAAAAAAATAAGTTTATGTGCACGCCCGCACGTTAAAAAACCATTGTCACTTAAAAGGCGAAATGTGTAGGCTAAAATAACCGCTGCTCAGCAAATCTATCGGAAGAAGGATATATAATGCATATATATATATATATATATATATATATATATATATATATATATATATATATATATATATATATATATATAGTTCAGCTGAATGTAGTGATTTTGGAACAATAAGCCTAATGAGCCTTGTTACAACAATCTTGCTAAATGTTATACAAATAACGATTCAGAATAAAATTAATATTGAATTAGAAAAACAACAATTTGGATTTAGGAAAAACAGTGAGACAAAAGAAGCTATATTCTGCATGAGAACGTTAATCGAAAAGTACACAGAAGAAATAAACTAATATATGCCTGCTTCATAGAAAACACTAAAGCTTTTGATAGAATACGTCACAAACTATAGACTATCTAAAAGATATACATCTAGATGACACAGACATACGACTGTATTTATGTTGGGAGTTTTTATTTTAATACGAATTTACACTGGGAGCAAACAACAATAATAAAATATAACAACACAACGCTACACCTATTGATATAAATAAGCATAATAATGCTCAAAACCTACAAGCGGATATCAAAGTTGAAGACATAGACCTGGAGACAGTTCACAGCTACAATTACCCTGGGCATACTTTACCCAGTGATGGAAAATGTAGAGCTTAAATAAACAAAAGAATAGGAGCGGTAAAAAGTAATTTTAATGCCATGAAAAATATACTTATCATCAAAATAAATAACCCCATGACTGAACTAAGAATAGCAAAATGTTATATCTTCTTTTCAACAATCCTGTATGGTGCAGAAACGTGGACATTAGACAAGAAAACAGAACTGAAAATTGAAGCCTTTGAAATGTAGATTTATAGAATAGGAAGAATTGGACGGAAAGAAAAGAAAACAAACGATGAAGTTTTAAAACAACTGCAAATGTAAAGAGAAGTATTAAACACAATTCAAACAAGACACATGAGACTTTGTGAGATGTTAAAAGACTCAGCAGCCTACTAAAAGTTATCTTTTGAAGGGGAAATACAAGGTAGAAGAGGCAGAGACAGACCAAGACTAACATGAACGAGTAATACCAAAAGATGGACAAGTCAGCCTGTGAAAGCCTGCACTATCAAACCATGAGACTGAGAGGAATGGCGCTGCATGTTAGCCAACCTTCGATGCAGAGACGGCGCGCAATGATAATATATATAGAATATAGACAGCCATTTTAAAAGTGGGACATGGACACCCTGTTAAGAGTGCCGCACAGAAGCGAGGGGACCATATTTTTGCCCTATAAGACGTAATTAGACTGTTATATCGATCTGCGACTCAGTAAATAAGTCTATATTTATATAGACATGAACCGTTAGAGCCTTCAGATCTCATATCTCTCTATGTTTCTTATGTTTGTGCTGTTGCTATTTGAAAATGAAGAAACGGGAGAAAAAGGAGAGAGAGAGAGAGAAAATATCGCGCAAAAATTAAACGGAGATTATGTGTGTTATACTACAGTTGAAATTGTATATACACATATTTTGATGAACATGGCTTTAATTAAGATATCTCATTTCAAAAATTCAGACACAGTATTTTAAAAATAAATATAAATAATAAACATAAAACCACAGCCTATTACAACACAGATCAAACATTCATTTAATGCCTGTATTTGTTTACATCCCTCCGCCCCCACTAATCTCGGATTTCCTTGATGCTGTCTAATTTTTTTTCACGGAAAACAAATGGAAATGAAAGTATAATTCTCCAGTTAATTTATTCTCAGTGTCAATGACTTCAGATCCACGGGACATCACTGAAAGCCCACATTCCATTCAGCCAGAAACAGTTTCTAACCGCTTTCCGCGTTGATTAACATAGTGGCTGGCTGTTGTATCTGGGTCCTTCTCCCGCGAAGTAGCGAGGCCAAATCGATGGTCATGTCAGAGAGGGAAAATATTGCGTCTGGCAAGGGAAGAAACTTTCGACAGATTCCGTAACGTGCGTCTTGTCTCACGTCCAGGATTTAGAGTGAGCTGTCTTATCGCTTTTGTGGTAAAGGTTTACTTGCAACAATCTGATTTTTCACGGATAGTTAGATTAATCTGTTAACATTTGGATCTATGAAAGAAAACAACATTGTGACGTTGATAAACCAAAGAAGTTATAGAAAAAAGTTTGAATAATTATTTATTAGAACTTTCGAGAGAATAATTGCAATATGCAGATAAGCTGACACTTTGATTTTCTGTGAACATGTCACGTTTTCAATTCATTGATTCTTTCCTCAACATATTCAGAAGTTAAGGTAACAAACATGTTTAAAACATGAAATTCTTTCCTGCTGATTCATGTCATTTCTTCATTCTATCTAGTGTTTTATTTTTTTACGCAATATTACTAATAGTGAGGTAACCTATGAGCATATAAGTATTTATTTTGTTGTCAGGTTTAATTTTATTATATCAACTTTTGATGCAACTATTATCGTATAGATGTGCGTACACACACGCGCACATTTTTACCAGACCGGAAGATGTATACTTACTGTGCTACCAGTGTGCATTACTTTAAGATGCTCATCAATAATTTATTTTAAATAATATTTAATTCAAAACAAGAATGATTCATGTATCAGGTCCATTCTGTAAACTATGTCCTATTGCATTACTGACTTTGGAGAATTGAGTATAGGACCTGCTTTACGGCACGTGTTTTGGGGAGATCATGGGACAGTGCTCTCACCTAGGATGTCATTCTTTCGTGACTAAAGTCCAGGCACCCGTTTATCGAGCTGAGTCGATTGTTGGGCTTTAGTATTGAGCATACATGATCTCAGTTTTGTTTGTGCAGAATTTAAATGAAAACACAAATATAAGTGTAAATGTAGATAATGTATGTACGAGAACATATAAGTCTAGTTGTAATTACTAACGGTTTTATTGCATTTTTGTTGGAGTTTTTATATGTAACTTATTGACGGAGTGACCGATTTAAGTGAATGGGTTTTAGACTAATTCGTTGACATCGTCGCGTTTTGGTTTTAAATAAACCAGACGGGCTTTGGATTTAAAATAAATCTTGGCTTTTTTTTTTATAGAAGAACAAAAATGTTAACAAACAATTTACAATAGTAGATTAATAAGTAGAGACCAAGAAAAGAGCAAGAAACAGCGAACTATATCTCCCCTCGACAGCGAAAGGCAAATGAGGAAGGAAACAAAGAAAAAAATAGGATTAGTAAGTAATAGATTATAGCTCGTTTCAAATCACTTGTCCAACTTCAAAACGCTATTGCTCAGTAACCGTTTGTTAAAAACTGTTGAAATTTTCCAAATGTTATTAGAATGCAAAAGACCCTTTAAATGTATATTTAACAAATATCTTGCAGCTGCAGTTTTCTTAAAGCGGCGAATTTCTTTGATGTTTGTCAAAATTGTAAATTGTGAACCCCTAAATAATAGAAATTACCGTAGTTGCTGGTCTATGATTAATTTTCACTAGGTAAAGGCGTGGCCGTAATGGGGAAATACCAGGAGAATTATTGTCTTCTCAGTTCGAGGACGGACGATAATATCAAGGTATACCTGTATGTCCAATTTTCATAGTTGTGTGGTCCTGAAAAGGACCGTTTGTTGAACTAATTTAAGGTAATATAGGGGCCAACATTGTGGGGGCTATATACTTTCATTCTGAATCAGACGAATCTAAAAGATTAATAACTGTTTGGGGTTGAACATTCCACAAACCATCATTTTTCCAATATTCCTCTTCCTGTTTTAAGACGTGGTCTTCACATGTAGCCCAATAATCTTTGTCTATATTTAATAAAGCGAGATTAGCAAGTCTTTACATCGCATATTTTGAATGTTGTATTTTCATCTGCCACTTGTCCTTTTAATTTTGCCCAGATTAGTTCTATTGGATTTAAATGAGCATGGTAAGGTGGCAGCCTCAAACTTATATGACCGTGCTCTTGGATAATCTTATCTATTTGAAAAATCTTTGTCCTTTGTTTTTGCTTTACTAGAGATAGTAATTCAGGTTTTAAGTACATGTTATTAAATTGTATGTGCTCCTTTGTGAGCCATATCTTAATATCATCTTTTGTACTGGATGACGTCGGGACTTTATCTTCAAGTGCAACAATGTTGTGGTACGCTGCATTGTCCATTATTAGGCAAGATGGTCGATCTAGTGATGGGAGAACAGAATTTTCAATCCAATGTCTAAATATGTGACCATTCATCTCAGAGTGATAATCCCGATTGTCTATGGATTTTGAAAGAAAAATGAGCTCTGCATTCTGTATTAGTCCATGCTGTCGACTACCTGCATGAGCAATTATCAAGCGCTGTCCTTTGCTGCTAGGTATTAATCTCTTAATCTTTCCATCTGATGACTGCCATTCCCTTGATTAGTGTGGTGAACATTGATCCATGTTTCATCCAAGTACACAATATCATAACCTTGCTTGCGCACCTCTTTTACTTCACGTAAGTACTTGCTTCTCATGACTACTATATGTGGCATCTCACAGATGATGTTTCGTCCATTGGAATACTTTCTGAATGTAAAGCCTGCAGCTCTCACATTCCTCCATAATGTAGACTTTGATATTTCAATACTGTTGTTCTTTTTCAGCGAAATTTTTAATTTTCTTATTGTAACAGTTTCATTCATACCCAACATTTTGTGAATTTCACTTCTAATAAGTTAACTGTCGAAATTATCCAACATTTTTGCTCTTCCTTGTGATTGTGTATATTTTGAACATTGACGGTCACGTGCTTGAATCCAGCGATTAAATGACCGTTTAGATAAATCCAAATGTGTCTTGTCCTATTCTCAGGGTTTTCTAAAGAATGAAATAATCTTCCTCGTTTAGCCTCTTTGCAAAAATAGTCATACATTTTTATTGCGATGTTTTGTAAACTGCAGAATTTCATTCTAAGACTCATGATAAATGTTATCGTTCCACGTCTACACCTATGAATGAACGGAAATGGAACAAACAATTTCCCCAGTGTCTAATTGTGTCAAAAAAAACCACGGCGAAAGCGGCAAACGCGTCAATTTTACCGTGTATGGATTTTTACTCGCTATTTTTAACTTAAAATACTGTAAACATTAAGTTTTGACTACATCAATGGGTGGTTATAAATTTATATAAATCAAATAAGCAACAATAATAACCAAATGTTTTTTTTAATGAAATTAATTCCCTGTTGGGTTCTAATCATTATAACTTTACATGCAAATTTTGAACAACTTACAACAAGCGGTTAAAAAGCTATCGATTTTAAAAGTTGGGCACGAGTTATGAAACAATTTATAGCAAAAATTTTAGAATTTCGAGTGATTTAATTTCACTGTACTCGGCAACAGAGTTTGGGCGTGACGAAGAAGCCAATTCCCATTCATTTCCTCACACTATTAGTCTGGTGTGTCCAGTTCAGTTTAAACACGCATTTCAACTTTCTGTAAACGTTCTCATTTTTTGTTAACCCTGACAGGAGATATGTGCAAAATGTGTGGTTTCTCCAAATCTGTCTTGTATAATTTAAAGAAATACTATGTTTGAGAGCTATGTAGTCTAGCCTGTTTGATGCGAAGTTAATACCTCGAAGAGTTGCATTTTTTAAATAAAATGCATAAGTTGTCAGAAGAACATTCGTACAATAACCACGACTGTACATGCTTCCCTTTGTGAAACGTCTGAACGTGAGACTTGATGTTAAGATATAACCGCTATAGATCTTCTCAAACTTACAACAGAGACGATCCCCCATGGCGCTATACTTGCTGAAAGGCACGAGCAGGACTGGTTAATAATGCTTTCCAAAGAAAGGATTACATTTTTGGAAGTTGTCATACACTGTTCTTGATAGATCAGATTTGTGTGTACAAAGAATATCATTTTGGTTTAGTTTAAGTTTGCGTAGACCGTTAAAAGGCATCATGACATATGCATCAGTTCTGTAAGGCCATTTTTATAATGTATTTGACAATTTAATTTTTTTCATTTCAACTTCTTTTTCTTTTTGAGTTCCGCCATACAATAGTTTCTTTGATAAATGTTGATCAGACACATGAACCATATATCCATCTCGGGCGTATCTTGGTCTATATGCGATTATCATTCCGGATTGTGCTTGCACATAATCTGTAATAGGTATCTGCCATATTCTGCCATTTATTACCAACAATTTCCTAATTAAATGCAAATGGAAGGATTGCGTGCTTTTTGACGTAGGAAATATATGTAGACACGATTTCGCAGCATATAGTTTATATTATATATGTATATATATAAAACAGCGATTTCAATGATGTGTGAAATGTCGATAATATGATACGTATTTAATATCTTAACAGTCAGTAAACGAGATTATTGGTGAAGTTTCACACATGGCGTAAGTAGTGTACAAAATTCCTGATTCGATAAATGGTCTAAGATATATCATAGACTTCCTGCAAGCGTGTCTTTCCAGGTTTTGTTTTATCTTGTCTTTGTCTGCCCGTACACTACCTGCAAGACAGCAGGTGATCTGTCATCAGTTATTCTATTCTGGACATACAATATGAGTCCATTGTTTGTGATATGGGGAGTTGTAAGCCAATAGGACCTGCTACAACGATATACATTTACAACATATTCCAAATACAAACATTTACACTAGCTTCTCCCCAACCATTTAGTGTATTTTTTGTTTGTTTTGTGTACGTCACTTTGATATGTCCAGCGAAGTCTCATGGGATTGAGTTTTACCAGAATATCTCGTTTTCTACTTTTCTCACTGACGTCAGGTACCGTCAAATGTTACACTCTCTGCACCAGTGCGCACGCGACCTTCTGTTTTTCGTCGTTTTCCGAGAGCGCTAGACATCGGATCTCACTCTCTAGAGTGGGCTAGACACCGGATCTCACTATCTAGCGAGGGCTAGACATCAGATCTCACTATCTAGAGCGGCTAGACATCGGATCTCACTATCTAAAGAGGGCTAGACACCGGATCTCACTATCTAGAGCGGGCTGGACATCGGATCTCACTATCTAAAGAGGGCTAGACATCAGATCTCACTATCTAGAGTGGCCTAGACACCTGATCTCACTATCTATAGAGGGCTAGACATCGGATCTCACGTTGGGATTCAACTCTACCTCTAGTCATTTGTAGTCCAGTTCACTAACCACTGAGCTATCGCGGCTCCCTTAACATTGGTGGGGGTTTGGTTAAGGTGATAGATTGCATCCACTTCTTTCCCTATCTTTGTATATTGTTAGCAGTCCTTTAATTAAAAATTTAAACACTTAAAGATTCTTGACTAATAGATACCATTTCCAGTAATCATAGCTTTAAGAGCAGTGAGCACCAAATATTTAAAAAACTTTACATTAATTAAATAATCAGTCACATTTCTAAGTCATGAAATAAGAGCATATATCTTCATTAAAAGACTTCGACATGCAGTTGTTAATATGCAGGATTGTTTAAAAAGTGATAACTGACGTACAGTATGTGCCTGCGCATCAAATTTCTTTACGACAGGATACTGGTCCATGTAATTTAACTGCATATTAATGAATGCGATGTTTGTATATTTATGTACGATATAATTATCTTTGAGCAACAGGTGAAGGAATGGATTAAACCAATCTTGGTATGGTCAAGGTAAAAAATAAAGTAAAGTACCCCGTCACGCCAAGTGGCGTATAGGGAATATGGTGTTAGTGACCATACATTTTACAGATCTTCGGCACATGATTTTTGGGGTAATGTGGTCGGTATTACGCCCGCGCCGCTTTACTTTCCCAGAAAAAAAATCCGGTACCCATTAAAAGCTGGGTGAACCGGACCGTCGGTTGGGATCGAACACTACCTCTTGTCCTTTGCAGTCCAGTTCACTAACAAACTGAGCTAACGCGGCTCCCATAAGGTCAAGATATTACTTATAAAATAAAACAATAAAGGTTCCCTCCACGCCTCGTTAGGCGTATGGGGAATATGTTGTTAGTGACCAGATTTTTCTATGACCCCGACACATTTTTGGGTAATGTGGTCGGTATCATGCCAGGCCGCTTTCACTTCCCAGAAAAATATCTGCTACCCATTTAAGTGGTTGGGTGAATCCAGAAGCCTTGTTAGTTAGAAGAAAAAAAATCCACCAGTGCCTGGAATCGAACTGAGACCCTTCTGGTCAGTAAGCGATCACACTAACCACTCAGCCACCGATGCTACAGTACTTGTATTGAGGATGAAACGTCATAACCTACCCAATACGAGGCTAAAGAAATCCACAAATACCTTTAATCCCATCCGCACACTTCCCCTGATGCTGACATTAAAGATTATATAATACAGTATTAATTTCAATTACTTATCTGTAGAGACAGTGTTCTTTTCGGGTTTGTAAAAATGCCAATGTCGCTCAGCACATTGCTATTGAGTCTTTGTTCCTCTTGAGTTCTCATTTGCATATAGCTAGCTTCATGCTCATTTTCACATCTTTATATAGTGCAATATTTCACAGCTATTAAAAAGCAAGATTGCAACAAGATAAAAGTAGATGCATATCTAGTTATATCAAGATTCACAGCTAGATAGTGCAAAATTAACCAGGAGAGACATATATTTTAAACTAGAAAAAAAAAACTTAAATACCAAGCAGAGAAAAATGTATAACTATGTAGAGCAAATGTTTCCCAATAGAAACTGGGGTTAAACAAGGATGTATTTTATCGCCCTTGTTATTTGGAATTGTTATGGACTTCATAATGAAGAAATGCTGCACTGGTAATAAAGGCATCGAATGGATACAAGGAGACCATTTGGAGGACCTGGACTTTGCTGATGACATAGTTCTCATCAGCAATCAGATAAAAACGATGCAGGAAAACACAAATGAACTATCATCAATAGCCAGCAAAATTGGGCTTGAGGTCAATCATGAAAGACTAAAGTCATGAAAAGTTTAATTCCAACAAGTGACAAAATATACATGGAAAACAAACCAGTAGAAGAGATCGATCACTTCATCTATCTTGGAAGTCACATTGATCGAGAAGGGGATACGAGCAAAGAAATTAGAATCAGACTGGCTAAGGCAGCAATGTCTTTCAGAAGCCTTGAAAAGTTGTGGAAATCAAAACTCATTAGCACAAACACAAAACTTAGGCTATTCAAATCAAATGTACTATCAACCCTTACGTATGCGTGTGAAAGCTGGAAAACAACAAGAGATATAGAAACAAAGTTGAACGCATTCGAAAATAAATGTCTAAGGAAAATACTTGGTATAGAATGGAACGAATTCAAAACAAACGAGGAAATTAGAGAAATCGCCAATCAACCACTAATATCTTCAGTAATAAAGAAAAGACGATGGTCATACGTTGGACATGTGATGAGAAGAGATAATAATCGAATAGCAAAGCAAGCCCTCATATGGGAAACAACAGGTAAAAGAAAAAGAGGAAGACCCAGGGAGACACTGAGAAGAACATTGATGAGAGAGGCAAGAGCAGCAGGAATCGGCTCCCTCAATGAGATAGAACTGCTTGCACAGAACAGAGACAGATGGCGAGATTTGATAAAATATCTTTAAAAGAAAACTGCTAGAACAAAAATTCATATAGGAGAAGGTGTATCTTGGTCTACGCCCTATGGGCCGGTTACGGCTCGAAAGGTCAATAGATAGATAGATGTAGAGCAAACAAATTTGGGTCAATAGAAGTGAGAAAGAGAGTTCATCGGTGCTATATACAACAAATTCTGACCTATGGGAAGGAATAATGGACAGTAGACTAACAAAAGAAAAAAACGATTAGAGGCCACAGAGATGGGATTTCTCAGAAGAATGTTGAAAGTTCCCTGGACAGCTAAAAAGACCATTGAGGAAATTCTCAAATATGTCAACACAAAAATGGAACTCCTAAAAAACATCAGAAAGAAGCAATCAACATTTTTCGGGCACATCATGAGAAGTGGAAAGTTGGAATACTTGGTTACAATTGGCAAAATAAAAGGAAAAAGAGATCGCGGACGACAAAGAGAGATAATATTGTATAGCTTGGTGTCATGGCATGGAAAACAGTCAACAACAGAACTGATACGATGCACTGTAAATAGAAGATTATGGAAGGACATGATCGCCTACGCCAACCGGCATGGCACATGATGATGATGCAGAGCGAAATTAACCAAAAGATATAGAAAGATTCACAGTTACGTAGAGCAAAAGTAATCGTTAGACAGAAACAAATATGTACAGCCAGAGAGAACAAAATTAAACTCTACATAAAGAAAGATTCACATAACAATGTAGTGCAAAATTAACCATTAGATTATTTTTTTAAATGCTCAGCTAAGAGAGGTCAAAATGAACCACTACATAAAGAAAGATTCACAGCTGAGTAGAGCAAATTAACTGCAAGATAGAACAAACTTCATAGGAAAAGAAACCAAGATCTACAGCCTCACAGGGCAAACATTAACCGCTAGATAGAGAAGGATAGCGCAGCTAAATAGGCAAAACTAACAACAAAATGAAGGATAATCCACTCTTAGATGGACAGAATTCATAGCTAAGTAGAGCAAAACTCACAGCGAATATTTCCTCATGTCAACACAAAATGTGTGAAAGGGACTGGGATACAAATTCAGAGATTTTTGCAGAGCTGGTGATACGCATTGGGAGCCGCGATAGCTCAGTGGTTAGTGAACTGGACTACAAAGGACAAGGGTGTAGGGTTCGATCCCAACCGACGGCTTCCGGGTTGATCCAGCCTTAAATGGGTACCGGATTTTTTTTCTGGAAAAGTGAAGCGGCACGGGCGTAATACCGACCACATTAGCCTAAAAATCATGTGCCGAAGGTCTGTAAAATGTATGGTCACTAACACCATATTCCCTATACGCCACTTGGCGTGACGGGGGTACTTTACTTTTTTTTTTTTAATGATAAGCATTATAAAAAAAGCATTTAAAAATATGAAATGTTTACAGCCTTACTATGATTACAGGTAAAACAAAACAATGTGACGTTGTTGCCCGATTTATTTCTCTCCATCACTAATTAGTAAACGTGTCTAACATAACAATGGAGGCATTACGCAGAAGTAGATAAAACACTAATGCGTAATTTATGTATTATTTTACTGTTTCACACACTAGAAACAATCAACTCATTTCATCATCAACTGCCATGCCTGCTAACGTAGGTGATCATGTCTCTCCACATCTTTCGATCTCGACAGTTATTTATTATTTCTTTTGTTGACATTCTTTCAAGCCATTCTCTTAAACTGTCTGGTATCTTTTCTCTTTGCTTTCTTCTATCTCTTCGTCCTTCAGTTTTCCCTGTTGTTACAATATACTCCAGTTGTTCCTTTCTCATTACGTGGTCAAACAATGATAATTATTTCTTCCTAATATTGGAAATTAGCTCTCTTATTGCTTTGGCCTCTTTCAGAACGTTTGTATTGCTCTTCTTAGCTGTCCGTGGTATTCTCAATATTCTTTTATAAAACCACATTTCTACAGCTACCAGTGATTTTCTTGTCTGTTGTCCTATTGTTCATGATTCACATCCATATGTTACAACTAGCCTTACATAACATTTACAAACCGATTTTCTTGTGTCTGTTGTCAAAAATGGATTGCACTGCATCTACCTCATTTTTTTTTAAAGCTACTTTTGACTGGGCTATTCTATATTTCACCTCTGTTTTACATCTATTATCTGAGGTTAACATTGTTCCCAGATATTTAAATTAATTTAACTGTTTTAATATTGTTCCACTTGTTTTTATCGTGCTTTGCGGTGAAGTCTTTTTATTTGTTGTTACCATTACCTCTGCCTTTTTGCTATTAAGACTGAGTCCTTTATTTTTCTTTCCTTCACTATAATGACCAACACTTCCTGTAACTCATTTTCACTCTTAGCGATTAAGACTATCATTAGCATACCTTAGTTTATTTGTTTTATGACCTCCAACTGTTATTCTAGGCATGTCCCTCGTGGATCTTAAAATAATCGCAATATACATATTAAATAAATCTGGTGATAGCACGCAGCCTTGCCTAAGACCCTGTTTTATTTGTTGAAACATTTCCAATTGATTTCCAGTTCTTATGGCCGCTGTTTTTTGCCATTCATCATCATGTGCCATACCGGTTGGCGTAGGCGATCATGTCCTTCCACAATCTTCTATTTACAGTGCATCATATCATTTCTGTTTTTGACCGTTTTCCATGCCATGACACCAACCTATCCAGTATTTTCTCGCTTTGTCGTCCGCGATCTCTCTTTCCTTGTATTTTGCCAGTTGTAACCAAGTATTCCAACTTTCCACTTCTCATGATGTGCCCGAAAAATGTTGACTGTTTCCTTCTGATGTTTTTAAGGAGCTCCCTTTTTGTGTTGGCCTCTTTGAGAAATTCCTCCTTTTTGTCAGTACATGTTCTTTATTATTCTTAGATCTTTGTTGCCTACTCTTATGTCTTCTAAAATTTTGATTATTTTTTTGGTGCTTTACTTTCTCAAATACTTTGGTGTAATATATGAAACATATGTATATTAAAATCTATAGTTACTTAATGTTGAGTAAGCAAAAAGAGTAAAGAGGTCCCGTCACGCCAAGTGGCGTATAGGGAACTATGGTGTTAGTGACCATACATTTTACATACCTTCAACACATGCTTTTCGGGGTAATGTCGCCTGTATTGCACCCGTGCCGCTTTACCTTTTCTGACAAAATCCGGTACCCATTTAGGCGGGGTGAACCCGGAAGCCGTCGGTTAGGATCGAACCCTACCTCTTGTCCTTTGTAGTCCAGTTCACTAACTACTGAGCAATCGCCACTCCCTTAAGGTTGAGTATTTGAACCATATTGAGAACGCATTTAAATGTAACATTCGATAGAAAGTTGTGGTTACATTCAGTAAATTTGTATCCTGAAGACAGAACGTTGGATTCATTCCAAATACCGACCAGCACTAAGTTAAGTTCACTATTTTAAATGAACACCGGGGATGATTTTTCTGGGACATTAATATGGCATCACATTGTGCTACAACCCAAACAATATGTCGAGAGTCAAAAAAAAAAAAGAAAGATTTGAGCACAAACGCTCTACTCTTCAAAAGCTATATTAATATTTGTTAATGTAATCATTGGTGGGACCAAAGATGTGTGCATGATTGTTGAAATGACTACAATAAAATAACCCCTAAAAGTGGAAACGAAAATATAAGTGAAGAAGGGAAAAGTGATAAGAAACATTTTATATATCGCTATTTGCAACAAGAAATAAAACTAGGAGAAATACCTCTACTAGACGTACAATCTTACATATATCTGGGCAGTAATATAGATAAAGAGGGAGGAACAGAAAATGATACCAAAATAAGGATATCAAAAGCAAGAGGAGCTTTCATTGCACTGGGAAACATGGAAATCCAAAGAAATTAGTTAAATACAAAAATTAAAATTTTCAACTCAAATGTTAAGTCGGTCCTATTATATGGCTGTGAAACATGGAGAATAACAAAATTGACAATCACGAAGGTACAGACTTTCATTAATGGATGCTTACGCAGAATAAAAGTAAAAAAAAGTAAAGGACCCCCGTCACGCCAAGTGGCGACGTATAAGGAATATGGTGTTAGTGACCATAAATTTTACAGACCTTCGGCACATGCTTTTTGGGGTAATGTGGTCGGTATTACGCCCATGCCGCTTTACTTTCCCAGAAACAAATCCGGTACCCATTTAAGGCTGGGTGAACCCGGAGGCCGTCGGTTGGGATCGAACCCTACCCTTATCCTTTGTAGTCCAGTTCACTAACCGACTGAGCTATCGCTGCTACCCTTACGCAGAATAAAGGGATGGAAATGGCAGGACAAAGTCACTAACGTGGAATTATGGAAATGTACAGGTCAAATACCAGTGGATAAAGAGATACAGTGAAGACGATGGCGATGGAAAGGACACACACTACGGAAGCCAACTGAGAGTATTACACAACAGGCCCTTTTTTGGAATCCCCAGGGGAAAAGACAAAGAGGAAGACCAAGGAATTCTTGGAGAAGACAGATCGAAGCAGAGATGAAGATGATGGGGAAGAAATGGAATGATCTTAAAAGAATTGCAAAAAACAGAACGACTTGGAAAGTTTGTTGAAGACCTTTGCTCCACTGGGAGCTAAAAAGGTAGAAGATATTTGCAACAAGCGACACTTTGATCACCAGAAACCGAAACCCATTCGAGCACGTGTTTCTGACATTTCCGCTGAGTCAATGGTGGGCTTGAGTAGGGGAGGGGTGGGGTTGGGAACCAATGAAGACTGGGTGGTTGGGAGGGGGGGGAGGTGAGCTGTCCCGAAATAACACCCAGTTTGGGCCTTCTGTTGCATTCTAAACCTTAAAGCTAGCAAAAATCAACGAATGTGTGCTCGTATTCCTGCTTGCACAACAGCCTACTAAAAGTAATATTGGAAGGGAAAATACAAGGTAAAAGAGGCAGAGGCAGACCAAGACTAACATGGATGAGTAACATCAAAAGTTGGACAAGTCAGCCTATGACAATCTGCACCATCAAAGCAAGAGACAGAATGGAATGGCGCTGCATGGGAGCCAACCTTCGATGCGGAGACGGCACTCAATGATGATGGTGATTCATGCCTGCAGAAAACTGTATTCGTGTTGATGTTCATAATTGATACTTTTACTTACATACTCGATCGTCACATGACGTATGACTCCGCTCAATCTGCGATGAACATTTGGCCTGATAAATACATCGTCAGTTCCTCCAACGTTGGTCACGTGTGATAAACACCTAGAACGTGACTCGACTGTTATCTGTTTGATGACGCTCCAATCGCTCTTTTTTATACCATCTGAAATTATTACTAAAAGCATGCTACTGAAGTTGAATTTGAACATCTCGTTAAAAAAGGCTTACTTGTAGAAAATAACATGGGAATTGTGCTAATTCAGTTCTTCAATGACACAATCGCAATGCATAAATCAGGACGTTAATACTGGCGTTATTTCACCAATACTGGTATTTGGTAATGGGGACGTAATTATGTCAGGTTACGTTTCGCAACAGAGCTGGCTCAATTGGACAGTAATCGCAATCACATGGTTACAGTAGAAGCTAATTAGTAAGCAACTCACCTATTACTGTTTTAAGTTAAAGGACTTATGTGAAGCGCTTAACTATTTTCAACAGATGTAAGAAGAGTTTTAGCGTTTTATTATTTCCATAAGTTGTGATGAGAGTTATACAGTGTTTTATTATTTCCATGAGTTGTGATGAGAGTTATACAGTGTTTTATTATTTCCATGAGTTGTGTGGAGAGTTGCACAGTGTTTTATTATTTCCATAAGTTGTGATGAAAGTTGTACAGTGTTTTATTATTTCCATAAGTTGTGAGGAGAGTTGTACAATGTTTTATTATTTCCATGAGTTGTGATGAAAGTTGTACAGTGTTTTATTATTTCCATAAGTTGTGATGAAAGTTGTACAGTGTTTTATTATTTACATAAGTTGTGAGGAGAGTTGTACAGTGTTTTATTATTTCCATAAGTTGTGATGAGAGCTGTCCAGTGTTTTATTACTTCCATGAGTTGTGAGGAGAGTTGCGCAATGATTTATTATTTCCATGAGTTATGGGGAGAGTTGCACAGTGTTTTATTATTTCCATGAGTTATGGGAGAGTTGCACAGTGTTTTATTATTTCCATGAGTTAAGGGGAGAGTTGCACAGTGTTTTATTATTTCCATGTGTTGTGAGGAGAGTTTCACAGTGTTTTATTATTTCCATGAGTTGTGAGGAAAGTTGTTAGTGTTTTATTATTTCCATGAGTTGTGAGGAAAGTTGTTAGTGTTTTATTATTTCCATGAGTTGTGAGGAGAGTTGTTAGTATTTTATTATTTCCATGAGTTCTGAGGAAAGTTGTTAGTGTTTTATTAATTCCATGAGTTTTGAGGAGAGTTGCTCTGTGTTTATTATTTCCATGAGTTGTGAGGAGAGTTGTTAGTGTTTTATTGCTTCCATGAGTTATGAGGAGAGTTGCTCTGTGTTTCATTACCTCTGAAGTAGTTAGGAGATCTAACCAGTTTTTATTACATACATAAGTAGTAAGGAGAGCTGCATAGTGTTTCATTACTCACATAAGTTGTAAGGAGATATGTACAGTGTTTCATTACGCGTATAAGTTGTAAGGAGAGATGTACAGTGTTTCATTACGCGTATAAGTTGTAAGGAGAACTGCACAGTGTTTCATTACTTACATAAGTTGTAAGGAGAGATGTACAGTGTTTCATTACGTGTATAAGTTGTAAGGAGAGATGTACAGTGTTTCAGTACTTACATAAGTTGTAAGGAAAGATGTGCAGTGTTTCATTACGTGTATAAGTTGTAAGGAGAGATGTACAATGTTTCATTACGTGTATAAGTTGTAAGGAGAGATGTACAGTGTTTCAGTACTTACATAAGTTGTAAGGAGAGATGTACAGTGTTGTTTTATTACGCGTTTAAGTTGTAAGGAGAGATGTACAGTGTTTCATTACTTACATAAGTTGTAAGGAGAGATGTACAGTGTTGTTTCATTACGCGTTTAAGTTGTAAGGAGAGATGTACAGTGTTTCAGTACTTCTATAAGTTCTAAGGAGAGATGTACAGTGTTTCAGTACTTACATAAGTTGTAAGGAGAGATGTACAGTGTCTCATTACGCTTATAAGTTTTAAGGAGAGGAGAGATGTACAGTGTTTCAGTACTTATATAAGTTCTAAGGAGAGAAGTACAGTGTCTCATTACGCGTATAAGTTTTAAGGAGAGGAGAGATGTACAGTGTTTTAGTACTTACATAAGTTCTAAGGAGAGATGTACAGTGTTTCATTACGCGCATAAGTTGTAAGGAGTGATATACAGTGTTTCGTTACGCGTATAAGTTGTAAGGAGAGATGTACAGTGTTTCAGTACTTACATAAGTTGTAAGGAGAGATGCACAGTGTCTTATTACGCGTATAAGTTGTAAGAAGAGATGTACAGTGTTTCATTACGTGTATAAGTTGTAAGGAGAGATGTACAATGTCTCATTACGTGTATAAGTTGTAAGGAGAGATGTACAATGTCTCATTACGTGTATAAGTTGTAAGGAGAGATGTACAGTGTTTTAGTACTTACATAAGTTGTAAGGAGAGATGTACAGTGTTTCATTACGTGTATAAGTTGTAGGGAGATTTGTGCAATGTCTCATTACGTGTATAAGTTGTAAGGAGAGATGTACAGTGTTTCAGTACTTACATAAGTTGTAAGGAGAGATGTAGAGAGTTTCATTAAGTGTATAAGTTGTAAGGAGAGATGTACAGTGTTTCATTAAGTGTATAAGTTGTAAGGAGAGATGTACAGAGTTTCATTACGTGTATAAGTTGTAAGGAGAGATGTACAGTGTTTCAGTACTTACATAAGTTGTCAGGAGAGATGTACAGTGTTTCATTACATACATAAGTTGTAAGGAGAGATGTACAGTGTTTCATTACTTATATCAGTTGTAAGGAGGGATGTACAGTGTTTCATTACTTACATAGGTTGTAAGGAGAGATGTACAGTGTTTCATTACGCGTATAAGTTGTAAGGGAGCTGCACAATGTTTCATTAGGCGTATAAGCTGTAAGGAGAGCTGCACAGTGTTTCAGTACTTACATAAGTTGTAAGGAGAGATGTACAATGTTTCAGTACTTACATAAGTTGTAAGGAGAGATGTACAGTGCTTCATTACACGCATAAGCTGTAAGGAGAGATGTACGTTGTTTCATTACTTACATAAGTTGTAAGGAGAGATGTACAGTGTTTCATTACACGCATAAGCTGTAAGGAGAGCTGCACAATGTTTCATTACTTACATAAGCTGTAAGGAGAGCTGCACAATGTTTCATTAATTACATAAGTTGTGCGGAGAACAGTATTTCATTTCAATCGTAAGTTATAAATTGAGTCGCAACAACTATTTCCACTCCTTGTGAGAGGTTTGATGTTAACGCAGATAGAGGCCCGAGTGACTAACAAACGTTGCCCAAGTGTAATCTGATTCTACCTATCACAATTAGAAATATTCCATAAATAAACGAGAACTAACTCCAAGAAAATCTCTTCTCTTCAAAATATTAAACATTGATAATGGTTTCAACTGTGGGATGTAGGACGATAGGATAACAATGTGCCGCAATTCAGATAGGATGATTGGGACAGTAAACACGTTTATGTTTACCTGTAATCTGCGCGACTCAGGAACTATCAGACGGCACACTATTATCAGTGCATCACACTTTTAAACCCTCTTTCTCTTACTATGTCTCGTTCTTACCTTCTCTAGCTTTCGACTCTTCCTCTGCTCTTACCATTCTATTGCTAAGACTCAAATTTCTTTTTTTTTTTTTTCCCACACCCATAAATATATCTTCATATCCAGGAAGATGCAACTTCTCGCCTATTTAAGAGGACATTCGGGGAGTAGAGTTTCTTAGATGAAGAGAAGCAGGACAAAGAAAAATATGTTTGTACCGCTTAGATGAATATTTGAAACATATTTAATATTGTGAATATAATTACTTCTTTAAAAAATGATATTTAAAGGGATAGACTGCTGTTTAAATGTTGAAGTATTTAATTTTTTTAAAAAAAGCTAATATTGTTCTATTATCACTGTGACTTTCCTCTGTATATGTTCTGTTAATTATCTCCCCTTTGACAAATACATTTTGTGCTTCAAACACAAACGGCTATAGGGAGTATTTATTTCGAAGCACTTCCACTTTATGCAGTTTAGAACTAAAATCCCCACTTTATATTGGATTCATAGATTACGAAAAAGGCATTTGATAGTTTAGACAGAGGAATGCTTTGGAAGTTGCTGAGTCATTACGGAATCCCCATAAAGTTTATTAACCTGATAAAAACAATGTATAAAGGAACGAAATGTAGTGTGGTACATGAAGGACAGCTTACAGAAGCATTTGAAATAAGAACAGGAGTAAGGTAGGGATGCCTTCTGTCCCATTTCTCTTTCTACTGGCCATAGACTGGATTATGAAAATAACTCAAAACAACAGAAATGGGATCCAGTGGTCACTGACCAAACAACTTGATGATTTAGACTTTGCTGATGACATAGCTCTCCTATCACACAGCCATCAACAGATGCAGGATAAAATGAGCATACTTGATGAGAGATCACAACAGCTAGGACTGAAGATTAATAGAAATAAGACCAACATTATGAGAATTAATGCAGTTGGCAATAACCAAATAAAACTAGGAGAAATATCTCTACTAGACGTACAATCTTACATATATCTGGGCAGTAATATAGATAAAGAGGGAGGAACAGAAAATGATACCAAAATAAGGATATCAAAAGCAAGAGGAGCTTTCATTGCACTGGGAAACATATGGAAATCAAAATAAATTAGGTTAAATACAAAAATAAAAATTTTCAACTTAAATGTTAAGTCGGTCCTATTATATGGCTGTGAAACATGGAGAACAGCAAAATTGACAATCATGAAGATACAGACTTTCATTAATGGATGCTTACGCATAATAAAAGGATGGAAATGGCAGGACAAAATCACTAACTATGATTAACTAGAATTATGGAAATGTACCAGTCAAATACCAGTGGATAAAGAGATACAACGAAGACGATGGCGCTGGATAGGACACGCACTACGGAAGCCAACTGAGAGTGTTACACAACAGGCCCTTTTTTGGAATTCCCAGGGGAAAAGACAAAGAGGAAGACCAAGGAATTCTTGGAGAAGACAGATAGAAGCGGAGATGAAGATGATGGGGAAGACATGGAATGATCTTAAAAGAATGGCAAAAACAGAACGACTTGGAAAGTGTTTGTTGAAGACCTAAGCTCCATTGGGAGCTAAAAAGGTAGAAGACTTCTAGGAAATGTCTGCTATGGACAGCGCTGACTATCACCCTTTTATGTTCGTGAGCATCCTCAATATTTCTGGCTTCTTATTTCACAAGCTTATCCTCAAAGTCTATCATTTTACTTATGATACATATTTATTAGTTTTTACATCTGTGTTCATCCTAAACGTTTGTTTAATCAACACATTTAACATAATTACCTTCATCACCGATAATTACAATGTTCTGCTTGACATTGACTAGATGCGATAAACGTCTACATTTTAATTGAAGCGATAGCTAATTTATTTTCAGCCAACGTCGCTTTAAAATACTTAGCAGAGCACGGGTACAATATTAGTATGTGTATATAGTTCTCAAAGAGGCCAACACAAAAAGGGAGCTCTTAAAACACATCAGAAATAAGCGATCAACATTTTTCGGGCACATCATAAGAAGAGGAAAGTTGGAATACTTGATTACAACTGGCAAAATAAAAGGAAAGAGAGATCGCGGGCGACAAAGAGAGAAAATACTGGATAGCTTGGTGTCATGGCATGGAAAACAATCAACAACAGAACTGATACGATGCACTGTAGATAGAAGATTGTGGAGGGACATGATCACCTACGCCAACCGGTATGGCACATGATGATGATGATATATACATATGATCATCTCGTTAATTCATCTCTCTATTTACCATCGAAAAAGGGAGCTCCTTTAACATCAGAAAGAAACAATCAACATTCTTCGGGCACAAGAGATATTGAAAGTTGGAATACTTGCTTACAACTGGCAAAATACAAGGAAAGAGGGATCGCGGACGACAAAGACAGAAAATACTGGATAGTTTGGTGTCATGTCATGGAAAACAGTCAACAATAGAGCTGATACGATGCACTGTAGACAGAAGATTGTGGAAGGACATGGCCGCCTACGCTAATCGGTATGGCACATAATAATAATGATGATTTACTCGCCGCACCCTCTCTATAAAATGTATTCCACTAATTATGTCTATTTTATTTTCTCTCTCTCTATCTCTCGATAACTCTCTCTCTCTCTCTCTCTCTCTCTCCCTCTCTATCTCTCTCTTCCCCTGTTTGTCTTTTCCGGAGCCCTTTCAATATGTTTATACATATATATATAAATATATGATATGAATAGCAAAAAGATTAAAACGATGCTCATAAGCAAAGATAATACTTGAAACCTACAAGTGGATATCAACGTTGAAGGAATAGACCTGGAGACAGTTCAGAGCTACAACTACCGTGGACATACTATATCCAGTGATGGGAAATGTAAAAATGAAATAAACAAAAGAATAGGAATGGCAAAGAGTAATTTTAATGGCATGAAAAGTATACTAACATCAAAACAAATAACACCAGGGCTAAAACTAAGAATAGTAAAATTGTATATCTTTCCAATATTCCTATATGGTGTAGAAACATGGACATTGGACAAGCAAACAGAATAGAAAATTGAAGCCATTGAAATGTGGATTTATAGAAGATTAGGTAGAATTGGATGCAAAGAAAATAGAACAAATGATGAAGTTTTAAAACAACTAAAAATTAAAAGAGAACTACTAAACACAATTAGAACAAGACAAATGACATTTTTGGGGCATGTTAAAAAACACAATAGCCTACTAAAAGTAATATTGGAAGGGAAAATACAGGGTAACAGAGGCAGAGGCAGAACAAGAAAGGGTAACAGAGGCAGAACAAGCATAACATGGACGAGTAACATCAAAAGATGGACAAGACAACCTATGACAACCTGCACAATCATAACAAGAGACTTAGCGGAATGGCGCTCCATGGTAGCCAACCATCGTTGCAGAGATGGCACTCGATGACATATATATCGTAAGTCCCTCTGTTAGTCTCTCATTTTTTATTACCCCGGGTCTTGTCCTTTCCCTTCGTTCTCTTTTCTCCTTCCTCTTTCTCATCCCCATCTGCTTCACACAACAATCACTCTCCACAATAAAACTCAGCCAATCATCTGCCAACTTGACACGGGAGGTAACTAGAAACTATAAACTGGCTTATTAAACAAAAACAGAGGTGTCTGTTTGCAGCCGAGAAGTCTTCAAATTAACACTGAGATTATGTAAACCACAGTTCTACACGAGTTATAACGAAACGTGCTCTTGTTTATTGGCTCTTGTTTCTGTTCTTGTAAAGTCAATTTTATTTAAATTTTATTACCGTTCATTAGACACACATTGAGAGAAAAACAGAGGGGGTGTGTGTCTGTGTATAAGGGAGAGACAATGAAAAAGCTAGACAGATTATGTGCGTGTTTGTGTTCAGGTTGGCAGTTTTGGAGTGAAAAAGGCTATTGGTTTTAGCAATCATTCACTTCCGCCCACCTCAAGCTGCATTATCTCACACCAACTCGCCCACATAGCCACATATACATAAACATCCACACACGCAAACACTGTACAGAAGACATGTAGTTTGATCATTACTAGATTTGTGTTTTCGACTATCCGAGCGCAAACACTGTACAGAAGACGTAGTTTGATCAATACTAGAATTGTGTTTTCGACTATCCGAGCGCAAACACTGTACAGAAGACGTAGTTTGATCAATACTAGAATTGTGTTTTCGACTATCCGAGCGCAAACACTGTACAGAAAACGTAGTTTGATCAATACTAGAATTGAGTTTTCGACTATCCGAGCGCAAACGCTGTACAGAAGACATGTAGTTTGATCATTACTAGAATTGAGTTTTCGACAATCCGAGCGCAAACACTGTACAGAAGACATGTAGTTTGATCATTACTAAAATTGAGTTATCGGCTGTCCGATCATCACACCTCATCATTTCAGCTATTCATTCCCCAATTTGTCCTAATCTGTTTACTTTTTCTTAAGTGTCCTTTTTTCTTCGTCAAAGGGTTCAACTCCTTTATTTCAAACACTCCTGAGATAACAAACTCAACTTCATTAGGGAGCCAGTAGTGGGGTGTGCTAACACTCCAAAGTATGGTGACAGCTTTACAAGGAAGGAACACAACACAATACTGACGTTTCGGCCTGTGGCCTTCTTCAGAATACAAGGACAACGACAACAAACGGTGAAGCACAATTAAATATAACTACATGTTAGATGATCAAGTGGAGGACGAGGAAAGTAGGATGTTGAAATAAGAAAGGAGAGAGAAGAGAGAAATGAATACTACATGAGGAGAGGTAGGATGGGCGTCAAGATATATAAAATAGAAAAAGAGAAAAATGTATAATAAAATGCACTTAGCTTAGAGCAGCAAGTCTGTCCTCCGTGCTGGAACAAGTCGGAATGACTAGGAGCGTTAAGACTATGTCTAGAAAGTAGGGAACAGGCAAATAATTGCAATGCTGCGGTAAAGCTGGTAGCAAGGAGCCAGTGGTGGGGTGTGTTAAACACTCCAAAGTATTGTGACAGCTTTACAAGTAAGGGACACAACACAATACTGACGTTTCTATGATGTGTCTAGAAAGCAACACGTGATTGAGACACGCAAGTTGAGAAGGACAAACGGATCTAGTGGCAGGAAAACCAATCGGGGAGGGGGAGATAGGAGGGTGGGGGAAGGAAGATAGACGAAGCTGCCAAACTACTTGGAAACGAAGGTCAATGATGAGAGGAAAGCTAGAGGCCCAAAACCAAAGGCCCGGAAGGGCAAACCATGCCAATAAATCACTCGAACAATGCAAGTGAGAGATCCCGCGAGAGGTTAAAAGAAAGAGAAAATGAAAGGACAAAGTAGTGAACTGGGAGATGGGTGAGAGAGATAGACTCTACAGAATAGATGGCCTGGAACTGGAAGAGTTGAAAGGTAGGTCAACGAAGGGAGGGAGTGAATACCGGAGGAAAAGATAAGGAGAGGAAGAATAAGAAAGACGGTTTAAGTCAAGTAGGTAAGGAGAAGGCACAAGGGCGATAGAGTGATAGAGGGGTGGTCCGGAGGAAGTATGTCAATCGAGAGGTAGGGAAGTATTAGAGGAGGAGGTATGGAGAAGAGGGATAAGAAGCAGGTATGTGAAAAGTGGATAGGATGAGAGGCGGTAGGTCAGAAGTGGATAGGAGGAGAGGCGGTAGGTCAGAAGTGAATAGAAAGAGAGGGAGTCTGGAAGAAGTGGAGTAATAGAGGAATGGTGCGCAAGAGGTATGATCCAAAGGAGGTAAAGAAGTAGGGAAATGATAGAACAAAGAGGGATGATGAGGGTCCTAGGAGAGGAATGAAAGTGGACATCAGGATAAGAGGGATACTGGAATAGTAGGTATAGAGGAGTAGTGACTACAAGTGAATAGAGAGGAAAGGGGTGAGCTAGGAGTAGATCAGCAAGGAGGTGGTGGGAAGGACGAGGAATAATAGAGGTGGGCAGAGAGACGGTACAGTCCAGGTGGAGAGGTGATATAGTGATAAAGAGGTGAAGGACATGAAGGTAGTCAGAAGAGAAAAAGGTTGGGGGGGGTTTAGGATGAAGAAGGCAAGATAGGGGTTACTCAAAGAGGATATGGAAAGCAGGGATGGACGAGGAGTAGAAGACCCAAGAAGTGAAATAGGAAGAGAAGTCCATAGGTGGGAGGATGGAGTCGGAGGAAGGAGGGTCCTCAGAGGGACAAGGATACATTGATGCCACGAGGGGTGAGGCAACCCCAACGAGCGATCAGACGGTGCTCCAGAGTGAGCCGACTGTGGTGATCAGAGGAGCATGATATTAGGCCAGTTACCAAGACATCCGTCTTACCTCGATGGCCCCTCGATTTAAAGTGTGCTGCTACAGGAGTGTCCGCTTCTCGGGTGATGTCATTCAAGTGTTCACGCCACCTAACCCGATACGTCTACCATATTGGCCGATGTAGGTCAACTTGCATCGCTTACAAATGATGGCATAAATGATGTTCCGCGATGTGCAAGTGAATCCCTCTCTGATATCGAAACGACCATTAGGGAAGAGGACAGTGTCTGTCTGGAGAACGTGGTCACAAGTTTTACACACACTGCGGTTGCAGACATCGATGGCTGAAGTGGTCAGCAGGAAGACGGCCCCTAACAAGAAAGTCTCGGAGGTTCCGGTCACGTCTAAAGGCCACTAGTGGCGAGTCGGGGAAGAGCAGACGAGTAATAGGGTCAGATCGAAGAATAGGGAGATAGCGGTGGATGGTCCTAATCACAAAGTAATGGTGAGGGTGATAGGTGAGGGTAGAGTACTACTCTATCCAAGTGGGGATGAGTAGAGGGGGTAAGAGCAGACTGACGTGAAGTGTGGAGAACTCGACGCAGGGCAGGGAGGAGAGCTGATTCTGGATAGAGACGTCGGCGGAAGAAGTCAAGCATAAGGTGGGCGTTGTGAAGGAAATCTTCATCGTCTTGGCAAAGGCGACGAAGTCTGAGAAGCTGAGAATAGGGAAGAGAGTTCTTGCAGGATGTAGGATGAGGTCGTAGCGGAGGAAACTGTGGGAGTCTGTGGGCTTGTAGAAGACCGAGGTGAGAAGATGAGAGGTGCCCAAGGAGTCTAGGATGTCCAGGAAAGATACGGAGGAGGTGGAGATGTGGAATGTGATGTGGATAGAGGCATGGAAATGTCCGACATACTGGATGAAACGGGAGATCTCATCGTCGGGAAGGTCAGTCAGACAGATGCAGTCATCGATGTACCTACGATACATACGGGGGAGAGGGCCCTGGTAGATTTGGATGATTTGGTGCTCAAGGTAACACATGAAGAGACAAGCATAGCTAGGGCGCATTTTAGTGCCCATCGCCACACACTTCCTCAGTTATCGTCGTGTGTAGAGGTTCAACATATATCTCAATATGTGTGTATGCTTTGATCTAGATCCTTCCGGCGCTGCTCGACGTCGTAAAGGGCTCGTGGTGTTTTTCACCACACATCCCTATACTGGGCAGGATGTACGATCTTACCAAAACTCTATGACTGTCAAAGCTGCTTCTCTTTGTTAGTGTTCTTTTCAGTCTCTCTCTCTCTCTCTCTCTCTCTCTCTCTCTATTATCTCTCTCTCTCTCTAGGCCTTCCTCCTGTTTCCTGATTTTAAAAATTGGAATATATTCTTTATGGGGACGATTTATAAAACTGTAGTTTCGCGTCCTTGACTTTGAAAGGATATACATAACTCTTTAACGATATTAATATTTTAAAATAAATACAAACAACGTTTTATAACATTAAAATACTAGACAAAGACTGACAATTTTATTAACGTCTGAATTTTTTTTTCAAGAAAACATTTCTGTTCCGTTCAAAACAGTACTTATGGCGAAGCTATTGTAAATATATTCATACAAACCTGTCAACAATGTTTGACTTTATTTTCTTTTTCCTTTTTAAACGTTATCTGGTTTGCTGAGTCTATTGGTAACTTAGTGAGTAGTTCCACCAAAATCTAGGAACGCAATCATTTTCTTCCAGTTTTCTCTCTCTCTCTCTCTCTCTCTCTCTCTCTTTCTCTCTCTCTCTCTCTCTCTCTCTCTCTCTCTCTCTCTCGCCGTTTTCTGTGAACTGACGAAATTGAGATCATTTCATTCCTTTTTATTTTCTTTATGATTCTTTCTTAATCTGATTTTTGTGTTTTATCCTTCTCACAGTTTCCTCTAGGATGTTCTTTTACTTAGATTGAAATATAGTCATTGATCTTCTAGAAACTGTAGAACATTACGTTCCGTTTTAATCTGTGGATCTTATTTACATGAATGTTTACATCTAACATTTGAAAATTGTGTTCCTTGTCTCCAATGTATACTTTTATGAATGTTCCATTTTATTATGTTGGCATGATCAAAGAGATTACCTTGGGGATGGCGGGAATATCAAAACGGGAGCTGTCATAGGTTCTGATTAACAATGAAAATGCCAAACGCGATAATAAATTGTTTAGAATATAAAGAGACGTTATGTTTATGGATTCTTTTGTCAATGAATGATTGGTGAATTGGTTAACACACGCAAAAAAGAAACAAAAAGAAAATACATGAACAATAAAACCTTTAATGAAAGGACGATTAAAAGTCCGTCGGACAAGGAACAGATTATGTTGATTTTTGTATTCAACTTTTGAAGCTCCAATGATAATTGTCTTTGCGCCTCTAATACAAGAGGAACCAACAGGAATGTCTTCATAACTTCATCTGTACGTATATAATGTTGAATACGTTGTGATTCTTAATAATCACTTTATACGCACGTTGATATGAAAAACACTGCCACTTTTACTGTTTATACTATTTGACCATTTTGGCAGCTTCATTTCAGTATGGAAGATTTTTATAAATTTTTGCGAGAGAGATTTCAGAGACACAATTTTTCATGTTTTTAAATATTAATCTACATGTTTATATTTATCTAAGACGTATTATATATACATATTTTATATACATTTTTATATAATTAAACAAGGAATTATATTTCACCAATACCAAGATGACACAAGACATATAAAAGGAATATGATTTGATGACATTTTACATTAATCAAATTGAGAGTGACGCACTGTGTGGCTAAACGTACATGACCAAAATAGACATGGCACATGGTACGTAGAAACGTAAGGAAAGAGTTAAAGAAACTTAGTAGTTTTGAATGCATTATCCGTGGGTTTTTTGTTTTGTTTTTTGTTTGGTGTGTGTTTATTTTAATTTTTGGTATTACGTATTTGAACTTTATTTTTTAAATTTTTTCCGAAACATGGCCGTTTCAAGTTGTCTATATTTCTGTAAAAAGCTGTTTTAAGTATCAGTTGTTTTAGATATATACTATTCCTGTATTCACTTATTGCGCATCCGCTGTTTTATGCTCTCTACATTTCTCTCGTATGCTGTTTTAATTCATCATTTGTTTCAGCTATTTCTTAAATCTATGTTCATAGTTTGTGTATCTGTTTATTCAGGTACATGGCATTTCTGTTTCCACTATAAGTGTAACGGCGGTTTTCTATTACATGATACTTCTCCTCTCTCTCCCCTGTTCTCTTTATACTTTTATTCTCTTTGTTCATTGTCTGTGTAATAATCTTTTTTTCAGTTGCTTGATGGTTTGTCTCCAATTTCTACGTAACGGCTACTCTATTCACTTCATGCTCCTGATATGAATGGCTGTCTGACGGCTGCTTCACTAAACACGTTTGTCTCACCTCTGTGCGCTTATGGCAGCTACTTCAGCTTTATTGAAACGCTGTTTGCACAATCAGTGTTGTGTTTTTCAACGAAAGCTATTTAGCATTTCAAGACAGTTCTAATATATAGAACTAGGAGTTAGAGAAGGTTTTGTTCTGTCGCCGGATTTGTTCTCGTTTTACAACGAAAATATTATGAATTCAATACTAGACACACAAAAGAATTACAGTAAACGGTCGTTACATAAACATAAGATATCTCTTTGATGCAGTCTTAATAGCAGAGACTGAGAATAAACTGCGAGAAATGATAGACAAAATAGTGAGAGAAATAAACATGATAGGTCTCGGCCTGGGAAAACAGAAATAAAGGTCATTTCGAATAAAACAAATATCACAATCATGCAACATAAAACAATGAGTGGGACAAATCTGAAACAAGTGCACAGTCTCAAGACGAAAGATGCAACGATAGAAATAAAAAGCAGAATATATGAGGCCAAAGTTGCATTTCAGAAAATAAAATAAAACATCTTGTGCAACAAGTCGATGTCAGAAGAAGTGAATAAGAGAGCTCATCAGTGCTATATAGCCAGTTCTGGCCTATGGAAGATAAGCAAGGACAGTAGGTAAACAAGTGAAAAGATGATTAGAGGCCTTGGAGAGGGGATTTCACAAAAACATGTTGTGAGCTCCCTAGACAGCTAAAAAGACCAACGAGAACATTCTCCGAGACACTAACACAAAAATAGAACTCTTATAAAAAACATCAGGAAGTAACAATAGCTATTTTTGGCACATTACTAGAAGAATGACAGTTGGATTACTTGGTTATAATTTGCAAATGCATGGAAAGAGAGAATGCAGACG
The DNA here is from genome assembly GCA_032433765.1 of Megaustenia siamemsis. Taxonomy (NCBI): domain Eukaryota; kingdom Metazoa; phylum Mollusca; class Gastropoda; order Stylommatophora; family Ariophantidae; genus Megaustenia; species Megaustenia siamemsis. Next base: position 50,560,953 of record JAVIAB010000051.1, read on the forward strand.
ACAAAGAGAGAAGATACTGGATACCTTGGTGGTGTGGCATTGTGAACAGTCCATAAGAGAACTGATACGATGCACTGAAGACAGAGAATTGTGGAAGGACATGATCGCTTGCGCCAACCGGTATGGCACATGATGATGATGATGATGAATAGCATTTTGTGAACTCGTTCGTAATGTTCTGGACACATTTGCTTATCGCGTGTGTACATGTTTACTTCTTAAATCTCAGCATTCCATATACCAATAAGAAATGATAAACATTTACTTCCATGGAATTATGCATGAAGATAATTGAAATTTATTGTAACATCAGATTGGAAATCCAGCAAAGATATCAATACAAGGCTAAATGAAGTCAGATGAGCTTTTGCAAATCTAAACAACGTGTGATTTCTCTGAGAAAAACGTTATTCGTCTGTCGAGATGTCAGCGTTGCCATACGTTTAGATCTGAGTTTAGATCAGAGCAACACATCTTCCTAGAACTGATCACTGGCTAGCCCCAACAACAAAAAAGCTGTTGTACTATAAAACTATTAGCATGATAATTAGAACATGTAAGGGTTAAGTCAGGAGTCAAACAGGGATGTGTATTAAATCCTTTTTGATGGTCATCACACACACTCGGATCATATAAGCAAAAAACTGCGAACCCAAACAATACAGAAAAAGAATTAATAAATCGACTAATTTTGTTTTCATCTTTCTTTTGCCTTTTAGTGTTGAAGTGAGATATAATTGATGTCTTTTGCTCTTCTGTTCACCTCTGCTGCTGTTATTGTTTCCTAGTGCTTCTAATATACTGTCAATCCATCTTTTTTGTGGTCGGCCCTTGGGTCTGGTGTTCTCGCAACGTTTTTCGTTCGTTGTGTTGTGTTTTGATCTTTCTGCCATGTCACGTGACATAACCATTATATCTGTTGTTTCTTAATATATATTCTATGGCGAGAGTTGATTGCTTTTTTCGACTAATCTTCGATCCACGGATATAATCTGAAAGGACATCTAAGTAAAATAGACAATCTATCTATCTATTGACCTTTCGAGCCGTAGCCGGCCCATAGGACGTAGGCCAAGATACTCCTTCTCTTATCTGAATTTTCGTTCTAGCAGTTTTCAATTATTTTAAAGATATTTTATCAAATCTCACCATTTGTCTCTGTTCTGTGCAAGCAGCTCTATCTCAAATGTATGAAAGTAGACAATACAGGGAAATAACTCAACATGAACATTAACATTGAAACATTACAGAAAGAAATATTCCCAGAACAAGACAGAACTTTAGCATAAAGATAAGTAATAAACAACTAAAGTGTGGAAACGAAATACCCAAGCGATATAGCAGGACAGCAAACAAACAGCGCAAATAGACTCAAGATACAGTAAACCACGTCAGTCTAATAACCAAATGGCACCATTACTGACCAGCATGAAATACATTATTAGCAAAAAGAGCTTTCTTCAATGCAGTCTTGATGCCAGACGTTGATATTTGAACATTATATTCCAGAACAACCACTGAGATAAATAACACGGAAATGAAAGGAATCAGACTGATGATGGAGTCAGTTAAGCGATAACAATAGAAGTGAGGGACAAGGACGGGAACTATTTCCGTTCCAGGATATATAAAGAAACAACAACATTTATGATTTGGTCATGTGAAAAAAAAAACAGACACAGCTTAATAATATCGACACATCAATCAACAAACTCTGGGAAAACAACAGACTTAAAAGATGTCCTCGGACAATAATATGAAAAGATGGATACTGAAAACATAGACAAACGTGGGAGTAGAGTAGACCAAAGGAAGAATAAAAGATAGCAAACTCACACTCCTCCCGACGCAGCAGGGCAAAAGGAAAAGACGAATAAAAAAGAAAAAAGAAGAAACAACGTAAGGAGATCAATTTAGCGCAAAACAAAAACTAAACTAAAGATCTATGGAAGTGGAGTACTCTCAATGTCTGAATGCCGGTCTAAATGTTAAGAAATATGAGAAAAGGAAACACTACAGCTATCATACTATCATGCAACCTGCTCGAGTAAATGTCTCAGAATATCTTTTTCAATAAAACAAACAAATACGAACTGCACGTCAGGCGCAACAAACCGTCATCAGTGAACCGGTAATACGTGAGGAGAAAGTGGTCAGTAAAGGAGGAAAGAATTTATGGTGTTCTAGGTAGCACATGAATAGGCAGACATAGCTATGACCTATCTTGGTGTTTAGGTAGCACATGAATAGGCAGACATAGCTAGGTCCCATCTTGGTGTTCTAGGTAGCACATAAATAGGCAGACATAGCTAGGACCCATCTTGGTGTTCTAGGTAGCACATGAATAGGCAGACATAGCAAGGTCCCATCTTGGTGTTCTAGGTAGCACATGAATAGGCAGACATAGCTATGACCTATCTTGGTGTTCTAGGTAGCACATGAATAGGCAGACATAGCTAGGTCCCATCTTGATGTTCTAGGTAGCACATGAATAGGCAGACATAGCTAGGACCCATCTTGGTGTTCTAGGTAGCACATGAATAGGCAGACATAGCTAGGTCCAATGATGGTGTTCTAGGTAGCACATGAATAGGCAGCCATAGCTAGAACCCATCTTGGTGTTCTAGGTAGCACATGAATAGGCAGACATAGCTAGGTCCCATCTTGGTGTTCTAGGTAGCACATGAATAGGCAGACATAGCTAGGTCCCATCTTGGTGTTCTAGGTAGCACATGAATAGGCAGACATAGCTAGGTCCCATCTTGGTGTTCTAGGTAGCACATGAATAGGCAGACATAGCTAGGACCCATCTTGGTGCTCTAGGCAGCACATGAATAGGCAGACATAGCTAGGACCCATCTTGGTGCTCTAGGCAGCACATGAATAGGCAGACATAGCTAGAACCCATCTTGGTGCTCCAGGCAGCACATGAATAGGCAGACATAGCTAGGACCCATCTTGGTGCTCTAGGCAGCACATGAATAGGCAGACATAGCTAGGACCCATCTTGATTTTCTAGGTAGCACATGAATAGGCAGACATAGCTAGGTCCCATCTTGATGTTCTAGGTAGCACATGAATAGGCAGACATAGCTAAGACCCATCTTGACGTTCTAGGTAGCACATGAATAGGCAGACATAGCTAGGACCCATCTTGGTGCTCTAGGCAGCACATGAATATGCAGACATAGCTAGGTCCCATCTTGGTGTTCTAGGTAGCACATGTATAGGCAGACATAGCTAGGTCCCATCTTGATGTTCTAGGTAGCACATGAATAGGCAGACATAGCTAAGACCCATCTTGACGTTCTAGGTAGCACATGAATAGGCAGACACAGCTAGGACCCATCTTGGTGCTCTAGGCAGCACATGAATAGGCAGACATAGCTAGAACCCATCTTGGTGCTCCAGGCAGCACATGAATAGGCAGACATAGCTAGGACCCATCTTGGTGCTCTAGGCAGCACATGAATAGGCAGACATAGCTAGGATCCATCTTGATGTTCTAGGTAGCACATGAATAGGCAGACATAGCTAGGACCCATCTTGATGTTCTAGGTAGCACATGAATAGGCAGACATAGCTAGGACCCATCTTGATGTTCTAGCTAGCACATGAAAAGGCAGACATAGCTAGGACCCATCTTGATGTTCTAGGTAGCACATGAATAGGCAGACATAGCTAGGTCCCATCTTGGTGTATAGGTAATATGGTGTTAGTGACCATCAATTTTACAGACCTTCAGCACATGATTTTTGGGGGGAGTGTGGTCGGTATTACGCCCGTGCCGCTTTATTTTCCCAGAAAAAAAAACCCGGTACCCATTTAAGGCTGGGTGAACCCGGAAGCCGTCGATTAGGATCGAACCCAACCTCTTGTCCTTTGTAGTCCAGTTCATTAACCACTGAGCTTTAATCTCCATAGCTTGTGCTTTTTTCTTCTGTAGTTATGTTAGATATAGAAAGAAAGTTGAGCGCATTCGAAAATAAATGTCTAAGGAAAATACTCGGTATAGCGTGGAACGAATTCAAAGCAAACGAGGAAATTAGAGAAATCGCCAATCAGCCACTAATATCTTCAGTAATAAAGAAAAGACGATGGTCATATGTTGGACATGTGATGAGAAGAGATAATAACCGAATAGCAAAGCAAGCCCTCATATGGGAAACAACAGGTAAGAGGAAAAGAGGAAGACCCAGAGAGACACTGAGAAGAACATTGATGAGAGAGGCAAGAGCAGCAGGATTAGGCTCCCTCAGTGAGATAGAGCTGCTTGCACAGAACAGAGACAAATGGAGAGATTTGATAAAATATCTTTAAAAGAATTGAAAACTGTTAGGACAAAATTTCAGATAAGAGAGGGGAGTATCTTGGTCTACGCCCTATGAGCCGGCTACGGCTCGAAAGGTCAATAGATAGATAGATAGTTATGTTAGGGTCCATATTTCTTAAGAGTTTTCAGCACTTTTGAATGTAAAGCTCTCATAAAGATGTCACATAATTTTATTTGTCTAATGTGGCATACACAGAGAAATGGTTTCAAGTTCTGGAAGAGCAGGCATCCATTCTGCCTCTAGAATAACATTATCTCGCAAATCGATTTGACATTATCCTCAATTCGGCGTATCCATGATTGACCTCTCCTTAATATTGTGCCCTTACCTTCAGTTATTTTCTCATAAAGTAGAGTTTTCTAATCAGGGGATGTAGAGAGAAGATTCCGATTGCAGTTACTGCAGAAGTGAATACCTTCATTTGTTAAAACTAGCAGTGATATGGATGTGCTCGTCTACGCAGATGGTTCTGTGGTACGTCATCAAAGGAGTGTTTGGACATTCAATGCCCGATGTAATGATATAACTATTCACGAGGATAGCGGCGCCTACGCACTGGTGACGGTAGTGTGACGATGAAAATAATGGCCAGTGACGAAGGCTTTTGATTGGTTGGAGACTCATGCGTGTGTACTGATAATCCGCAGAGTAAAGTCAGTGATAATTGGTTGAAAATGGCTCGGATCAATACAACGATCCAAGATTTGCAGTATCACCTTCATGTATGTCATACACAATGCTGATGTTGAAGGCAACGACACAGCGGGCAGGACAGCTAGTTCTGCAATATTAACTGATGGACAGCCAATAGATCGAGGCTGATATCATTCACAATTTACGAGAGATAGCTACAACAAAGGACTTTGACAGAAGTACACACATGCATGGTTATCTAGACTGTGAACTAGAAGTAACAATCTGTGTTGCCAGAACAAATCAAATTTCTGGACGAATTAGATTCGTCAGCCAGCACCGAACTGGCACGATTAGTCGCTATGTGCTGATGTACATTTTGAGGAGAAGATCGAAACACCTATGGATGTGTCCGAAGCTAATTTAACATAATGTAACATACTTTTCTTGAGTAATCACTCTCACTATCATCTAAAGCTATATCACTTTCTTTCTAAACCAGAATTAATATGCCCGGAATAAGAAACAAAATATGTAACCATCTAACGTATCTGCTTACTAGAACTTACCACGTCAATGGTTCTTTATATAAAAGTCACCACGTTTACGATTTACTTTCACTGGATTAAGACCATAAAAGTGTGCTCCATTAAACTGTCTTACACAGAAGAACATAAGATGATCGAGAAGGCTTTAAATAATGTATTACTGAAAAAACACTTGAGATGATTTACATCTGATGATTTTGTTGTTGTTTTTATTGTGTGACGATATTGTTGAAATAATCGACTATAGACGTGTGAAATAATATTATCAGTTGTTTCGAGTTTTTGTTCTGTCTATGTTTCATAATTCTCACCATCTGCATTTCGATGCACATTATTATTGGTTACGATTACAATTAAAACTGCATGGTGTTTTTAAAGTCGCAGTGCAGTGAATTTATACTCTCTAAAGAAAAAACGTAACCAGAAATGCGGTTGACTAATGCGTCACACAAATTGTAAAATAAATGGTATTATTCAAATATACTTGACTGCTATCGGCGAGCTTATAATGGGTAATGTTGGTATTAACACAATAAAGTTGTGCCTAAAGCATATGTTGAAAATGTCCACCACGGGCCTCAAGACATGTGATTCGTCTTTCCATATTTGCGAAAACCTTCAGAATAATGTCTGGTGATATTTGTTTAATCTTGTCTACTATTTCAGTCTTTAGGTCATTAATTGTCTGCGGATTATTTTCATAAACTTTCCCCTTCAATGCCCCCCACAGATAATAATCTGGGGGTGTTAGATCTGGTGAACGAGCAGGCCAGATTCCACGTGAAATAATGCGATTTGCAAATATGCTTTCTAAATAATTGAGTGTTGTTGTGGCTGTGTGTGCTGTTGCCCCATCCTGCTGAAACCAGGATTCCATAATTTCCCGTTCTGTAAGGTGTGCTATGAACGGTTCCAGAATTAAAGTACGGTAACGTTCTGCATTTATTGTTTCATTAAAAAATATAGGTCCTATTATCCGCATACGACTTATAGCGCACCACACTCCGACTTTTTGATCGTAAAGCGGCACTTGATGAAATTCATGGGGGTTTTCACTGCTCCACAGCCGATTGTTCTGACTGTTCACATAACCGGATAAATGAAACCAGGCCTCATCAGTGAAAAAAGTGACGTCAAGGATGGCAGCGCCATGTTCATAAATAAAATTCTGAAACCACATGCAGTAGTTTAAACGGGATTCATAATCTCTTTCTTGGAGTTGAGACACTTCAGTTAGTTTGTATGGACGATAGTGTAGTTCACTTCTTAAAACCTTGTGAACAGAACTCTTAGATATTTGCACCTGTTGAGACAAGTGGTTTAAAGATGCATTTGGACTCATTGTAATTCTGTCTTGGAGTTCCATAATTTGGTCTTGTGAAATTGAAGGTCTTCCAGATCGGTATGCATCTACCACACTACCGGTTTCACGAAACTTTTTGATCAATTTTGTAACAGAATTTCGGTGAGGGACTTGTGAGTCTGGAAATTTCCTCACGAATTGTCTAATGACCTCATCCGTATATTTACCGCCATAACGGAAGACATGCTCAACCAGAAATACCCTGTTTTCAATCGTCAACACCATTTCCTTCAAGCAATGAGACAGTGAAAGTAGCGTAGTGCCCGTCCTTTACGTAAATAAAACTTTAAAGGAAGCAGCGGTTTGTTCATAAATGTGGTTTACAAAATTGTGGTACGTAGATGATGATTACGTCATTTACTGAATATTAGAAATATTCACTGCACTGCGACTTTAAAAACACCCTGTAAATAAAGCTGTGATTGTTCCTTCTATCTCAATGTTCTCCTTCCTGTGCCTATAGTTTGTTTCCCAGCCATGTTTCTTGGAATACACTTCAGTATGTTATATCTTTATACAAATGGTCGTAGATGGGCAGTAATCTCGGTGCAAATTCGGCACGTGATGTACCGGCCATTTATTTTCAATTTATTTTTAAATCTGGCTATTTAGTTCACATTGTCAAAGAGGTCAACACAAAAAAGGAACTCCTAAAAAAAATCAGAAAGAAACAATCAACATTTTTCGGGCACATCATGAGAAGAGGAAAGTTGGAATAGTTGGTTACAACTGGCATAAAAGGAAAGAGAGATCGCGTAAGACAAAGAGAGAAAATACTGGATAGCTTGGTGTCATGGCATGGAAAACAGTCAACAACAGAACTGATACGATGCACTGTAGATACTGGGGCATCGGTAGCCTAGTTGGGAAAACCACCCGACTGGACTACCGACGTTCGGACAAACCGTGTTCGATTCCCACTGGGAGCAGTGTGAATTGTACTCGTGGTTGGAAAAAAAAATACCCCCATGGTCGACCCAGCCGTTGGCAGAAATGGGTACCAGGGTACTACCCTGGGAAGGTGAAGAATGTTGCCTCGCATCGTGAGTTTCGATGCTTGAGGCGACACTATCCAGAAATCTCCGAACATTTCTGGATAGGCGGCCGAGCACATATGGGTGGAAACTCGCGCGCTAAGACGCCGGTTCAAGTCTCGTACTTTACTTTTACCTTCACTGTAGATAGAAGATTGTGAAAGGACATGCTCGCCTACGTCAACCGGTATGGTACATAATGATGATGATTTAGTTCACAAAGCCTAGTGCACTAATTCTTGTTTCTATCTACACATTTCAAGTATATGTTGACAATGTGTGTTCTGTCTCATTGTATGCAATTTAGTTTTCTTTGGTTATGGCTTTAACCGTCCGAACTATTAAAAATATATAACGCTTCATAGAAAATATCATCATCATCATGTGCCATTCCGGTTGGCGAAGACGATCATGTCCTTCTACAATCTTCGATCTACAGTGCATCGTATCAGTTCTGTTGTTGACTGTTTTCCGTGCCAGGACACCAAGCTATCCACTATTTTCTCTCTTTGTCGTCCGCGATCTCTCTTTCCTTTTATTTTGCCAGTTGTAACCAAGTATTCCAAATTTACTCTTCTCATGATGTGCCCGAAAAATGTTGATTGTTTCTTTCTGATGTTTTAAAAATATATCTGTTAAAAATATATAACGTTTCATAAAAAATATATATATATATAGGGCCTATAACAAATTTATTACTTTCGTAGTTTTCTTTCTTTCTTTTTAGAGGGCGCAACTATTTTTCAGCATTTTCTGTTCAACAGAATAATAAATACATCACGTGATAATCTATTTATTTCGGTTGTCAAATGAAACTTTAAGAAAACATGACTAACAAGTGTTTACTATCTTAATTACGTGCTGCCTGTCTCTGTTTGTGGTGACCCCTTTTTTTAAATTTAGGTCACAACCTTTTAACAAAAAGGGGATTGGGTGCATAAACTGATAATCACCTGACCTGTCAAACCGAAAATGAGAAAACTAAATAACGATATACTTAATGGCTCTACCTGAATCTGAAGTTATAAAGTGCTATGGTGGTTATGATTAACTATAGTTGGAAGTTGTGTATGCCATTGATATATTTCCTTGTAAATGGTTCCAAATGCCCTGTTTGGAGATATATCACAAGATGCTCATATGTAAAGGTTAACGTGAATCGTGTCGATTAATTGTGTTGAAGAATAGTAATTCAAAAACATTCTACAATCATACAGATATTTTTAAAGATTGTTTTTACTGTTACTATAGATCACAACAAGTTATCGATTCGACCACCCGCTTTCCTACACCCCAAACTGTTATGTTCATGTTAATTTTATAGTCAAGATGTTTGATTGACAGATTTTAACGTGTTCTAGTAGCATATACACGAATGGCTAGATTTCTAAATAAACAATAAGTAATTTCCCAGTAATTTATGAACTATTGGTTAGTTTTTTAAATACCCAATAACTAATTTAACAGTAATGTATGAACTATTGGTTAGTTTTTTTTAATACACAATAACTAATTTCCCAGTAATTTATGAACTATTGGTTAGTTTTTTTAATACACAATAACTAATTTCCCAGTAATTTATGAACTATTGGTTAGTTTTTTAAATACACAATAACTAATTTCCCAGTAATTTATGAACTATTGGTTAGTTTTTTAAATACCCAATAACTAATTTAACAGTAATGTATGAACTATTGGTTAGTTTTTTAATACACAATAACTAATTTCCCAGTAATTTATGAACTTTTGGTTAGTTTTTTTAATACACAATAACTAATTTCCCAGTAATTTATGAACTATTGGTTAGTTTTTTTAATACACAATAACTAATTTCCCAGTAATTTATGAACTAATGGTGAGATTTTAAACACGCACAATAAATTACTTCCAAGAACAAAATGCACTAACGGCAATCTTTAGCACACAATACCTCTTTGGTTCTTTGGTTATGGAAGGCCTCGGAATCACTGCAAACGAATTAAAATCCATAAATTGCTCAACCGCTCGTGCCAGCGTAATCATCCGAATTGCTATCTCATCTCCCAAACAAAGAGAGGTAGCTGTAGTCCCCATATTAGCAGTCTCAGCACACGCTAAAACGCAATACCTCACTGACAAGTAAAACATCATCTGCTCATAATTATAAGGTTTTTATTTGTTATCTTGAATCAAAGCAGAAAGTCTTCATTCTAATATGTGATGGTCTATCATCATTATCATCATCATCATCATCATCATCATCATTATCATCATCATCATCATCATCATCATCATCATCATCATCATCGAGTGCCGTCTCCGCATTGATGGTTAGCTACCACGGAGCGTCATTCCGCTCTTCTGTATCTTGCTTTGATGGTTCAGGTTGTTATATGCTGACATGTCCATCTTTTGATGTTACTCGTCCACGTTAATCTTGGCTTGCCTCTGTCTCTTTTACCTTATAGTTTCCCTTCCAAGATTACTTTTTTTGGTCGGTTGTTTGTTGCTGAGAGTGTGGCTCTCAAATCCACCAGCGCATAAATAATGATGTCTAACTTCCAACAGGAAAGCTTCCATTTCGTCTATCACTATCGTGTTACGCTTATGAAGATAACGCATTGTCAAATATTTATACCTTCTCCCATATCATTTCCTTTTCTTTCTTGTTGTATGATCGTCAACGGCGTTTTTGAAAAAGTCCATTGTCAGACCTCTAGATCGTATCTGGATACAGATTGTCTACATTTTCTTATACAGTCATATACCACACTCCAGTAACTCCTAACGCTATATATTAGTTATACTATAGTTATAGTTGTTATAGCTATAGTTAGTCGAAGGCCCCGGCATCACTGAAGACGAAATAAAATCCATAATTGCTCAACCATCCCTCCCAGTGGAATCATACGAATTAACATCTCATCTCACTGAAGGATCCAAACAAAGAAAGGTAGCTGCAGTTCCTATCATAGCAACAACAGCACACACCAAAAGTCGTAAGGCGTATTCGCACCTAAAGTTATCGCAACCGAACTGTTCTTCGTCATACGATATCATTATTCATCGTAAGCAATCCGAATATTGAAACACGATCCGGATGAAAACACAGCTCTTGGTGTGCAAAGAGCACTAATCTCAGTATCTCCCGCAGCAAGCCAGACTTAGAATATGAGGAAACTGCAACAATGAATACTTTTCAGGCAGAGTTTTCCTGTCGCCTATCCGCCTTATTGACCGGAAGTCTCTAATAATAATAACAACTGATACTAACAGATAATAATGTTTCCATTATCTCTAATATGACAGTTTCTCTCCTACTGCTGCTACTTAAATCACTACTATTATTTCTGACTGTCACAACTAATTCTATTTGCCCCTGCTGAACCTATTTCAATAGTAAATCCCATATACCATCAAAATATTGGTCTTTAGGTCCAGTGTCTGCTTCCTTTTTGTTACGCAGTCATATTTCACCTCATTGGCTCAATCCATATTTCTGCATTTGGTCACTTCATATATTCACATTCATAATTCTAAGTATGTTGTAGTGAGCGTGTATCTCTTGTTAACTTTACGCGTTCGCGATCTTCAAAATGGATATCATCATCATCATCACGTACCGAACCTGATGGCGTATGTGATCATGTCTCTCCACAATTTTCGATCTCGACAGTTATTTATCATTGCTGTTGTTGACCTTCTGCCAAGCCATTCTCTTAAGCTGTCTGGTATTTTTTTCTCTTTGCTTCTCTCTATCTCTTCGTCCCTCAATTTTCCCAGTTGTTACAATATATTCCAGTTGTCCTCTTCTCATTACATGGCCAAAAAATGATGATTGTTTCTTCCTAATATTGGAAATTATCTCTCTTTTTGCTTTTGTCTCATTCAGAAAGTTTTCATTACTCTTCTTAGCTGTCTGTGGTAATCTCAACATTGTTCTGTAAAACATTTCTACAAGACTCCAGTGATTTTCTTGTCTGTTGTCCTATTGTCCAAAATTCACATCCATAAGTTAAGACTGGCTCTACATAACATTTAAGAACTCTTTTTCTTGTTTCTATTTTCAAACCGGATATTGTCAAAATGGATACAGTCGCCGGAATTTACTGATTTATTTATTTTTTTTTTTTACTTTTATAGGGTTATCAAACTGAACATTTGGTGATATATTTTTAAAGTTGAAATTTGTCACTCACTAATAATATTGGTTAAAGTCAACATATATAATTTTATGTGTATGAGAATGGGAGGAAATAGTAAGAAAAATATGAAAACATGAAAGCAAGAATCAAGTTGAAGGAAAAATAAATTCTCGTTGAAACCGTAATACAGATGGAAAAACAGTATAGATGTATTTATATTATCAGAATAAAGTGAATAACATACTTCGTAGGGGGAAATATTTATGTTAGAATAGTTGTCTGATCTCACGGGATTCCAGAAATCGAGACATTGGCAACGAACCAAATTCTGTGCGAGTTTTATACCTCTTTAGGGAATTCTGTTAAAATATGTTAGCAATGGCGAATAATTATATTTATTTGCACTGTTGAATAATTGGTTAATTCCGGATTTATGGATAAATCTTTGAAAGCAGAGAAAGAACGTTACATTGTTAGGAACAATTCCATCAAAAATGTATGTTTACTGTGGGTCATTGAGTCAAATTTTGTATTAATACTGTTAGCGTTGAATGATTTGACGAATTCACATGTGGGCTACAATAGAAAAGAGTTGCAAGCACGTAAGCGATTTATATCTGGGCCACGTTTTTAATCCTCTTTTCCCACAAACAAAAGTAACAACGCAAAGCAAGAAATGAAATAAATATAAACATAAAGGCGTAACAAAGGAGAATAAATTTTATACAAAGCGGGAAAATGACAATAGAATATAAATATGAATGGAAATATTTACCGAGCTGTTTCGTATTCTTTGATATTCTTCCAGTTTTTTTTGGTGCCTGATTCTTAACACATAATTGTATAATCCATTAACTGAAGCAGAAAATTCGTTTTTGTAGAGAGAAAAGCCAGCAAAATATTATATGACGCTTTAAGGAAATATAAAAAGAAGCTCACAAAATAGTTATTGAGTAATTTATCTGCTTTGCAAATAATGAGAAGCCAAACTCTCCTACAGTGTGAATCATAAATCTTCAGTTGTAAAATAAAATTAATCGTCTGCAAAGCTATTCGCCAAACTAATATAGTTTTATTATTATTAATTTTATTATTGTTATTTATGCTGCATTTTTTTAAATTGTGATCTCTTCAATTATCTTTCTGGTTCCCTTTCCAACAAACAGTTGCAAAGGTCCTTCTCGTTCTTGGTAAAATTAAAGCAGTCGAAAGAAGTCGATAACACACTCATGCAGGTACAGTCCTTTAATTATGATGTATATTTCATTTAAAAGAAGGTAAACTTGATGCAAACTCAGCGGCAAACTTGATGCGGATTCGAAAGTAAATTTGATACAAACTGGAAGGCAAACTTCATGCAGATTTAAATACTTGATACGAGATTTAAATACTTGATTTAAACTTGATACGAACTCGAAGATTAACCTGATAAACTCTCAGGTAGCAAAGAGAAGTGCATTTAGTAAGATTCTCTAAGATAAACAACTCTTACTACAATAGAATGCTACAGTTCAAGGTCAAGAAAACCCATAGGTAGAAAAGTCTCGAAAAGTTGACTACTGAAATGGGATGAACTGATAACAATGTGCAAAACACAGTGCAACGCAATCTGCTAATACACCTACTAAGATAAAAGTCATATAATTGATAGCAGCAGTCTATATATGCCAATGTTTCTGATGCTGTTTTAGAGTTACCGAGACGATGATCTTCAATTGTGTCTGCCTAAGATCGTTTTCTTTTCCTCTATATTATATATATTATATATATATATATATATATAATATATATTATAGTATTTATATATTATATATATCACAAAGGCATTCGGCACAGTAAACAGAGATGGTCTCTACAAGGTGTTAGAAGGCATAGGCTGCCCCCCTAAATTACTTGGGCTGATAATTTCCTTCCATGAAGACATGAATGGCAAAGTCCATTTTGATGGGAGTCCATCAGAGAATTTGAAAGTCAACAAAGGAGTGAAACAGGGATGTGTCCTCGCCCCCACCCTTTTTGGTATATTTTTTGCTGCCCTCCTAAATTACGCCTTCGAAAACAGCTCAGGAGATATTTACATTCGCACTAGACCAGATGGCTCACTGTTCAACCTAGCACGACTAAGAGCAAAAACCAAAAAAATGTTGCCCTACTTAAAGAATTTTTATTTGCTGACGATGCAGCCCTAGTCGCTCATAGTGAGGCCACCCTACAGTCGCTGATCAACAACCTGGATAAAGCATACGACCTTTTTTCACTGTCAATTAATGTTCAGAAGACAGTAATACTAAATCAAGGTGACTTCAAACCTCTATCTATTACTCTAAAAGACTGCCCACTAGAATCAGTACAGAAATTTACATATCTTGGATCCACAGTTACGCAAACCATCTCTCTTGATGAAGAAATAAACTGTCGAATTGGTAAGGCAGCTACGACCTTCGGCAAACTCACAAAAAGGGCATGGAACAACACGAAACTAACTCGAAAGACTAAACTCCTAATATATCAAACATGTGTGCTTAGCACACTACTATATGGATCCGAAACCTGGACAACATACTCAAACCAGGAAAAAAGACTAAATGTCTTCCACATGCGATGTCTCCGCAAAATAATGCACATCAAATGGCAAGACAAAATAACCAACTTAACTGTCCTGCAACGTGCTAAGACCTTAACAATCATGTCGATGCTCAGAAGTCGAAGGCTAAGATGGCTGGGGCATGTCCAACGGATGGAAGAAAAACGCATTCCTAGGCAAATACTATATGGTGAGCTAAAACACGGAAAAAGACAAATAGGCAGACCTAAACTACGATATAGAGATATCTGCAAATCATCTCTGAAAGACTTCTCCATCTGTGAAAACGACTGGCAACATCTGGCAAGTGATCGCACATCATGGAGAGCATGCATAAGGAACGGTATAACAACATTTGAGACTGTGCTAAGACAAGACTTTGAAGAGAGGAGACTCATGAAAAAGGATGGTAAACCCTGTGGATCAGCGAGCCTGACCTGTTCATTATGTGACCGCGTGTGTTTGTCAAACATTGGTAGAATTAGCCACGAGAGAAGCTGTTCAGCAAAAACAATACCTCAAAAAAATACGCAATAGCCTCCACTAGACCGTCTGACAAGACGAAAAGGGCCATATATATTATATATAGTAATTATATAATATAGTATATTTATAATATTATATATATTAATATATATATATATATATTATATACCTTGTATAGTATACCTTGTACAGTATAAATAAACAAAATAATATGTCTTGGCGATAACATATTTTATGGTATGTATGTTATATAGTTTAGAAAACAAGTACACACATTTTGTTTCTTGCAAAGATAGAGCGGCCTTTCACGATACGTACCACATCACTTGTTAATGTGATGCTTGTCGTTGAAACATACGGACACTCATCATCATCATCATGTACCCTGCCGGTTGGCGTAGGCGATCATGTCCCTCCACAATCTTCTATCTACAGTGCATCGTATCAGTTCTATTGTTGACTGTTTTCCATGCCATGACACCAAGCTATCCAGTATTTTCTCTCTTTGTCGTCCGCGATCTCTCTTTCCTTTTATTTTGCCAGTTGTAACCAAGTATTCCAACTTTCCTCTTCTCATGATGTGCCCGAGAAATGTTGATTGCTTCTTTCTGATGTTTTTTAAGAGCTCCCTTTTTGTGTTGGCCCCTTTGAGAACTTCCTCATTGGTCTTTTTATCTGTCCAGGGAACTTTCAACATTCTTCTGAGAAATCCCATCTCTGTGGCCTCTAACCGTCTTTTCATTTGTTTGTCTACTGTCCATGATTCGCTTCCATAGGTCAGAATTGGTTCTATATAGCACCGGTGAACTCTCTTTCTCATTTTTATTGACATAGATTTGTTGCATAAGATATTTTTCATTTTCTGAAATGCTATTTTGGCCTGAGCTATTCTGCTTTTTATTTCTGTGGTGCATCTCCCATCTGATGTAATTATTGTGCCCAAGTATTTGAAACGCTGCACTTGTTTTAGATTTGTCTCGTTTATTTTTATGCTGCATGATGGTGATGATTGTTTCTTCGATATAACCGTTACTTCAGTTTTCTTACTATTTAGACTGAGACCTTTTTTGTTGCTTTCTTCTACTATTATGTCTATCATTTCTTGTAGTTCGTTCTCTGTTTCTGCTATTAAGACTGTGTCATCCGCATATCGCAAATTAATTATGTTGTGACCGTTGACTACAATTCCTTTTTTGTCTACTATTGATCTCATAATATATTCGCTGTAAAATGAAAACAAGTCCGGCGACAGAACACAGCCTTGCCTGACTCCTTGTTTTATATATTGGAATTGTCCTGTTTGGTTGTTAATTCGTATAGCTGCTGTTTGTTGCCAGTACATATGTTTTATGATTCGCAGATCCTTGCCATCAATGTTTAATTTCTCCAGCATATTGATTATTTCCACATGCTTTACTTTGTCAAATGCCTTCGTGTAGTCTATAAAGCACATATATAGATCTTTCTTAACTTCTATAGATCTTTCTATCAATGTCCTTAAGATGTATATAGCGTTATTGGTGTCCTTTCCTTCCACAAATCCACATTGTTCCTCACTTATTTCTGGTTTTATTTTGTTCCTTACACGTCTCATGATTATTCTTAGTAATATTTTAGTCATATGGCTCATGAGACTAATAGTGCGATGGTCTTCACAATCAGTGGCGCCTGACTTATTCAGTATGACTACAAAGATAGATTTTAGTAGATCCTCGGGTATGTGTCCAGTGTTATATATGTCATTGAGTAATTTTGTTATGACTTGTACTCCCAACTCTCCTAATGCATTTATCTCTTCGATTGTTATATTGTCAGGACCTGGAGCTTTGCCTCTTTTCATGTGTTTAATTGCGTCCTCCACTTCACTCTGCATTATTGGTGGTCCTGTGTCTTCATTTGAATTGTTTAATTCTGGTCTTTCATCATCATAGAGTTGACTGATATATTCTGTCCATCTTTCCATTGTCTTCTCCTGTCCCATTATTATATTTCCTTCTTTTGATTTCACACATCCTGAAACGTTTACTTCTTTTCTTCCTGTTAATTCATTTAACTGATTGTGCATAAATTTTGGGTCTTTCATTTGTTGTTTTGCCATTTCTTCACATTTCTGTTTTAACCATCCTTCCTTTGCTTCACTGCACTTGTTTTGGATCTCTTTGTGCAATATTTTGTATGTCCGTTCTTCTTTCTTATGTTTTCTTCTTTCGTCCATTAGTTGTAATATTTCTTCTGTCATCCATTTCTTTTTGTTGATTCTTTTAGTCACTGGTATTACTTCTTTTGATGTTTGCTGAATCGATTGTTTGAGCATTTCCCACTGCTCCTGGATGTCCTGTATTTTCTCAATAGCATTATATCTAATTTGTACTATCATGCTGTACTTATCACTCATCTGTTTATCTACTATTAGCATATCTAGTTCTAATTTGATATTTCTTGGTGATTACTGTGCCTTCCGCAGTTTTATTCTTATCTTTCCAACTACTGGTGCATGGTCACTATTACAATCTGCTCCTGGCCTTGTTTTAACAGACGTTAGCCCATTCCTAAATCTTCTCTGTACCAGTATTTTATTGTCTGGGCTTTGCCATGTCCATAGTCGCCTAGGGTGTTGTTTGAACCAGGTGTTACCTATAATCATTCCATGTGTCTTTGCCCAATCTATCCCCTCTGTCATTCGTCTCGCCAAGGCCATGCCCCCCAGTAACATTTTGCACTTTAGCTGTTCCTACCTTTGCATTGAAATCCCCTAATAAAACAGTTATTTCATGGGATTTACACTGTTCCATGGCTGCCTCTAGCTCCTCGTAAAAAGTGTCAATGTCTTCTTCTTCGCTATTACTTGTTGGTGCATAAACTTGAATTATGTTGATATCCATTGGTCTGCCACTCAATTTTACTAGCAGAATTCTGTCTGATACTGGCCAAAATCCTTTCATTGTTTTGCTTCTTTCTCTATCTAACATGATGCCTACTCCTCTTTCGTGTGTGGTTCCCCAGAGTATGGACACTAATACTATATATATATATCACTTCCGTTTTGGACTTTGGACTTCCGTTTCAAAATGGTGGAACGTTTCACGTTCTCTCGATCGCTGCATACAATGCATCTGGGGTTTGATTAATTTCGGCTCTCTGATTGCAATTTTCTGTGTTAAAATCAAAATGATGCTCTACTTAGCAAATCTTCGCGACGAAGTGGACAAATCTGCACCGGCGAGTACATACAGCAATGTTTCTTTTGACAAGTCAAGTATTGTTAAAGCGACCTTCACCGTCTAGTGTTGACATGCGGTTTACGTCACAGTGAGTGCTGGTCAATGGCCGACTTTGGGATTTTGGACGCAAGTTATTTACATGCTGAAACGCATTAATGGATATCTCCGTCAAGTCGACCGAAGATTTTCCTCTTTGGGAATTTGCACCGTGTTTCGTTCGTTGTACGCTAACCGCAGGGTCTGTTGTTTGATGTGTGACGGTGATAATTCGACGACTAACTGTATGTTTATATGTTCGGTTGGTATACTGTCAAGAACGATGTCCTAACATCATCAAGCGCTATACATTTTTTGTTCTCAATATGACGATCATCATTTTCGGGAGGACGTGAACTTCCATGGTATATGGTGGATAGGCGGCAGGAACCATTGAAGGCTATATCTGAAGGGTGTTCCTTGTTGCAGTTTCCTCATATTCCAAGTCCGGATTATTGCAGGAGCTACTGAGTTAAATGCTCTGTGCACACCGTGAGCTGTGTGTTTCATCCGTTTTGATCATGTTTCGATGTCCCAATTGTTTACGATGAAGGATGATATCGTATGACAGGGAACAGTTGACTGTGTTCACTTTCTGCGCGGTTTCGCCTTATGTCTTTTGGCGTGTGCTGAGACTGCTACGATGGGGACTACAGTTACCTTTCTTTGTTTGGGAGATGAGTTAGTCATTCGGATGATTCCACTGGCACGGGCGGTTGAGCAATTATGGATTTTGATTCGTTTGCAGTGGTACCGAGGCATTCCATAACCAATAACCAATATATTTCACATAGGCCTTAATGCATGCTTAAGGCTGGGGGTACCCCTTTCTTAATTAGCAAATAATGTTTTGGATGTTTGTTATGAAAGAGACAAACAGGAAGGGAGTTTCTATAGTGGGAAGTGATAGTCTCTTCAGTCGTGAGTCAGTTTATTTTCATTGTAATCTGAAATTGGAATCAATTTTAATTCAAAACATCAAATGAAATATAAAATGCTTATGGAACCACGCCGCTATTTGGTTTGGGTTGGTCGTTTTCCAATGAAGTAAACAAGGGTTCAAGTACTGGTAACGTCAGAGAATTAATGTATGTTGGAGTTGATATAACAATTCTAAAATGTATAATGCGTGGCTAAAGTGCCGATCGTGTCAATTTATCTATCTTTCGTTCGCTTGAAGTATTGTCTATATCTGCAAAGTCGTTTCCTGTATAAATTTTACTGTCTTTTGTAATTTTTGCAGTGGCCCACATAGCTTTATCTGTAGTGTTGTATCTTTGGGCCAATAGGTTTTCCTGAGTCCACCGTATTCAGTACAGTCCTGAAGTATGTGTTCAGCAGACTGTGACGCCTGTCCACATGTACTTGTAGTTGGGTGCCGATCTTGGATTTTGTATACATGTGACTGGGTAGTCGATTGTGCCCTGTTCTGAAGCGTATACTGATAACTTTATCCCATCTATTCATATTATGAAAGACATTCTGATTTGGGACTTGTGGTCCTCTGATTGATTTGATTATCTGTTTCTTCTGATGATATATAACTGGTGCATCTGGTTGTGCACCTTCCTTTGCCAGCTGATCTGCTACACGTCTCCTGGTATTCCACAGTGAGAAGGGATCCACTGCAGGGCGATCCTGTGGTGCTTGCAGAGTTCATTCAATAAGGACTGCAGATGTGGTAATTTTCTGGATTGTAGTGCCTGGAGTGCTGATCTTGCATCGGTCAAAAATACTACAAGCTGTGGGCTAAGATTACTGTTCAGCAGTTTTTCTATTGCTAGGGAAGAGGCAAATAATTGCAATGCTGCGGTAAAGCTGGTAGCAAGGAGCCAGTGGTGGGAAGTGTTAAACACTCTAAGGTATGATGACAGCTTTACAAGGAAGGAACACAACACAATACTGACGTTTCGGCCTGTGGCCTTCTTCAGAGTACAAGGACAACGACAACAAACGGTGAAGCACAATTATCTATAACTACATGTTAGATGATCAGATGAATGGAGAGATGGACAGAAAAGAAGAAAGTAGGATGTTAAAAATAAAAAAGGAAGCTACATGAGGGGAGATAGGATGAGTGTTAAGATGTATAAATAGAAAGAATAGGAGAATATATATATATATATATATATATATATATATATATATATATAATTATTTCACTTAGCTCAAATATATGGACTTTGTCCCTCCTTCGGAAATCCTTGAAACGAAGTCGAGAGGGGGATAGTGCGACTGGGTAAAGCACTATCTCCATATGTTATAGTCGTACACACGATATGGTATATATAATAGACTTGCACATAAAGTCTCTCTTCAATGTTCAACTATTAATGTTTATTGGTATGGAACATTGTTCATCAACATCTTCATTTTCTTACAAACTTGTGAGTCTACTTACGACATGTAGAATATATGTAACACAATGGAACACAATTCTTGGACACTTGTAAAACAACTTCTACTGATAACTTCT
This sequence comes from Megaustenia siamemsis, assembly GCA_032433765.1. Taxonomy (NCBI): domain Eukaryota; kingdom Metazoa; phylum Mollusca; class Gastropoda; order Stylommatophora; family Ariophantidae; genus Megaustenia; species Megaustenia siamemsis. Next base: position 50,581,792 of record JAVIAB010000051.1, read on the forward strand.
CTAGTGTCTTAATAATCTATTACTGACTTATGACTGTAACTTGTAGATTTCTAACTGTTCTTACTAACTCCATCAAAACTTATTACTACACTTCCAACTTAACTTTCTATAGTGTTCTGACTCTAACTGTTTCCAAACTGCTTAACTGCTTCTTGTCTAGATGTTTCTACTCTGTCCTAACTTAACTGACTTAGTCTACATTCTACTTCTTCTAATTCTCTGGCTTAACTTCTCTGGCTAAAAACTTCTCTGGCTAAAACTTCCTTGTCCTAACTCCTTGTTCTTTTAAATACTCCTCAACTCTCTTCTACCTGCGAGATGGTGACCAATAAGATCATCGCAAATTGACCACTCCAACGTGATCTGGTCACTCAATGTTTACGTGTCCAGTGTCCACCATCTGTGACTCACCTGAACTTTCCCATCTTTTGGACAAAGCATCCTGTTTTTCGCCTACTTGGTGACCTAATGTTACCTCATGACAATGACCTCTCCTGGAAGTTGGATGACCACTTATTTATTAGCCGGCCAAAGTCATGGGATCAACGCATGCTCATCACAATAACAACCACTAGTTGTTGTGAACATGATGGACACTCGTGGAGCTCTGACAATAACACCACGAGGTCGTTGCATGTTACTAGTCATACCTGGTCCTTTCCAACAACTTTGCTCTTGTGAACCTGGCATGGACATCTAACTTAGTTTGGTGGGTGTCCTACCCCTACCCCTGCAGACACTGCGCTATCTTCTGTTGCATGGAAAATTCCATGGGCTCTTAACTCTCATCGTGTCGTCCTCTATTCTACCTCTCTCCTTCCTCACTCTGACTAACTGTTATTCCTGGAAAATTACCATAGTTAAAATCTGCTGGTCGCCACTATATGATACTGCTCTCGTCCATTCAAAGAGCGGTAACGATTCAGTATCTGCTCTCTTTAGCATACTCTGTTACACTCCTCCCTTACAACATATGAGATTTATTTCTAAGTAAATAAATCTTAGTATCATCTACATAAAAATAGTAATAGAGTTATATGGAACATCATTAATCTACAAAAAACAATCAGTAAAAAATACTTGTCACAATATCAACCAATCTTTAAAAACCATAGATCAACAATATCTTGGAGACAATAAGGTACTGAACCACACACAATTCTTTAAAAAAATTCTAAACAAAACTCAATTTTTTTTTTTTATAGGGGACATAATTTTCAAAGTATGTCCAGTTGTGTCCCTTGAATGATTAACTCCACCATTTAATATAATGCAAGTCTTATTGCGAATGTTAACTAATTCTTGACAATGACTGTTTGTCAGCTTCTTGAGGCTACATCACAGGCATCACCAGACATCTGTTGACTGGCATCTGTGACTCCAAGATCCAATATCTAAAAATAAACTCATAAAAAAAAACCATGTACAACAGTTATTATCATGCATTATTATTGCGAGTCTTTATGCTTTAGAACATATCCGCTCAATTGACATAGAACATATATGACAATACGTAGACAATTCACATATCTCCGGAGACCACAATCACAACACGATCACCAACCACACTTAGCTTGAGCAATAATATACATCAATCACATACAATCGTATCAATATACATACATATATATCTTCAGACTTATTTACATCATAATTCTCCATTCCACTATCTTACATGACTTCTTGTAAGTCTCATAAATCTAAATAAATTCTGGAAATTCTTTACACATGAGTCTCATCCTTTAGACTCATTATCATGATACTCTTCTAGTATCATCTATTTATTCTCAAGATCAGGATTATCTGAATACCATCCACTTGACAGCATCTAACATTCATTTGACTCTGAATAATCTGCATACATCTCTTGTATTCCCAGGACTACTATTCAGTCTCAATATATCATGATACTCTTGTAGTATCTTCTAAGGCTCAAGATCAGAATTATCTGGACACCGTCCACTTGACAGTATCTATCAGTCATATTCATTTATTCGACTCAGATATTTCTATTTACATCTCTTATACTCATAGGACTACCATTTAGTCTCTATAACTTCTGGAAACTCTCTCAAGTTCCATTTCTCTTTATATAACCTTTTACGAGTTACCACTCTGGTTACACTATTTTCACATGAGTCTACTTCTTTAGACTCATCTTCTTCAGGTTATTACCTCTCATACAACTTAAAATCTCTTAATTTCTTATGTAACATTTCTGAGTTATCACTCAGTTACATAATTAATTTCACAACTTAGAATTCTCTTTGAGGTTCTCTCAATAATTCTCTCATTTCTCTGACTTCTTGTAAGTCTCCTATAATTCCCACATGTAACCTTTCTATGAGTTATCACTCGGTACATGTTTCACATGAGTCTCTTCCAGACTCCTTTTCTCATGATACTTCTCTTAGTATTCACATTTATAACCTAATTTCCTTAGGTCTCAATAAGCACAGGTTATCATCACCTTGCTTCTCACTTCTCATTCTTCAACAACTCTTAACTTTCAATAACACTCTCATCTCCTTGCTACACACTTATATTGGTCAGTTGTTCCTTGGATTACCATCCAACTTCGCAAGTTTAAGAACTCTGACCAACTCGTAGTTAGTACCATATGTTTCACATTGGTAACTCTTAACTTCTAGTTCATCTGAGGTAATCTCTCTATTTCCTCAGGTCTCTTGTCTTCTATATTCTCTTGACACTACTCCTCCATATCTCTAGACATTCTCTATAAATCATCTCTTGTTTGTCAATTCTGAGTTCTCTTAACTCTAGGTACACTAAGACTTCTGCGTCTGTAAATAGCGTCCTCTCAACTCGACTCAAGCCTTAATTAAGCCGATGTAAACATGGTTATCACCATTTTTTATTCGTTACTTCGGGTGACTCACTCCCCAAGTGGTCACCTATACGGCTTAACTACATTCTGGCTTATCGTTAGTCAGTCATCACAGGTAAACTTAACTCTTTATAATTTATTTCCTGCTTACATAGTATACATTAACTTCTCTTATTGAAGCGTAGACCCGTTTAGTCTCCTTCATTCAAGTTCCACCTATTTCTTATTGAATCATAAGACCCGTTTAGTCTTATACAAGTTCCATCTAATTCTTATTGAAGCGTAAGACCCGTTTAGTCTCATACTTGAATCACATCTTCTATGATTTCTTCCTTGCTGGCTAAATCTAAAGTTCCATTCATTGTCGTAAGATCCTTCTTAAGTCAATATAATTAATCATCTGTCCTCTGTTGGCTAGTCCTTTAATGAAAATATTATGATCTGTCACTGGATATCACCTCTTCCACCAGATCTCACAAATGCCCTTTTCCGTTAGACCAATACTCTGTCTCCGTATATATACACAGGCATTAATTCTACCTTACCTTCCCATGAATGTGGATACTTCATCCGATCAAGTCTTGAAAGTTATATTCTTTAGGTCTCTCCAATTCAGTGTTAAGTCTGCAAATTCTCTACACTCTCCCTCCGTCCTCTTAAGTTTGATGGCAGGTTTATCGTCAGTCGCAGTTCATTCAGCGTTTCGGTTGTGGGGTCTACTGTGGTTGCCATGTTTCCTATAATACCTACCTCTCCCTTCTATTGATAGAACAACAATTAAAATTTATTATATTTTATATTACATGTACTAATTATCAGCACTTTATGAGCTCTACTCTGGCCTCGGTTTCTGGAATAAATAGAAATTATTATTAATTTCCCTGTGGAATAAAAACAATGTAGTATAAAAATGATTATTTAATCTTAAATCTCCCTGTGGAATAAACAACAATGTAGTATTTCAACACTAATTAAAGAATACATCCAGTACAATTTAAAAATGGTTACAGAACAATATAACATATGGTATGTCACCTTTACTAATAATAATAATATTTTAAAAATAATTATTTTTAAACCAAACTACATAACAGTACTCGTACTATTTAAAAAAATTCAACCCAGCACTTTAAAAAAGTTTACAATACTTGCTGGTATGTCAAATCACTACTAATAACAACTTAATTAACTAATTATTTAATAAATTATACATTAATATTTAACTACTTAATAAATTAATTACTTAACTACTTAATTAAATTTAATAACCAACTACTTAGTAAATAAATAAATAAATTACTTAATAACTCTAATTAATTAATTATTGTTTCTCAGCTGTGCTGACGATCGGTCTTCTTTCCTTCTGGTCACCTACTGTCTAATGTTAATGTTAATTTAATTTAATTTAATTTCTAACACACGCGAATGGCCATATCACACTGAAATATTAACACTCTTACTTGTTACTTGACTTGTTTCTCTAAATAAAGACTACACCACTTGAAATTATTAATTATCAATCACAATTCACAATTTTCCTCAATAAATTGCCACCTAAGAAAATTCGACACATGTTCGAGTTCGACAATGACAAATGTGTCGGGAGTTATCTGACGATGACGATATTCTGTTGAGAGTTATGCCTCTTCCTGAATACTTTCAAAATAAACACTGTGGTGGGTCACAGTTCAAAGGTCGGACTCATTGATGAACTTTGAATCTCAGGTGGACGAAACAATGATTTGTTGCAACTTGACGCTATGACTTGATACCAACAAAACCGGTAATATTGACTGACAATTTGACAATCTCTTGGCTGGTCAGATTTAATGCTGAATAAAATTTTAGTGCCTCTCTTAGACACTTGACACAGGTAAATTTCAGACTTGTGTTACGCAAACAGCGTAATTTGACTTTTTGACCTGAAGGACAGGTATTCTTGATTGGTAAAATTACAATCTCAGCTGACAGGAGTGCAACACAGGTAGAATTGTGGTCGTGTTGAACTTTTGACCCGGTAGACGGTACACGGTGATTTCTCCGTGATTTCTAAGTTGAAGACTGGGCAGGCTTTTTATTCTTCCATTAACTTTCTGTCATTCATTTATTTGATTTCTCTCCGCGACAACTCAGGTTCGTGCTGTGTCTCGGACACCAAATGAATTATTAAATGTTATAGAGTTGCACACGAAGTCTCTCTTGTTACACAATTATATTCAGTTTATTGATCATCAAACATTATTCATCATTTTCTTACAAACTTGTGAGTCTACTTACGACATGTAGAATATATGTAACACAATGGAACACAATTCTTGGACACTTGTAAAACAACTTCTACTGATAACTTCTCTAGTGTCTTAATAATCTATTACTGACTTATGACTGTAACTTGTAGATTTCTAACTGTTCTTACTAACTCCATCAAAACTTATTACTACACTTCCAACTTAACTTTCTATAGTGTTCTGACTCTAACTGTTTCCAAACTGCTTAACTGCTTCTTGTCTAGATGTTTCTACTCTGTCCTAACTTAACTGACTTAGTCTACATTCTACTTCTTCTAATTCTCTGGCTTAACTTCTCTGGCTAAAAACTTCTCTGGCTAAAACTTCCTTGTCCTAACTCCTTGTTCTTTTAAATACTCCTCAACTCTCTTCTACCTGCGAGATGGTGACCAATAAGATCATCGCAAATTGACCACTCCAACGTGATCTGGTCACTCAATGTTTACGTGTCCAGTGTCCACCATCTGTGACTCACCTGAACTTTCCCATCTTTTGGACAAAGCATCCTGTTTTTCGCCTACTTGGTGACCTAATGTTACCTCATGACAATGACCTCTCCTGGAAGTTGGATGACCACTTATTTATTAGCCGGCCAAAGTCATGGGATCAACGCATGCTCATCACAATAACAACCACTAGTTGTTGTGAACATGATGGACACTCGTGGAGCTCTGACAATAACACCACGAGGTCGTTGCATGTTACTAGTCATACCTGGTCCTTTCCAACAACTTTGCTCTTGTGAACCTGGCATGGACATCTAACTTAGTTTGGTGGGTGTCCTACCCCTACCCCTGCAGACACTGCGCTATCTTCTGTTGCATGGAAAATTCCATGGGCTCTTAACTCTCATCGTGTCGTCCTCTATTCTACCTCTCTCCTTCCTCACTCTGACTAACTGTTATTCCTGGAAAATTACCATAGTTAAAATCTGCTGGTCGCCACTATATGATACTGCTCTCGTCCATTCAAAGAGCGGTAACGATTCAGTATCTGCTCTCTTTAGCATACTCTGTTACACATATCCTGTGCCCAGGCAGAGTAGGCAAAGTGAAATGAGGAAGATGTGTTTGTCAAACATTGGTAGAATTAGCCACGAGAGAAGCTGTTCGGCAAAAACAATACCTCAAAAAAATACGCAATAGCCTCCACTAGACCGTCTGACAAGACGAAAAGGGCCATATAATTAGCTCAAATAACTTGTCTGTCGGCCGTGAACTAAACGAATGAATGACTGTATGTGGAACATCACATGGCGAAAGAACGCGATACACGAATCGTGGGAAAACAATTAGGGGGGGGGGGTGAGGGGGAAGAAATGGCGGGTAAGCCAGAACAGTGTCAAAACACCGATCGAAATAAATAGAAACCAAAAACAATAGCTCAGGTAAGGCATGACAAAAAGCGGAAGAAGGAGAAGATAATAGGTCTCATAAAGCTACTGGAGCCTAACAGTCAGCAGAGAGGGGGGGGGGGAAGAGGGGGTGTGGTTAATCCAAACAGAGGAATCGGGAAGGATAGAGAGGTAGGAAGAGAGAGGGAATACTAACCATGGGAAGAGAAATAGAAATGAAGAATAAGAAGGGAAAGAATCAGGTATAGGAAAAGTGGATAGGAGGAGAGGCGGTGGTTCAGGAGAGAATTGATTGAGAGGGAGTCAGAAAGAAGTGGAGTAATAGAGGGATGGTACACAGGAAGTAGTGGCTAGAGATGAAGAGAAGTAGGGAAACGGTGAGACTAATGGGATACAAAGAGAAGTGGAGTGAGAGTGGCTGATGAACAGACAAGTGGAGTTCTAGAAGGAGGGCTAAGAGGAGACAACCGGGTAAAGAGAGGGGGGTTATTATTTTATTATACTGGAATAGTGAGGGTAGAGAAGTGGTGACTTATATAATCAGCATTATCTGCTGATCCATCTGTGTACACACGAACCCATAGATCTTGTGGGTATTCTTCATCCAAGAAACTGAGAGTGATTGTTTTACGCTGTATACTATACTGTTCCTCTTTGTTAAGTATTTCTTTCACTTCTGTCCGTATTTGTATCGACAATCCGAATTCTTGTGCCCAAGGATCTGTTCTGGTATGGGCAGTAGGGGGCTAACAACTCTTGGTATGTCTGGTGTTTGTCTACAAATTCGCTTGGCTTGGTGGATAAAACTGCTTCTCTTAAGCGGCCCTAATGCAAGATATTGAAATCGGTCATTCATTGGATGTATCGGCATGCATGATAATTTTTCTGCCTGTATCAGCACTTTTGTGTCACCTCCGTTCTTTCAGTGCGGGTATCCTCCACAATTTCTCCATCTCAATATCAGTGTTGACTTCATTGTTCCTGTGACGACCATAAGTGCCTGGTTTTGTACTTTATCCATCTCTTGCAGGGGGGTGTTTGATATTGGGTGGGCGTATACTCTGTTAGTAAACTTTAATTTTCCCACTCGCAGCCTCGGCTTCCACACAGCTTTCTTATAATTGTTAACTTCCTCCATGCATTTTAGGCTGCCTTGGTTATCTGCTGTTTCCAAGATAGCTTGTTATCAAATGTAACTTCGAGATAGCTTGTTATCAAATGTAACTTCGAGATAGCTTGTTATCAAATGTAACTTCGAGATAGCTTGTTATCAAATGTAACTTCGAGATAGCTTGTTATCAAATGTAACTTCGAGATAGCTTGTTATCAAATGTAACTTCGAGATAGCTTGTTATCAAATGTAACTTCGAGATAATTATAGTGCATATCTTCTTCCACGGGCTCATTGTTTATGCAGATGGCACCTGCTTTTTGTTTTGGGGAGAGAGTGTAAAGTGCAGTACTGCATTTGTCTACATTGATGCTGATATACCATCTATTTGTCCATGAGATCAGTGCATTCATAGCTCTTTTCAACAATTTAGTGGCAACTGTTGCATACTCCTCTGTGCACCACATTATCTGCTTACATTACCACTTTGATACCATGTGGTAGCTCAGTAACTAGGCCATTGATGTAGACTAGAAAACGAATTGAAGATAGTACCCCTCCCAGGACGCAATTTGCGCAGTAAGACCTTCATACTCTTAAGACCATCCAGTTGCACTCTGGCTCTCCTGTTATGCAGGCATGCTTTCACCCATTTGTACATCTGCCATTTACTCTATAATTTCTCAGTTTCTCAAAGAGCCCTTCCTTCCATACCGTATCAAATGCTTTTTCTGTAGATCTATCTATGTATAGTACCGGTTTCTTTTCTTGGAACGCATCCTCAATTTCCTGGGAAAGCCTGATCTTCGGTAGTGTAACACCATCTAAAGTCTCCTTGCTGTTGGACAGAAGGTTTTCACTTTTCATGTACCACTGCAGTCTGAGATTGATTATATGTTCCATTGTTTTATACAAACAGCTTGTAAGGTTGATTGGTCTTTAGCTGGTTGTCGTAGAACCATCTTTTTTCTGGCTTTAGTAATGGTATCATCATTGCTTCTCTCCATGCATGCTTGTGCTACTCTACCTGTGATCCAGCAAATATTGTAGATCTGCAGTAATTTTCCTTTAGCTGCAGTTCCCAAGTTTATAATCATTTCATTGTACACTCCATCACCGCGTGGTGATTTTTTTTTTTCATTTTTAATTTGAATATTGCCAGCTCTAGCTCTCTTTCAGTAATGGGTATTTCCTTGACTTCATGTATAGTCCCTTCTTGTTTTGAATTGTGTTGCTTTAAGCAGGTCTATTGTCATTCTCTGGGCTAATTTCAATATTATTGACTTTTGCGAAGAGTCTGCAAAGTGATTTTTTGCCTGCTTACCTGTTAGGATGATTCTATCATTCTTCAGTGTAAACTGATCGTGTGACTTGTATTCGAAGATTTGTAGGTACCTTGTCTCCTGTCCAGAAGATAAATACAAAATGGGATAAACCGATAATCAGAGGTGTCATTCTTGGATGATGTGGAGTCTGAGAGTTGGATAGCGGGAAGTGAAAGAAGGGCGTGTTGACTAGTTTGAAAGTAGGACAGTGGGAAGTGAAAGGAGGGCGTGTTGTCTAGTTTGAAAGTTGGACAGTGGGAAGTGAAAGAAGGGCGTGTTGTCTTGTTTGAAAGTTGGACAGTGGGAAGTGAAAGGAGGGCGTGTTGTCTTGTTTGAAAGTTGGACAGTGGGAAGTGAAAGGAGGGCGTGTTGTCTAGTTTGAAAGTTGGACAGTGGGAAGTGAAAGGAGGGCGTGTTGTCTTGTTTGAAAGTTGGACAGTGGGAAGTGAAAGGAGGGCGTGTTGTCTTGTTTGAAAGTTGGACAGTGGGAAGTGAAAGGAGGGCGTGTTGTCTTGTTTGAAAGTTGGACAGTGGGAAGTGAAAGGAGGGCGTGTTGTCTTGTTTGAAAGTTGGACAGTGGGAAGTGAAAGGAGGGCGTGTTGTCTAGTTTGAAAGTTGGACAGTGGGAAGTGAAAGGAGGGCGTGTTGTCTAGTTTGAAAGTTGGACAGTGGGAAGTGAAAGGAGGGCGTGTTGTCTAGTTTGAAAGTTGGACAGTGGGAAGTGAAAGGAGGGCGTGTTGTCTAGTTTGAAAGTTGGACAGTGGGAAGTGAAAGGAGGGCGTGTTGTCTAGTTTGAAAGTTGGACAGTGGGAAGTGAAAGGAGGGCGTGTTGTCTTGTTTGAAAGTTGGACAGTGGGAAGTGAAAGGAGGGCGTGTTGTCTAGTTTGAAAGTTGGACAGTGGGAAGTGAAAGGAGGGCGTGTTGTCTAGTTTGAAAGTTGGACAGTGGGAAGTGAAAGGAGGGCGTGTTGTCTAGTTTGAAAGTTGGACAGTCGGAAGTGAAAGGAGGGCGTGTTGTCTTGTTTGATAGTTGGACAATATGAAGTGAAAGGAGGGCGTGTTGTCTAGTTTGAAAGTTGGACATGGGGAGTGAAAGGAAAGCGTGTTGTCTAGTTTGAAAGTTGGACAGCGGGAAGTGAAAGGAGGGTGTGTTGTCTAGTTTAAAAGTTGGACAGTGGGAAGCGAAATGAGGGTGTGTTGTCTAGTCTGAGAGTTGGACAGTGGGAAGTGAAAGGAGGGCATGTTGTCTAGTCTGAGAGTTGGACAGTGGGAAGTGAAAGGAGGGCATGTTGTCTAGTCTGAGAGTTGGACAGTGGGAAGTGAAAGGAGGGCATGTTGTCTAGTCTGAGAGTTGGACAGCGGAAAGTAAGAGGAGGGCGTGTTGTCTAGTCTGAGAGTTGGACAGCGGAAAGTAAGAGGAAGGGATGTTGTCTAGTCTCAAAATTGGACAATGGGAAGTGAAAGGAGGACATGTTGTCGAGTCGGAGAGTTGGACAGTGCGACTTGAGAGTAGTCGGTGTTGTGGAGTTTGAGAGTTGGACGGTGAGACCTCAGAGGAGTGGGTGTTGTGGTGTCTCAGTGTTGGGCAGTGAGAATTGAGAAAAGTGGATATTGTGGGGTTAGAAAGTTGGACAGTGAGAGCTGAGATGAGTTGGATGTTGTTTAGGAGTCTGAGAGTTGGACAGTGAGACCAGAGATGAGTGGATGTTGTTTATGGGTCTGAGAGTTGGACAGTGAGACCAGAGATGAGTGGATGTTGTTTATGGGTCTGAGAGTTGGACAGTGAGACCAGAGATGAATGGATGTTGTTTATGGGTCTGAGAGTTGGACAGTGAGACCAGAGATGAGTGGATGTTGTTTATGGGTCTGAGAGTTGGACAGTGAGACCAGAGATGAGTTGGATGTTGTTTAAGAGTCTGAGAGTTGGAGAATGGGAAGTTACGGCAGTAGGTGTTTTGGAATGTTGGACAGTTGAAGTGAGGGGAGTGGATTTGTGGAGTCTGAGAGTTGGATACTAGGAAGTTAAAGGACTTAGTGTTATAGAATCTGTGAGTTGGGCAGTGGGAAGTGAGAAGTGTATTAGTTGTGGATTCTGAGAGTTGAGCAGTCACAAGAGAGAGGAATGGGTTTTTTTTTAATCGAGAGTCTTGAAGAATGGGAAAGGAGAGGCGTCGGTCTTGATTAATACGAGATTCGGGCATTGTGAACTGAGACAATTTTCTGTTGTGGTGTCGGAAATTTTGATAGCAGACAACATGCAGACATAGCAGACAACATGCAGACATAGCATACAACATGCAGACATAGCAGACAACATGCAGACATAGCAGACAACATGCAGACATAGCAGACAACATGCAGACATAGCAGACAACATGCAGACATAGCAGACAACATACAGACATAGCAGACAACATACAGACATAGCAGACATCATGCAGACATAGCAGACAACATACAGACATAGCAGACGTGCGTTGATGTTTGTCTATCGAATAAAGTGATTGTGAATGTGAGATTTGTCAATGTTGTCCAATCAGCGCAGACCAGCAAAACATTAGCTGAGATGGAATTGAAGAGCACGTTTAAACAATTTCGCAAACAGGAAGGAATAAAATCGATTTATTCGAAACAAAACGCAACAGAAACAACCTTAACATACCTTGAATAATGAAAAATAGCAATGCAGACATATAAAAAGATTTAAACATTAAAAAGATCTGACTTATAAACACCAGCCTGCAGAGGAAATTAAAATGATATATTACCGTCAAAAAGACACAGCGTGCTGAAAAGAACAATAATGGAAGGCACTGTTCATGAGCGACGCATCAGGGGTAGACCAAGAAGAAGTTGATTTTATGAGATCATGGAGACCTGAACATAAAAAAGAAGAAGTGAGAGATCTGGCTAGAAACAAAGATTCTTTCAGTGGGTCAGCGGTGAATGCAAGGTTCTGCAAAAGACAAGCGACCTGATGATGCTGATCTGTGAACAATAGAAATAAATGTAATGTATATGTGACCACCTTATTGTACAGGGTGTTTATAAAGTCTCACTACACTTGGTATCTAGGTCAATTTGAAAAAAAAATGTTTATGACGTCATCACAATATGTGCTCCCACTGTCAATGAAATTTGTTGAATAAGTTTATTGCTACTGGAAATGTGGAAGATGCTCCACGATCTGGTAGGCCTGCTGTGAATGATGAAATATGTTTAGATATCCAAGACAGAATCCTTAAAAGTCCAGACAAGTCATTAAGAAAACTGTCGCAACAAGTGAACTTACCATTGAGCACATATTGTGATGACGTCATAAACATTTTTTTCAAATTGACCTAGATACCAAGTGTAGTGAGACTTTATAAACACCCTATATTAAAACAACGTTATTCATGTTCCGGTCACTTTACCGACAAACCCGGCAGCATCGTCGAATTTCCCCGAGGTAATTCAGATAGTTGAGTTATATTTTATTTCAACGAATTTAGAAATGATATCTCTCTAGCCGTATACAGTCAACGAAGATCGAGTTTGTTCAGTTTTAAGTTATCAATAGTTCTTTAACATGCAAAGCGTTCATACGAAACTTTAAAGTAAATTGTCCCGTCTCCAGAACGGCTAGACACGATATCATCCACACTGAGAGGAGCCGTCGCCGGACACGATTTAGAAATCATTTCCGCATGGGACCCGAACCCATAATCTTGTGAGTGAGAGGCGTGCGCGGCACCGCTACATTAGGGTGAATCGTCTCTGTACCCTTCCTTCCCGCCCTAGAATACGGACCGTGTAGAACTGACTACGGGAATCAGAAGTAACCAGACTGAAAGTTGCAGATATTATGGCCATTGTGTAAGCTGCCGTAAATAAAAAAGGAAAGTAGAACAGCATTCACAGTTTTTCGATTATTTGTAAAAGTCGTTCTATAGTTATAATCCTTTAGTTGTGACTCTTCTTCCATCTTAAATCTGATACATTTTCCACATTTGTAAAGTAATGTTCTGTTCGAGAGGCATAAAATGTGTAACAGATTAAACGAATGTGACATTTCCAGATCAATTATTGACATTTACCACAATAATAATTACTAAATAAACCGTTCTAAATATTACCGAATTTATCACTTAATTGGTCAGTGGCCACACAAATGTGTACGAATTAAACAATCTTCATTAATTTGATGAATCTGAAACAAATTATATGTGGATAAAATAAATGACGTAACAGAAAAAAATTAAAAAAAAGATCAGCAACAATAGACGTGTTAAATATTATAAGTCGAATTTGTTTAGGAATGGTTATCATTGAAATGTTTGGGTAAGTCCATGACGGTGCTTAGTCTTTTCAATAGAAGAATGCATGCATGTATTATAGATGTGCATTAATGTAGACCTGCTGTATGAAGTGAAGGCCTCTGATGTATGTTACGTGACCGTCAATCATTTCATCTGGATGAGTCTGTACAGGTTGAAATAAAGTATGCTATTAGTGACGTGTTTATGTTAATTATTTATGTAGGACGCTAGTTACACACTAGTTTGTTCTCCTTGTTGCAAATTAGAATTTCAATTACCTTTGATACAAGACATTCTTTCCGTCTTAAGATGTGTTACTTATGCATCCACAGTGCACAAATACGAAGTAAACAAATTTATGACAAGTAACTTGCATTTGAAAAAGACATTCGAACTTTTCAAACAAACGCTGAATAGATAAAGTTATCAGTTATTGACAATCTGGATAAACGGACTGTTTAGTTTTGAAATTTATTTTTTTTCAATTTCATCATCATCTAGTACCGGGCCTGCTGGCGTAGGTGATCATGTCTCTCCATAACTTTCGATCTCGACAGTTATTTATCATTTCTGTTGTTGACCTTTTGCCAAGCCATTCTCTTAAGCTGTCTGGTATTTTTTGTCTTTGCTTCCCTCTATTTCTTCGTCCCTCAATTTGTCCAGTTGTTACAATATATTCCAGTTGTTCTCTTCTCATTACATGGCAAAAAAAATGATGATTGTTTCTTCCTAATATTGGAAATTAGCTCTCTTTTTGCTTTGACCTCTTTCAGAACATTTTCATTACTCTTCTTAGCTGTCCATGGTATTCTCAACATTCTTCTGTGAAACAACATTTCTACAGACTGTAGTGATTTTTCAATTTAGCCAATAACTAAACGTTGTCTATTAGAGATGAAGACGGGTCGTGCTGAATTTTACTTTTGTTGTAAGGTGTTCTTTCGGCTTTTCCGACTTTGTCTTAATCAGAAGGGCTATTATCAGCCAGAAGTATTCAGAACGAATTCCGATAAATGTTTTAGGACTTGAACCAACTAAAGATGTGTAATCAGAGCTGCAAAAACCTAATATATTATGATCTTCTTGTTTTGTTGTATTGAGTTGTTACATTTTATGAGAAAAATTACTGAATTCAATTCAACTGAATACAATTATTTTAACTTAAAATATTCTTTTTATTAGCCGAATGTTGTTCAATTTTCATTTTAATTATCTTTTTATTAAATTATTACCTTTTTTTTACTTTTATCTTTTTAAATTTTCAATGGTAGACAATGCATTCAGAAAACTGTTTAATATAACTAAACCCGTTTTTTTTTTTACTTTATTATGAATGCCCAGTCAGAGGTTGCTTATTAAAACGGAAAAAAGAACATTTTTTCTTATGAAGCTCGAATAAGAAAAATATTCAAAAAAGTGCATTTGATTATTTGTTATTGACATTTTCTTATAATGTTTACATTGCGATAGTGTTGTGAATGATCTGTAGCTGAAAATTGTTGCTTATGCTGATGCCATTTCATTTAATGAGCTAGTTTTGGGCACAAAATTAACATTCTGCTTGTCTTCATCACTGGCACCAACAAAAATGCCTTCACTTCAGATATCATTAACTGTATTCAATGTGCGTAGAGCTTCTACTAAGACTGTATTATCATGGAAAAGTCAAATACAATATGTATTGTTGCATTGAAAAGCTAACCTTTCAACTGAGCCAAGAGTTGAACAGACCAATACATCATTTCTACCACACTGGCGAAATAAGCCACCCAATTGTATGCACCCAAGTGGGTGCAGTCAAGCCACTATTAGCCGAATGTTGCGGATCTTTTCGAATTTCAATTTTTCAATGCCAAGAGAGGTAGACTATGAGATTATCCGGTCACTTTGTTTCACTGTGTAGCTTTCATTATGAAAGATAACATCCGCGCTGAAGTCGGATGTTTTAGGCCGAATGGCGCAAATATCACAGTTATACTGCAAATCACAGACAAAAGCAGACACTTAACGTCTTTTTAAGGGCGGATGACGAAGAAGTGTGATCCTTTGGTCATCGGATGAACGCAAACGAACGAACGAAAGGGGACATTGAATTGACTTCTGAAAAATACAGATTCACTTTCATATGCCAATTTATTTGGAGGAGAGGAAGCCAGTGCTTTCCCTCGATGTTATTACTTTTTCCCAACTCAGTGAGTTAAGGATCCACCTCTTTTCCTCTGGGTAGACTGGAAAACATCGGACTCACGGTAGTGCCAAGCCAGCGCGTCAACTTTAAATAATTGACTCTCTCTAGTGGACATTGAAGGGGCATTCTGTCCAACAAACTGTAGTAGCTAAAGATATAGGATATACCAACATACAGTAACGTTCCACTATGTCACTTTCTTTATGGAGCTGAGAATAGGTTGGCTTCTGTCTTGTTATAAATTATTAAATGTAAATGTCCAGAAACCAGCAGGAAAGATAAAAATATAAATGAAGCAGAATGTCAATGATTCAATATCGATTGATTTTCAAATCAAATGTATTATCCACCTTTACTTATGTATCCAGAGAGAGAGAGCTGGAAAACAACTAAAGAAATAGAAAATAAATTAGATGCATTTGAAAAAAAAATGCCTCAGTAAAATACTTAGAATACCATGGAATGAATTCAAAACTAGTGTAAAAATAAGATAAATGATAATGCATTTAAAAAAATCGTATATGATAAAAAGAAGAAGGTGGACATAGGTTGACCATATGATAAAATACAACGAGAAAAATTCAAAGAAAGACCTCAAACGGGGACACCATAGGGTATACTAAAACGAGGTAGATCTAGAGAAACACGTAAAAGAACACTGAACCGAGAATCAGCAACAGTAGGCATCAACTCCCTTGCCGGGGCTGAGAACCTCGCTCAGAACAAGGTCATGTGGTGAAATACAACGCAAGTCACGTGCAAAGTCTGACGCTAAATAGCAAAGATCGTCGAACAATGGAAGTCTAGCATTGCTGATATATGCGTCGTTTTTCTCTCAGTAGGAGAATAGCTAAAGAGTAAGTCATTGATTGGTCATTCTTCATCTGCAGGAATTAAACGCCGATGGAGTCACCTAGAGCATTAAAAATCTAGCTTTGATAATCAGGACACAATAATTAACACACAAAAAGCATAAAATATACGTTGTAAAAATGTTTATAGTTAATATTTTTTCAGGCACTTTCTTTTGTTCCTCACATAACAGATATCCCTTATAAAATGACTTGTTTATATAAACGAAAATGTGTATATATCGCGTTATATAAATTTTTGTTCCAAGGCCGTTTGTACGTTGGAATTGTTTGAGACAAATTATTTACATGTTACAACTCATTAGTGTGGACTCTGCCAAGGCAACCTAAATTTTCACTTTAGGGATTTTGCACTATGTTTCGTTCGTTGTAGGCAGCATTCATTAGAGTAGGCGGGAATATATGGGCGCAGCCATTGTTATGTGTGTAGCGTCATCATAATGGCTCATCGTAGATCCCTAGACCGGCCGTACGCTAATGTTGACATTGCAGGAAGATCTTACGGTCTGTTGTTTGATGGGCGACGAGGATAATCCGACGATTAACTGTGCTTTACAGTGTTCAGATTTGGCGTAAAAAACGATGTCCTAACATCATCAAGCACTATACATTTTAAAATATATGACGATCATCATTTTTAGGAGTACGTGAACTTCCGGTCAATATGGTGGATAGGCGGCAGGAACTATTGAAGGCTTTGTCTGAAAAGTGTTCCTTATTGCAGTTTCCTCATATTCCAAGTCCGGCTTGTTGCAGGAGCTACTGAGTTAAGTGCTCTGTGCACACCGTGAGCTGTGTGTCTCATCCGTTTTGATCGTATTTCGATATTCTGCTCGTTTACGATGAATGATGATATCGTATGACAGGGAACAGTTGGCTGTGTTCACTTTCTGTGCAGTTTCGCCTTATGTCTTTTGGCGTGTGCTGAGACTGCTATGACGGGGTCTACAGCCACCTTTCTTTGTTTTGGAGATGAGTTAGTAATTCGGATGATTCCACTGGCATGGGCGGTTGAGCAATTAAGGATTTTAATTCGTTTGCGAGGCCTTCCATAACATTAACAATAACATTTGTGTTACAATAAAGTTGTACACATTGACAATACTATTTTTCATACTATACAGGTAATTGTAATACTTTCTTCATTCTTAAAAAGCATCACTGTATACTTTTAGAATTAGGAAGAATAGTAAGAACAACAAATAAGAAGAAATCACGAATTGCCCACTGTGCGTCTACATTTGTTCTAAAAACCGGTTTGAGCTTCTTGACCACCTTGACCAAGGCCGCTTACCTCCCCTAGAATGTCTATAAAAAAAAAAAAAAAAAGTTAACGGCAGAAACACTTTCTCGACAGGGTTTTGCTGCTGATGATCAGATTGCCTACCGCTACAAAACTCTGTATAGGAGTTTCCTATTACTTCTGTGTTTTTTATCCTAGGAAAAATATCTAAAAAGAACAATTACCAAAACTATTTATTCTAATCATTCTTGACACTTCCCAGTCGTCACTAGTGTAGACACACACAAAAAAAGAATGGGTACTCGCAAATGAATTTAGGAAGGATTAACGGCGAAAAAAGGCACTGGCGTCTTACCTTCAAATGTTGTGGCTTAGTACAATGAAGTACCCCCATACAATATATTACATTACAGTACATGTCTAACCACAAATAGTCTGTGGGAGAGCAAAATCAATAAACTCTAGCTGTTCAATAATTTCCAATATCTTCAGTACCGTGGAAATTATAGTAGATCTTCTTCGGCGACAATGAACCCAATAACTAATGATGACGTCCGTAATCGACCTGACATGAGTGCTAAACTTGATCTTACAGAACAAGGCAAGACTATTATAGTGCAATGATAGAGCTAACTGTTCTATGTGGATTTAAATTATATGTGTAGAGTTCACCCTTTATGGTTACAGACATTGATTATTGTTATTAGACTTAGATAAGGGAGGTTTACAGACAAATGCAAATTGATTAAGTAGATTGTGGTTGTTAGCTAATACCGAAGGGGCAGAATTCTTTAAAATAGAAGATATTCGTTGAAGACATAAGCTTTAGATATCATATAATGCAAGATTTATCATCATCATCACCATCATCATCATGATAAAGTATCATTTTACTGTGTTTCTTGTTCTGGTCGTATAGAATATCCAGCAACATTCTTCTTTCTTTTTCTTCTTTTCTTCCTAATTTGCCTTTCAGCGTCGAAGGGAGATATAATTTGCAGTCTTTTGCTCTTCTGTTCGCTTCTGCTCTTCTGTTATGTTTCCCAGTGCTTCTAATATCCCA
The DNA here is from genome assembly GCA_032433765.1 of Megaustenia siamemsis. Lineage (NCBI taxonomy): Eukaryota > Metazoa > Mollusca > Gastropoda > Stylommatophora > Ariophantidae > Megaustenia > Megaustenia siamemsis. Next base: position 50,600,384 of record JAVIAB010000051.1, read on the forward strand.
TCCATCTATCTTTTGCGTGGTCGACCCTTGGGTCTGGTGTTCTCGCAACGTTTATTGAAGTCTCGTTAAGTTGTGTTTTGATCACTCTGCCTTGTCACGTGACACCATTGTATTTGTTGTTTCTTTATATATTTTATGACGGTGCTATTCCTAGCATTTTTCTCAGTTCCTCATTTCTGATCTTGTCTCCCATGCTGTTTCCTGTCATTCGTCTAACACATTTCATCTCAGTAGTGGTTATTTTTCTTATTGTTCTTGCATCTAGGGTCCAGGTCTGGCATTGGTAGCACAACGTTGGGATGAAGATTGTATTGAACAGTGCCAGTTTTGCCTCTAGTGTTATTTCCTTGTTGGACAATAGTGGTGATAGCCGTCCAATGATTTGACAAGCGACATTGAATGTTGTAATGTGAGACTTTATGGTTCGCTATTTTAGACCAACTCATAGGGTTAAGATGTAATTATCATATTTATTAATACACCCTCTCAGTAAGTGATTCATGCATCAATTTTCTTTTCCTGCTGAATCAACAGGAGAGTGTCTGTATATGATGGAATCACTATCACATAAATGCAATTTTCTGCAATCCCAGAATATATGTGTCCAACAGAGGCTAGTTCATTTAACACATGGTAGTTAGTAATTGATTTCACTGTGCCGAACTAGAACTGTATGGAGCCAAAAAAATATTAGTAATTATCACTGTTTTAAATACAAACGGATACAGTACCGATCGAGCACGTTCTGTTTACGTTCAGCAATGATTTCGAAATATTATCTTTTATATTAGTTATCGTATTATATTATTTATTTAATTTTATTTTTTAAAATTATTTATATTATTATATTATAGTTAGCAAATTATTCATTTTGTTATTTCTCGCCTATCTTCCCCCCTCCTAAGAACAATTTAATATAATATTAAAATGTTTCACTGTGACAGAAGAAAGTATAACAAACAAGAATGCGATTACAAATAGAAGTTCAATGTTAGTGGTAGCAACCAAACAAATTATTCAAACCAAATATAGAACAAGCCACGAAAAAAGAGAGAGTTAACTCGATGTTGTGCCAAATGTGCGTAATATGTCAACACGTCTTACTCGTGACGATTCTACTGAATGACAAACTTCATACTTGAGGTTCAAGTAGAAAACGTCCCGCGCTAAGTCATTCTAATGCACCTTACTTTTAGGTCGGCTATCTTTATATACAATAAGATGATTAATTAACACGGATTCTTGAAAGTTAACACAGAAATAATATGTGTCATAATATTCAGGAATATAATAATCCGACGAATAACAATGTTTCATATGTTCGGATTTGGAGGCCAAAACGTTGTCCTAACATCATCAAGGGCTGTACATTAAAGAAAATTATGACCATCAACATTTTCAGGAGGATGTGAACTGCTGGTCAATATGGCGGATAGGCAGCAGGAACCGTTAACGGTTGTGTCTGAAAAATGTTCCTTGTTAGAGTTTCTTCATATTTTAGGTCCGGCTTCCTGCAGGAGCTACTGAGTTGAGTGCTCTGTCCACACCGTAAGCTGTGCGTTTCGTCCGTTCTGATCGTGTTTAGATATTCCGATTGCTTACGATGAATGATGATATCGTATGATGGAGAACAGATGGTTGTGTTCACTTTCTGTGCTGTTTCGCCTTATGTCTTTTGGCGTGTGCTAAGATCGCAATGATGGGGACTACAGCTACCTTTCTTTGTTTGGGAGATGAGTTAGTAAAAAAAAAGTAAAGTACCCCCGTCACGCCAAGTGGCGTATAGGAAATATGGTGTTAGTCACCATACATTTTACAGACATTCGGCACATGACTTTTGAGGTAATATGGTGGGTATTACGCCCGTGCCGATTTACTTTCCCAGAAAAAAATCCGGTACCCATTAAAGGCTGGGTGAACCGGACCCGTCAGTTGGGATCGAACCCTACTTCTTGTCCTTTGTAGTCCAGTTGACTAACCACTGAGCTATCGCGGCTCCCAGATGAGTTTGTAATCCGGATGATTCCACTGGCACGGGCGGTTGAGCAATTATGGATTTTAATTCGTTTGCATTGATACCGGGGCCTTCCATAACCATAACCATCAGGAATATATCTTTCTTTCGAGTATGGTTATGCGAAGGGAGTCACAGTGTGACTCTTTCTGAAATAAAAAAAATATACACGGCACAAAATAAAGAGAGAAAAAAAATGTAGCTACCATTAACATTTAATTAGAGACAAGACATAGCCAGAATACAATCATATGTGAGATCCTTTGCATTTGCTCTTGTGTTATTCACTGCATAACGACTCCATCTTTAAAAATGTTAGAACAAGAACCTCTGAACAGTTGGAAAATATCACAAGACGCAAGGACCGACAGACATTCTAATATTGATGAATGCAAACAGACTAGCTTCGGTGATAAAGTGTGTGAATGGCGGTGGGTTTAGGATTTATGTAACATTACCATCTGTCGTTAAGGATTTCGTCTAAGCCGATCGTTATATGCTTGCAGTGTCTGTGCAGGTCTGGCAATACAACCATCTTCACAAACAGGCTGGAAGACGTAGAATCAACATTAGTCTAAACGTGTTATTATTTGTGACTTGTCGTTATCATTTTCATAGTGTCCACGTTGTCACAGCGTATTCAATACCCTTTATTCAACGTAATCAGTTTTTCAAATTATTATACTTAAAAAATGTGCTTATTAGTTTTAGTTATTTGCTTGTCTATTTGTATTTTATGGGCTGTTCGCTGAAAGTCCATTCTTGCTGTAGCGTCGGATTGTTGTGTCTCGACTTCTTTCAGCTTAAAGCTGTAATAATATCTTGTATTTATTATCTTTTTTTTAAATAATTACTTTTCTCTATGTCTGGTTTACCGCAATTCTGAACGTTTGTATCTATCCTTCCTCTCTTCAGTTAAACTTCAACTAGGTCTTATTAATTGCATTCTCTAAACTGATTGATATCTTTATTTTCTTCACATCTACTTTTTAAATGATAGAAAAATTACTAAAATGTATCTTCTGTTTTTCTGCATTTTGACAATCACCACTATTGTCCAACAAGGAAATAACTCTGGAGGCAAAACGAGAATTATACAACACAATCTTCATCCCAACGTTGTGCTACCAATGCCAGACCTGGACCCTAGATGCAAGAACAATAAGAAAAATAACCTCTACAGAGATGAAATGTGTTAGACGAATGACAGGAAACAGTCTGAGAGACAAAATCATAAATGAAGAACTAAGAAAAAAGCTAGGAATAGCCCCCGCCATAGAATATATAAGGAAACAACAGATAAAATGGTTTGGACAAGGCAGAAAGAACAAAACACAACACAACGAGCTTCAAACAAACGTTGTGAGAACAGCAGACTCAAGGGTCGACCACGAAAAAGATGGGTCGATGGAATATTAGAAGCACTAGGAAACATAACAGCAGCAGAGGCGAACAGAAGAGCAAAAGATCGCAAATTATATCTCCCCTCGACGCTGAAAGGCAGATGAGGAAGGAAAGAAGAAGAAGAAGAAGAATACTACAGAAGCACAGACTCCATGATCCTTCTGTTCAACTCAAGAACTGGAGAAATTATTGAATAGACATATTTGATCTGAGAATGAACAAGATGTATTTGTGGTGCCAGGCCTCGGCTCCTTTCTCCTGCGCCTTTTCTTCTTCTCAATTTGATATCAACCCTGCCTCGAAAGTCGTTGGAATGATTATTGTATTATAGAACGCCCGTTTTGCCTGTAGAGTTATTTCCTTGTTGGACAATAATTGTGGTAGCTGTCCAATGATTTGACAAGCTTTGCTGCATCTTGAGTCTATTTCTACTGCTTGCGAATTATCGTTTATCACTAGACTTCCTAGATATTTAAGTTCCTCCACTTGCTTTAGTTGTCTGCCGTCAATCCTTTTGTTGCTATTCTATTTTGTTTTTCTTTTGAGAGTTTCGTGACTTCTGTTTGTTAATGTTAATTTTCATGTTGTTTTGAGTGCCTGTGTCATTAGAACCAATGAAATGTTCTTGTAGGGCTACTATATAGGTGGTGTTGAAGAAATCACACAAGTTTGACATCTCATTCCAGTAAGATAAAGCTTGTTGCTAAATTCTATGCTATGAGTATCTGAAGAGGCAAACATAAATCAGTGATCTTTAATCAATCTGACTGATATAGCTAAACACAGATGGTACTTGCCCTGATGAATTGAACTCTCTCTCTCTCTCTCCTGTCTCTCTCTCTCTCTCTTTCTCTAAAAATATATATATGTATATATATATATATATATATAATACTATCATCTTGAGTAATGGCAATAGTAGACAGGTGTTAGCGCCAGATATTTGGTTAACTGGTAAGGAAGTTAAACATGATTATGATGGCCATGTTTTCATGTCAACACTACAAATCGAAAAAGACAGACCAGATTGTGCTAATTATAGAAATTTATTGGAAGTGTTAAAATGATCATCAATCAAGTCGTTCATTACAGCTTAACACTGAATCCATAGGTGAACTTGTCTTCCAACAATATCTTATCTCTAGCTAGATTATGATTAAAAGTCTCTCCCTCCTATATTCTCAGAACAACTATCCTAGTTTGTTTTGTGTTACATCATATTGTTCAATGAAGCCATGAAATTGTCAACACTGCGAAGACATTTCATTAACAAACATGAAGAACATACCACAAAGAGCATTGGAGGAAGGTAAGGAGCATTAGCTTCAGGAAAACAAGAAAATGCTAAAACAGACTGCAAATGTCTGTAACAATGAAACGGCAGTTTTAGCTTCATTTGAAGTTTCTCATCTAATAGCAAAAGCCGGTAAACATAACACAATAGCTAATAACATTACCTGCTTCAAAATCATCAGTTTTGCGTTTATCAACAAGAAAACTGCAAATAATCTTTTATTAGAACCTTTGTCAAATGACACAATAATGAACCTAATTGACGGCTTGTCAAGTAATATCAAGGAATGATTATTGCAGAGAATTTGAATGTTCCTTTATTTTGCTTTTCAATTCCACGAATGCACATTCATAACAAATAAAGCGCGACTGGACTGCTCTTATTATGAGCACGGGAACATATTTTTGAGGACATACTGTTCATCAGCTCGTTCATACACCCTACAGCTTACGAAGTGTTTAACAGCTTAAACAATTTGATAAAATTCCATGAATTGATTTGGGTGAAATGCTTTTAAATTGGCAATGAAGACTTCATACGAGCAATGTCTGGAAAACGTATAGGACTTGTGACGTGGGATTAAGATCAAACCGTTGATGTTCTGGCCCCATTGTTACATATATGGAAGCTCTACCTGCTTGGAAAATGCCAGAAAAAAAACACCTTAAATGAATCAGAATTTACACATTTTTTTTTAGAAAGTAAACATCAATTCAAGACTTGTTGTGTACCACTCTTCTAAGATATGAGAAGTAAATACTATCAACGTTTGATACAGTGTGAAGTCTGTTGATTATCAGAAGGAAAAGTTTTATTTCATTTCTCCATTCAGAAACAATTTCACCTTATCCATTGTTTGACAGACACTCCTGGTTAACCTAGTTGGCATGTTTGCCAGATGTCTTCATTCGTATATGCTCAACTGAATGAAATCTTCTTTTTGATTAAAAAAAAAAATAGTTTTATTTTTTCAAGCGGAAGACAAGATAGACTCAAATATATAACAACTGATATTGTTGCATCATCGCCTCTATCTACGGGAAGATAGACTCAAATATATAACAACTGATATTGTTGCATCATCGCCTCTATCTACGGGAAGATAGACTCAAATATATAACAACTGATATTGTTGTATCATCGCCTCTATCTATGGGAAGATAGACTCAAATATATAACAACTGATATTGTTGCATCATCGCCTCTATCTACGGGAAGATAGACTCAAATATATAACAACTGATATTGTTGTATCATCGCCTCTATCTATGGGAAGATAGACTCAAATATATAACAACTGATATTGTTGCATCATCGCCTCTATCACGGGAAGGATAAACAAATCACTGCTGCCTAGTAGTTACAATCGTGAGAAGGGAAGGCTGTGGGAGAACAGCCAGACAAAAACCATGGGCAGGGTGACCCCAATAACACTGACCGGTATCCACCTTTCGAGAATGAAAACGTCTACGTCATAATCTACCGCAGACATAGTGTGTCAGCCACGGCGCAGGTTTAGGGAAAAAAATCAGGACCACACAACGAACACAAGTACTGACCATGCTTGCAACTAACACATCGTGTACCATGATGTTTTTCTACTTCTCCATCATGAAACAGGACAAGTTTGCTTGATCATAAGATTTGAGCGCAGAAGAAGAAAAAATAGAAACTATGAAACATTTGCAAATCTCAACAGAATTCTTGATTCTAAAGGCAACAATGTGTCAATATGTCTACACATCAATTATTGTGCCAAGGAAAGATGACGTCATGGGACGCACCAAAATGGCAGCTTACTTATATTCGAGCTATGGACTAAGCAATGTTTACATTGAACAACACGATATTTGTTATTGCTGCGAGTTGGCAGATTTTTGAAAATGTTTTCAAGGGTTTGAACATAAATGTTTGTTCACAGTTCGTTAACCTTCGCTGTAGATAAAGTCGTTAATTGGATGGCTTAGTTTCAGACGTTGGTAGCTAAGGACATAACTTGTGCAAACGGATGGCATTGGCAAGGATCACTTTGAATCTATGAAGTGGGCTCATTGTGTGTTTAACTCAAAAGCATATGTGCTTTTTAACCAAAGACCTTTTTTTGGAGACTCAATGAAGATATCCCCGATGGAAGAATAAATTGTACTATTAGTCCCATTAATGATTTGCTTCCAGAGGTTTATGATGTAAACAAAGCAGTTTTGTCATTGCAAGTGAATAATGTCCACACCTATATTTGGTCAGGATTGTGTAGCAGCAGCAGCTTTATAGCGAACACAGAAAACATCATAGGATTGTGCTGTTCTGAAACAGCTATGCCATGCTACCCTAGAATTGCCTTTAATGGGATTACTGTGACCACAAACCACTCTCCATGTGTGTGCGACATATTTACACCACAGAAAGAAATACTGAATATAACAACATCATGTGCCGTCTGTGATATTAATGACCACAGACCAGGAGCCTCCAGTATGATTGATACAACTGTTGCACCAAGCATTTCATCAGCAGAGCCATTCACATCTAAGAGTGAATCAGTGAAGGTCACAAAATCATATTCTCTCTGTGGTTTTACTAACTACAGGTCATGTGGCTTCTGTTGGATTGGAAATGATAACTTACCACCACTGTGTGTCTATATGTTTGGAATTGGAGTCATCAATGACGGCCTAACATCATCAAGTGCTATGACGGTCATCATTTTTGGGAGGACGTGAACTCCCATGGTATATGGTGGATAGGCGGCAGGAACCATTGAAGGCTATGTCTGAAAAGTGTTCCTTCTTGCAGTTTCCTCATATTCCAAGTCCGGCTTGTTGCAGGAGCTACTGAGTTAAGTGCTCTGTGCACACCGTGAGCTGTGTGTCTCATCCGTTTTGATCCTACTTCGATATCCCGCTTGTTTACGATGAATGATGATATCGTATGACAGGGAACAGTTGGCTGTGTTCACTTTCTGCGCGGTTTCGCCTTATGTCTTTTGGCGTGTGCTGAGACTGCTACGATGGGGACTACAGTTACCTTTCTTTGTTTGGGAGATGAGTTAGTAATTCGGATGATTCCACTGGCACGGGCGGTTGAGCAATTATGGATTTTAATTCGTTTGCTGTGATACCGAGGCCTTCCATAACCAATAACCAATATTGTGCCAAATTTGGGAGATTTGCGTGGCCCAGTTTCTGTGAATATCTTTCTGCTCCTGGTGAAAGCAACAATAAAAAAGCTGGATAAGAGATCTATTGCTAGATAACGTGTTTGAATTAAAGGGGTTCGCGGCAGCAGAGGAAGACACGTTCAGAGAAATATCCACGGATAGCGCTTTAAAATTGCAGTTTAAAGTAGTTTCTTATAACTTTCTGGGCTCACTTAACAAGCAGATTGTTATGAACTATCAAAATGAGCTCTAAATGTATTGTTGTCTTTTCAAATGACAAACCTGTGTGAAAAATCTGTGTCTGTTCTTGTGCTTTGTTTTAAATAAAGAAAGAAGCAGTTTATAAACATAGTCAGAACCCAGAAAACAAGTTTCAGTAACGTTAATTAAATTCGTTATATAAATGTAGTAAGCTAAGTGTAAGCATCCTACTCATTAATTATGAATATATACAATGGTCCTTCTTTTTCCACCCGTCTTGTGATTTATGAGGTACAATATTGTACAAATTATATTATCAATAAAATGTTTTATAGCTTTAATATTCATGAGTTGTTTTGCATAGGCATGTTATTTTAATAAAATTATGTGCTTGTAATTTCCGTTTTGATGAAGATTTAGAAACAATTATTTTTTTTAAAAAGTAATAATGAATCATTGAAGTAAAATTATAGGAGGATAGTGTGCGATACTCTATTTCTCACTTTTCTCCAATTTTGGAAACCTTTCTGAGAAACTTGTATAAGTTGTTGATACACTTGAGATAAATCTTAATTTAAATCTAGATGGTCTGAAGATGCAAAAGATAGTTAAGGGGGGTATGTGGTAAAGAAAACTTTAAGAAACGCTGCTATGTACAAGTGTATAACGAACTCGTAGAGTACAAGTTTTCTAGTCAAGTACCATCGCCAGGACAGACCTCTACAGTAAAAAATAGTATTCTCAGTATCACCACAGTAATCAGAAGAAAAATTCGACGTAAATGGCAAGGTCACTTGCATTCACAATACCTACAAAACATGCATCAGTCCTTGACCTTAAATACTAAGACCTAAGTAAAGATCAAGAGATACAAGGCGAATGTTGGTTCAGAAAGAACATAAAAACATTCATGAGAATTATTTCACTTTGATCGGGCTTGGCAATTTAGCTCAGAACAGACAACAGTGGGGACAGCTAGTGGTGGTATTATGCACCAAGGGACAAAAAGAGGATTATAAATGATTAGGGTGTTCGATGTAAACATAATAAACATCATCTTTTATTGCTTGGTACATGTAAATCCACAAAGGGAATTAAATACAAACTGCAGACCCTGTCAGATGGCTAAGATGCAAGCTGCATAGCAACAACGGCGCAATATGATGATGACAAGGTTAAACGGCCATCTCAGTTTCCTCTGGAGGACGTCAGAAAGCCGAAATGCTGAAATGATATCAATAAAGTGAAGTATCCTAGTTTTATAGAAACAATGTTGTGGGAAGTAGAAATGTCATTAACGTTGTTGTATCTGTGTTCTGTCAGTAACTAGAGACTACGGTTTTAATTCTCTTGTGATGAATTCGTTACTGTTGATTCCTTCATACCCGTTCAGTCTGTCAATTTCCTATTGATAAAACAAGCAAAGATTTTTTTCCACTCTTTAGAACTTATGGAGAATAAAGGTGGGATAAACGTGTAGACGGTGCATTGTTAAAGAATGAAACTAAAGCTGCATTATGTCATTAATTGCACAAGTTAAATTCTGCGAATATTTGTTTCCTGCATTAGCATTCATAGATTCTCTCTAAACTCCCCCTCCCCTCAATTTTTTATAATTTAAATAATGAAAATGATGGTTTTATAGGAACTACGGGAAATGGTGGAAAATATGCGTTATGTACGGATACTTGCCGCTAGTATTATATCTGTGTTGTATTGCTCACTTCTGTATTAGAACGTGTATATGATTGTTATTTGATCCAAGTCGAATATAGGAAGTTTGGAGCTTTGAGTTGAGTAATTTATTTATTGAAATGTGTTTCATTATATACGTTTCATTAGCCAATGGCATTTTGTATGTGTCATGTGGTCGGTATTACACCTTGCCGTCCCACTTACACAGAAAAATACGGTTCTCATTTAAGACTTAGAACCTAGGAGCCGTCGATCGGGATCGAACCCAACATTTATGTCCTGGGTAATCCACTTCTATTCTATGTTGAGAATACCATGGACAGCTAATTCTATGTTGCTTTATAATTCTATGTTGATAATACCACGGACAGCTAAGAAGAGTAATGAAAATGTTCGGAAAGAGGTCAAAACAAAACGAGAGCTAATTTCCAATATTAGGAAGAAACAATCATTTTTTGGCCATGTAATGAGAAGAGAACAACTGGAATATATGTAACAACTGGAAAAACTGAGGGACGAAGAGATAGAGGGAAGCAAAGAGAAAAAAACTCCAGACAGCTTAAGAGAATGGCTTGGCAGAAGGTCAACAACAGAAATGATAAATAACTGTCGAGATCGAAAGTTGTGGAGAGATATGATCACCAACACCAGCAGGCCCGGTACTTGATGATGATGAATCCACTTCAGTAAGTTCTAAAACAACGCGTCTCCGTTGGTTATCTAGAAATTTTTATAATTATAATTCAGGCTGCCTGTTACTGCCTATGCTTTCTACTGTTGACAGTGCATGTTTCTCAGCATTAATCTAGTATCTGTTCTGAGCGTTAATCTAGTATCTGTTTCGGAGCGTTAATCTAGTATCTATTTCTGAGCGTTAATCTAGTATCTGTTTCTGAGCGTTACTCTATTATCTCGTTTCTGAGCGTTACTCTAGTATCTGTTTCTGAGCGTTAATCTAGTATCTCGTTTCTGAGCGTTAATCTAGTATCTCGTTTCTGAGCGTTAATCTAGTATCTCGTTTCTGAGTGTTACTCTAGTATCTCGTTTCTGAGCGTTAATCTAGTATCTGTTTCTGAGCGTTACTCTAGTATCTGTTTCTGAGCGTTACTCTAGTATCTGTTTCTGAGCGTTACTCTAGTATCTGTTTCTGAGCGTTACTCTAGTATCTGTTTCTGAGCGTTAATCTAGTATCTGTTTCTGAGCGTTACTCTAGTATCTGTTTCTGAGCGTTAATCTAGTATCTGTTTCTGAGCGTTAATCTAGTATCTGTTTCTGAGCGTTAATCTAGTATCTGTTTCTGAGCGTTACTCTAGTATCTGTTTCTCAGCGTTACTCTAGTATCTGTTTCTGAGCGTTAATCTAGTATCTGTTTCTGAGCGTTAATCTAGTATCTGTTTCTGAGCGTTAATCTAGTATCTGTTTCTGAGCGTTACTCTAGTATCTGTTTCTGAGCGTTACTCTAGTATCTGTTTCTGAGCGTTACTCTAGTATCTGTTTCTGAGCGTTAATCTAGTATCTGTTTCTGAGCGTTAATCTAGTATCTGTTTCTGAGCGTTAATCTAGTATCTGTTTCTGAGCGTTACTCTAGTATCTGTTTCTGAGCGTTACTCTAGTATCTGTTTCTGAGCGTTAATCTAGTATCTGTTTCTGAGCGTTAATCTAGTATCTCGCTTCTGTAAAAGGTGTTAGCAGTGTAACAGATGATTTCTAACAAATCCATCAACTTAAAAAGTCATTAAAGCTTTCCTTATTTTCCTATTCATCTATATGATTTCTAAAGTTAATTTTGATTGATCAAGCTACTTAAATGATGCGAGTCTTTTCTAAAAAAATTATTTAATACTCAAATATACAAGAGACTGTTAACTAATACATGAAAAAATAAGGAAAATTGTTTGTTGTTCTTTAATGCGAATACATATGTAATAGTTTTGTGTGTGGTATCTGTGATAAATGAATTCGTCATTTAAATTGGTATTTTTATGTAAATTGTGAGCTAAAATTACCATATCTGTCATGTTTTAACTCAAGGCTTACAAGATTACAGTGCAAACTTATAATTAGCAAAGAAATATTGTATTTTCTTTTATGTGAGTCACAAAGAAATGTTAATAATGTTGCATATACTGCGATACGTGGATGACACAGTATTAGTAGCAGAGACAGATTGAACTACATACAAATGATAGTCATATTAATTAAAGAAAGCCAACAAATGAAATGCCTCAGTGTAAAGAGTAAGAAAACAGAAGTAACGGTTATATCGAAGAAACATCCATCAGCATTAAGCAGTACATAAATAAACGGGAGAAATCTGAAACAAGTGCGATGACTCAAATACCTGGGCATAATAACAACATCAGGCGGAAGATGCAGCACAGAAATAAAAATCAGAATAGCCACAGGCCAAAGTAGCATTTCAGAGAACTAAAAATATATTGAGCAAGAAGTATGTGTCAATAGAAGTGAGAAAGAGAGTTTATCGGTGACATGTAGAGCCAATCCTGAACAATGGAAGCAAATCTTAGACAGTAGACAAACAATGAAGAAACAATCAAATACCTCATAGATGGGTGTTCTCAGAAGAATGTTAAAAATTCCCTAGACAGCTGAAAAAGAATATTGATAGAATTGCCTCAAAGAGATTAAATTATCTCAAAGAGATGACATTGCCTCAAAGATATTAAATTGTTTCAAAGAGATGAAATTGCCTCAACGGTATTAAATTATCTCAAAGAGATGAAATTGCCTCAAAGAGATTAAATTATTTCAAAGAGATGAAATTGCCTCAAAGAGATTAAATTATTTCAAAGAGATGAAATTGCCTCAACGATATTAAATTATTTCAAAGAGATGAAATTGCCTCAAAGATATTAAATTATTTCTAAGAGATTAAATTGCCTCAAACATATTAAATTATCTCAAAGAGATGAAATTGTCTCAAAGAGATGAAAATATCTCAAAGAGATGAAATTGCCTCAAAGAGATGAAATTATTTCAAAGAGATGAAATTGCCTCAAAGAGATAAAATTATCTCAAAGAGATAAAAATGCCTGAAAGAGATGTCTTTTTCTACAAATTTTAACTCCTATCAAACATCAGTATGAAACAATCGACACTTATCAGGCACATCAGGAGAAGAGGAATGTTAGAATACTTGGTTACAACTGGCAAAATACAGGGAAAGAGAGATCGGGAACTCAAAGAAAGATTTCATATATATGGCCTTTGGCGACTTAACTGATGGTTGCAAACAAGGAATCATTTATAAGTCAGTGTTAATATATATATATATATATATATATATATATATATATATATATATATATATATATATTGTATGTATGAACTCTTGTATATATCTTGTAGATATGTGAATAAGATAATGTTGAAAACTGTTCGACTTGTTGCATGCCACATGAAACTAAAAGAGTGTAAAATACAATTATTATTTTAAAATGCTATTGATTAAACGGTTCGAGATGCACCAATTTGGACGCACCAAGATGGACGCTTGTTTACGTTTGAACAAAGCCCAACGGCCAAGATATGAATTTGCAGAATTTCGTTCATTCTCAACGGCAGCCGTTATAGTTTCGCTTTTACTAGCACAAGGCCTGGAGTATAAGCTCAGAACACAATATTGTCGTGCTTTCTCCCTGCATCGAAGGTTGGCGACAATGGAGATTCATTTCACTCTGACTCTTGTGGACGCTGTCTTAAATGAACCAAATTAGTAAACAACCATGCGTCCACTAACGCAGGAGATCAGCGCCTTCTTTGATAAACTATCCAAATAGTAAATTACATATTTCATCATATATTTGTATATATCTGATAGAACTTTTAGTTTAAAGTACTTGTCATAACATGACTTGTCAGCATCGGTGAGACTCTCGGAAGTTCGTGATAGTTAGGAGGGTCTTATAGTCTGTTGTTTGATGTGTGATGGTGATGGTCTAATCACCAACTAATGACTACATCAAGCTTGGGCAGATGGTGCTAGTAAACCTGGGAGGGTCGACCATCTAAGGGCAGAATCCCCATACAGAAAAGACAATCTGCTGCCTTGCAGGAAGATTGGGGACAATCAAAGGCTAAGGAAAGCAAACCTGAATAAAATGCTGGCTGAAATCGGATGCAATGGGCCACTGGCGCAGAACACAGTGCAACGTTTTAACAAGTAATCAATCAGACTTGATCTAACAGACTCTAATTATGATAGAAACTACCGCTGACCGGAAACGCTTCAAGAAACTGCTGAATATAATACACTGGAATGCGGAGGGCATATACCACAAAAAACAAGCTCTAACAATCAGACTAGCAGAGGAGGAGATAGACGTTGCCTGCATCCAGGAAACTCATCTTAATCCTCAGCACAGATTTATGATCAGTGGCTACCAAACATTTAGACAAGACAGGGAAGGTCACAAGGGTGGAATTCTTATACTTATTAAAAATTCCATCCCAGCAAAACTGATAGATGTAGTCACAAATGGAGAGGCAGAGATCATTGGTACAGACCTATACATTAACTCCGCTAGTATAAAGATATTTAATATATACTTTCAAAATGACAAATTACTGAAGCTGGAGTCAATGGAAATAACACCATCAAAGTGTCTGGTAGTAGGAGACTTTAACAGCCACTCTGAAAGATGGGGATATAAGTAGTCCAATGTTCGAGGTGAAGAAGTGAAAGAATGGAAAATAGACAACAACCTATTCTTCATAAACTCTAGGGAGGACCCCCCACCCTTCTACTTAAGAAGACGGAAAACAACTTCCACTCCCGACCTAGCATTTGCAACTGGAGACATATCTATTAAAATAACACGAAAAGTGCTGAACCAACTTGGAGATAGTGACCATAGACCAGTCAAACTTTCAGTGGCTCTTGCTCACAAACAGGTGTTGCAAATACCTCTTCCCCGCTGGAACTATAAGAGAGCAGATTGAGCAAAGTTTGCAAGGCTCACTGATGCATATACTGCGCCTATCAACACCCACGAAAAGAAGGTCAATAATATGATAGAGCGATTAACAAATGGAATCCTGAGAGCTGCTAAAGAATCCATTCCTAGAGGAGCAAGAAGAAACTACAAGCCATACTGGAGCAAGGAAATACAGAGACTAGAAGAGGAACTGGACTCTGTCAGAGAACTAGCTGAAACATCACACAGCACAGAGAGAAACATTGCCCGCAAAGCGGCCTCGGCCAAATACAGTCGTGAGGTCATAATATCAGCAAGACAGAGCTGGATAGACAAAACAGAGAGCCTTAATCTAGACAAAAATGGTCATAAACTATGGAAATTTGCGAAAGCTCTGAGCGACGAAAACAACTGCCGACCTCCAATATCATTAGCAAACAATAAGAACATCCTCGCATGGGAAAAGGGCAGCAAATCTACTGATAGAGACTTACAAAAACATTAGTAGAATAAACATTCCAATAGACAAACAGAAAGCTGCAAGACGGGAAAACCAAAATGCAAAACACATGCCTCTAGCACCAGGAGAGCATCAGACGGCCATCTTTTACTCCAACTGAATTAGATGTTGTCCTCAAAGGATTGAAGCTCAAAAGTTCACCTGGTAAAGATGGAATCTCCAACGAAATGCTCCTAAATCTGGGACAGAAAGCCAAGAGCCAGCTTCAAAGGATAATAAATGCTAGCTGGAAGAGAGGTTATGTGCCGGCAATCCGGAAAGAAGCTATTATGGTGCCCATCCTCAAGCGTGGAAAAGATCCACTAGACCCAAGTAGCTATAGACCAATTAGCCTACTGAGCTGCCTGAGTAAACTCATGAAAAGGCTGGTTAACAGAAGACTTATGTGGCATTTGTAGACAAAACAACAAATTGTACCACAACAAAGGGGCTTCCGTCAGCACAGATCAACTGAAGACCTGGTACCTATATTGGACAGGAAATAGAGGATGCTCTACAAGAAAAGAAACACACACTGGCAGTGTGGGTCGATATGGAGAAGGCTTTTGATAGGGTTTGGCGAGAAGGTTTAAAGAACAAGCTTTTTAGACTTGGCATCCAGGGTCGTTTATTCAATTGGGGTTCTCAATACCTTTAGGATAGAACGGTCAGAGTACAAGTTCAAGGTCAACTAAGTAAGAAGGTCTCTATCGAACAAGGTGTCCCACAAGGCGGAGTCTTGTCGACAACACTCTTTTTAATTTTCATAAATGACATCGTAATGGACATTCCATCCAGAATACACTCAGCAATATACGCAGATGATCTGGCGTTATGGGCTCTCGAGAAAAGTGTGTCCGTGGCTGGACTCAGGATGCAAGATGCCCTATGTGAACTTGAAAAATGGACGAACACCTGGTTCTTACCAATCAACGAAAAAAAAACTGCATATACAATTTTCAGCCTATCAAGAAACACACTCTCTGCAAACTTGAAGATAAAAGACCATACACTCCCTATTGACCAAAACCCAACATATCTTGGCGTCACCATGAATCGCAGAATGACTTGGAAAAATCAGATAGAGCAAGGAAAAAAGCCAGAAAACGAACAAATATTATGAAGAAATTGGCAGAAACGGACTGGGGGGCAGACAGCAATATTTTGAAAAGATTATACGTAGGAAGAGTCAGACCAGTTCTACAGTATGGAGTCACAGACTGGGATATGGCTTTCAAATCACACCTTAGCAAAATTAACAGAACACAGAACCAAGCTGTCCGTATCATCACTGATGCTATGAAATCTACACCTATCAAGACTCTAGAAACAGTAACAGGTTTACAACCCTTAGATGACAGACGGGTCACTAAAGTATTGCAACAAACGGAGAAATATAGAAGGCTCTTTAGCCACCCCATGCACCAAAGAATAACTGGTTCCGGAATTGTACGACTAAAGAGGAGAAACTTCGCTGCAATTGCCAATGAACTAACTACTGGAGACCCAGTACATTCCCAAACAATATCGAAACCCTTGGGCCCATCTGATATGTCTCCTCGTGGAAAACATAAAATACGAGAACTTAAGGAAAATATAACAGGAATCATGAAAAAAGGCACCCAATCAGACACATAAAGAACACACGTAGCAGAAAAACACATACACGATACCTAACCACATGGCTCTTGGTCCCACATATACACAGATGGCTCTGCTACAAATGCCACCAGAAATGGAGGGGGAGGTGTGTTCTTGACGCTGAATAATCAGGACAAGATCACCAAGCCAATATCTATCTATCTATTGACCTTTCGAGCCGTAACCGGCCCATAGGGCGTAGACCAAGATACACCTTCTCCTATATGAATTTTTGTTCTAGCAGTTTTCTTTTAAAGATATTTTATCAAATCTCGCCATCTGTCTCTGTTCTGTGCAAGCAGTTCTATCTCATTGATGGAGCCGATTCCTGCTGCTCTTGCCTCTCTCATCAATGTTCTTCTCAGTGTCTCCCTGGGTCTTCCTCTTTTTCTTTTACCTGTTGTTTCCCATATGAGGGCTTGCTTTGCTATTCGATTATTATCTCTTCTCATCACATGTCCAACGTATGACCATCGTCTTTTCTTTATTACTGAAGATATTAGTGGTTGATTGGCGATTTCTCTAATTTCCTCGTTTGTTTTGAATTCGTTCCATTCTATACCAAGTATTTTCCTTAGACATTTATTTTCGAATGCGTTCAACTTTGTTTCTATATCTCTTGTTGTTTTCCAGCTTTCACACGCATACGTAAGGGTTGATAGTACATTTGATTTGAATAGCCTAAGTTTTGTGTTTGTGCTAATGAGTTTTGATTTCCACAACTTTTCAAGGCTTCTGAAAGACATTGCTGCTTTAGCCAGTCTGATTCTAATTTCTTTGCTCGTATCCCCTTCTCGATCAATGTGACTTCCAAGATAGATAAAGTGATCGATCTCTTCTACTGGTTTGTTTTCCATGTATATTTTGTCACTTGTTGGAATTAAACTTTTCATGACTTTAGTCTTTTCATGATTGACCTCAAGCCCAATTTTGCTGGCTATTGATGATAGTTCATTTGTGTTTTCCTGCATCGTTTTTATCTGACTGCTGATGAGAACTATGTCATCAGCAAAGTCGAGGTCCTCCAAATGGTCTCCTTGTATCCATTCGATGCCTTTATTACCAGTGCAGCATTTCTTCATTATGAAGTCCATAACAATTCCAAATAACAAGGGCGATAAAATACATCCTTGTTTAACCCCAGTTTCTATTGGGAAACATTCGCTCAGTCCTTCCTCTGTTCGAACTGCACATGTGTAACCATCATACATGTCTTTGATAATATTTATGATTTTTGATGGTAAGCCATATTGCTTCAGAATTTTCCACAAAGAATCTCTATGAATACTATCAAATGCTTTTTTGAAGTCGATGAAGTTAAGTACAAAAGGTTTACCTATATATGAAAATATTGCTGTCTGCCCCCCAAACCTTTAAAAATCTGTGTATATGTGGGACCAAGAGCCATGTGGTTAGGTATCGTGTATGTGTTTTTCTGCTACGTGTGTTCTTTATGTGTCTGATTGGGTGCCTTTTTTCATGATTCCTGTTATACCAAGCCAATAGCTACTGGGAAATTCTCAAAAAAACTTTAAAGCAGAAACCGAGGCCATCAGAGATGCTGTAACATTGGCTACTCAACACAAAAATAACATGTACAATAAATTGGTGATTCTGACTGATGCAATGTCAGTACTATCAGCTCTAAAAAGTCCCAAGAACAATGAACTAGATGACTTGAGAACAACCCTGAACCAACTATGCAATAGCTTCCAGAGAGTAGTCATTCAGTGGATACCATCACACTGTAATATACACGGGAACGAACGCGCAGACAAATTAGCTAAAGAGGGAGGGAGATTACCACAAGAGAACCATCCGCTCAGTTATGATGAAGCCAAATCCATCCTCAAAGGTCAGTTCCGTGAAAAATGGAAGCGAGAACACTCAAAGCTTAACGGGAGTGACGGATACCACCAACTATCAAGGAGGGATCAAGTCATCATACTTCGCCTACGCACTGGCCACAATAGAATGAAAAATCACGTGTTCCCCAAATTCAAAACATAGATACAACCAGCCTATGCCACTGTACTCGGGACAATATGACTACAAAACATGTTCTACAGGATTGCCCCCAGTACACAGACCTGAGAAGAGCAATGTGGTCCACGCCCACCTCCCTGGAAGATAAACTATATGGGGCAATCGAATCACTTAAACAGAAAGCTGACTTCATAAGAGAGTCTGGAATCCTACTCTGATTGAGCCTTGATCGCAGAGAGAGAGAGAGATTAAATGGTTCAATCAAACTACCATAGTATGTGAGTTTTCATAGACGGATAATGATCCAGTTTCTGAATTCGCTACCGTTCCATTGTCCTCTCTGATCCCACTACCCGTCTACTTTTTAGTGATCCCCCGATGATCGCTTTCAAGAGCGACAGGAATTTGAGAGATATTTTGGTTAAAAGCCATCTCCCTCGCTCCCACCCTCAACACTTCGGTTCGACCCCTTGTGGCCGTAACTGTATCACCAGTGCCTATGTGCTACCTATTGACTCGGTCTTATTCCCTAATGGACGGTTCGAGATCAAGCATGGCTTCACATGTGTGTCCCGCAACATCATTTATGCCATCATATGCCAACGATGCCACATGACCTATATTGGTGAGTCTGGGAGAAGAATAGCGGAAAGATTTTGTGAACATCTACGGGATGTCCAACATAATACTGGTACTCCAATGTCTTCCCACTTCATCTCCCCTGATCACAAGGGTAAAGATGACATCCGTGTCACTGGAATTGTCCTTTGTTACTCTGGAGACCGCAGCCGCTATATTTTGGAAAATCGCCTCATAGTCCAGTATGGTTCGCTGACCCCACGAGGCATGAATGTATCACACTCATACACATAATTTCCTTTTGGTTGCTCCTTCCCTTTTGCATAGCCTTCTCTACTGCACATATTTGGGATCTTTGGTCTACTTACTATGCCATGCTATTTATAGTTCTTCTCCTATAGTCCCTTATGAGACACTTCGGTATTCTCCTCTATACCTTTTTTCTATGCTCCTTACCCCTCATTTGTTTTTATCGTACCCCACTCTCACACATCTCACTCTTACCGCCTTTTGAGCACCTGTTAGTCTACTGTTCTATTCTTTCTTCTTTGTGTTTGCACACTAACCCCTGTGTGAACTCCTCTGGTTCGGTGTGCATTTGCGCACATTTTTGCACATTTCTACACATTCACGACAGTCACACTTTTGTTACAATTTCCTTTTCATACACACAGGATAGACATTTTTAGTTTACATATTTCGAATATTTTTGTTTTAATGTTTCGTTATTAGTTTTGTGTGTGTGTTTTTCTTGTTTGTTCCTGCTGAAGGCCTATTGGGCCGAAATGTCGTTTAATCTGTGTCTTCCACTTATCACGTAAAACTTCTAACATACCATTTTTTTGTATTTTTTTTTTTTTCCTCTGAATTAAAACTAGTGAACTTCGTAGCTGCTTATTCTGATATGAGTTCCAGCATATGTCATGACATATAACGCAATATAAAGTGTGTGGCTATATGTGTGTGTTTATACATTTAAAGTTATGCGAGTTGTTTGTTTGTTTTTTTTTCGTTTTTTTTTTCATGTTATTCATTACACATTTTAACTTTAAAATTAAGACTTCTTTTGTTTTGCAGCAAAAAAAGGTAATAAAAATGTCTTGCTGATTTTCTTGTAAAATGCGGAGTGCGAAAAGGTTAATTGCTACAGCTTCTTCTAATTAAAATGTAGTGCAAGAATGTAGACATGTTGAAGCTATATGTGGGTAGTAACGAACTCTTCAAGTCTTGACGTAAATTAATGGTGATAGTTTGGGTTGATATAAGAACATCTGGTCGGGCAGTTTGTGTAGCGTTGAGGTTAAAGTACTCTTTTCGGAAATACCCGATTCAAAAGTCATATAAAACCTGGCGTGGTATTTCCCTGTAGTCAATATCTGTTTTTCTTTTGCTTTGTTTTTCGTTTCAGAGGCGGCCTATACAAGGTATTCATATTTTTTTTATTAATTAGAGGAAAAGAGAACTGTACTTTGGTAAAATAACTCTCGGCGGTTGAAACATGACTAATATATCGAGCTAATTTTATTATTTAATTTTTTTTACCTCTGCCTGGGCAAATAATTCATAAACAGCAAAACTCATATTTATGTGTCACAAAAAAAAACAAGAGATGTATTCACCATATCTCTTCAATTGTCCATGGATCCTACAGGTCATGCGGAGTTCCCGTACTAGGCTATCGTCAAATATTACCAAGAAGGAGATGGAAGAAGTGATAGGCAACGTCCACATTCAAAAACAATGATCATAATCTCATTAAGCTTAGCGCCTGTTGGCGTAGGTAACAATGCATCTCCACAACATTTGATCGTCGTTATTGTCATCAATTCTATTGTTCACTGTTATTGGGTTATTTGCGGGTCATCATCATTGCACTCCGAACATGTCCATAGGTGCTCAGATCCCCTCCTCAGCAATTCCCTCAGTGTCCAGCGACTGACGACTCCAGTTCTATGTTGGTTGATAAGTCATTCATTCATTTCTGGCTGTGCCCATCTTAACTCCCATCTCTTTCATCCGAAGAATTGACGTGGATCTGTGTTTGTCGAAGTCATGTGCTCTTCCCACATCTCGGAGGGCATTGATGATGTCCGCCCGATCCATTGGTTGCCCGTCCTCAACGACAGCACAGCTAGCCAACCTGTCCGCTCACTGTGACACTGTCGTCAAACCCTAGATTAAGATACCGTAAGAAAATGTACGTCATTAAAAAACACATTCCTCAAATTAAAAATTGTCCCGTGTTCAAACATTACACCCCCCCTCCCCCCACCCTCTCCGTGTACCTACCTAATTACCACTTCCTGTGACCCCTGAGTTTAAATTTTGTGTCAATATCTGTTGGAATTTTTTTTTTTTTTTTTTGAGGTCGTGAGATACATCGTTTAATGCGAAGAAAAACAATCGCCAATTTTCACGAAATTTGCCGTTTTTCATTTTTATATCCTGTGACTAGGGATTTGTCCTGGCCATCGGAATATATCAAACCTTTCGGGAAACAGCGAATGTGCGGTCGCCGAATATACTGACAGACTTACTGTGACCCTACCAATCGACATTGTAATCCGTCCAGTACATGAGGTGAGCCTCAGGTCATAAATAAACCTGAACCTAGATTTTTCCTGTTCTTTGCCTAGTGTGAACACACGGTACTGTGTCAAGAGTTCAGAGAAATTACAACTTTCAGAGCACCAAATATTACATTTAAGCGGTAGTGATTTTGACAAGTCGTAACTAGAAGAGTTATAGATAGGTATCGTAATCTAGAGTATTAAACGTTCAAGTATAGTTTCTCATTGCTTCCCTTTATCTCTTCTTTCCCTTTTTTCAAATTTATCACAACATATTTCATTTTTTATTACACGGTCAAAACTTCATAATTATTTCTTCTTGAAGTTGATAATAAGCTCTCATTTTGTCATATCCAATTTTTAGAACGTCCACCTCCCTACTCCTTGTTAGCATGATCATTGTATTCTCAATGTTTATTTGATAAAACCACATTATCAGGCCTAAAGAGACTTCATTGTCCCAAATGCAGAGACAAACACAGATCATTGCGGTCACCCATGTGTTTTAGTCAAGATAAACTGGAAAAACCTGATTTTTTGCTACTAGACACAAGACTATAATGGTAAAATAGTTTATATCTGGTAACTTTCTAAGACAGGACATAGTTTGAGATTGTTTACTGGTTGGTTATACTTTATGAGACAAAACAGAAAGGAATAGTGGTTCACCATCATAATTGAGTGCCGTCTCCGCATCGAAGATTGGCTACCATGAAGCGCCATTCCGCTCTGTCTCTTACTTTAAAGGTGCAGGTTGTCATAGGCTGACTTGTCCACATTTTGATGTTACTAGTCTGTGATGTTAGTTTTGGTCTGACTCTGCCTCTTTTACTTTGTATTTTACCTTTGAAGATTACTTTTAGATGGCTGCTGTGACTTTTAATATGCTCCAAAATTATCATTTTTCTTGTTTGAATTATGTTTAGTAGTTCTATTTTCAGTTTTAGTTGTTTTAAGACTTCATCATTTGTTTTTTTTTTCTTTCCATCCAATTTTCCTATTCTTCTATAAATTCACATTGCAAAGGTTAAGATTTTCTGTTCTGTTTACTTGTCTAATGTCCATGTTTCTGCACCATACAGAAATGATGGGAAGATTTAACATTTTGCTATTCTTAATCCTAGCCCTGGCGTTATTTGTTATGATGTTAGTATATTTTTCATGGCATTAAAATTACCTTTTGCAATACCTATTCTTTTGTTTAATAAAGTTTTACATTTCCCATCACTGGTTATAGTATGTTGAATGTAGTTGAAGCTCTGAACTGTCTCCAGGTGTATTCCTTCAACTTTGATATTTATTTGTAGGTCTTGAAAGTTGTCTTTTTTATGATCATTGTTTTAATCTTTTTGATCTAATCCACATTTTTTGCTTGTCATATTTATGTAATTAAGTAAATGTTGTAGATCTTTAGGATTAGGAATAGTGGTTACTGGTTGTTAAATTCATGAAACACAACCAATTGGATTTATTGTTATTGGTTGTTAACTTCATGAGATCAAACACATGTGCGTGTGGTTACTTTAAAGGTAACAATAATTTTGGGCATTTACTATACTTTTCTTCATGGCACAAAATATCTTGGCACATAGTGTTGAACTTAAAATGCCACACTCATACACATCATCATTATCATGTGCCATATCGGTTGGTATAGGCGATCATGCCCTTCCACAAGGGCATCTTATCAGGATGTGGATTCTTCTATCCACAGTGCATCGTATCATTTCTGTTGTTGGCTATTTTCCATGCCATGACACCAAGCTATTTAGTATTTTCTCTCTTTTTCTTCCGCGATCTCCCATACACATACCACAGTCAAAACTGTTTCAGTCAAGTGCCAATTTTACTAATGGTTCAGTATAGAATGATTTTTTTAATCACAAGACGAACCTACTCTAATCTCTTCTGAACCCAGCTTACAACACTATCCACATCTAAAAGATGAAAGGAATCAGAAGAAAAGATAGCGATGCAGTCTGTATATAGAAACCCATCAACATTAATTGTTATATGCAGAAATATCCGATGAACTTCAATCATTCTAATTGCATACAATAAAGACATATTTCCAGGAAATTGCTACAAAAACGTTACGTTTGTATGAATGTTTTTCATGTGTTCTTGAACCAAAAAGCGCTTAGTTGGTGATTGACGTATATCCCTTATGGAGCTGGTAATAATAAATGTACTAGCAACAAATAACCTAAAAAAGAGCGAAATAAAAATGGTAAATACAAATTGGTAAGAGTAATTGAGGGACTGATGGAGGAATCGTACAAATCGATATGGTTTACTCAGGTCAATTGTCTAGAGAATTACAATAATTTGGGTTGAAGGAAAATGGGAGACCGCAGGAAATTAAAATAGAGATTTCAAATTGCTTGAAGGACGGTAAATAAATATTGCTGTTATCATGTTCGCCGGGTATCGATGGCAATTTCTTTGGGCATTTCTCATCACAGTTAAGAAGTTGCAAGTTCCATTCATTTACAGTGAAATTAGGCGTACCCGTTTCATCCGACTTCGAGTAAAGTCCGTTTCAATTTTCCCCAAACTAGCGCACTTCAGGGACATTAAAAGAAGTCTTTTTTTCCAGCTTACTGTCTCAGACCTTGTGATACATGTCTCAGAATCATGCAAAGTGTTTCAGTCCTTACAGGTGGTATACGCCTTGAATTTTTGAGTATTCTAGGAGGATCATCTTTCGACATTCCCTTCCACTTGGTCTCCAGTTACTGCTTTATCTGTTTTTCTTTTTATTTATAGTGTCAAGGGCTGTCAGTCTATATATTTTTTTGATTTATTGTTTTACTGACTAACTTATTACGAGTCGCATTTGTCATTTCCCCAATCTATATTTTTCGTACTTTCATTATCATCATCGAGTGCCTTCTCCGCAACGAAGGTTGGCTACCATGGATCGCCATTCTACTCTGTTTCTTGCTTTGATGGTGCAGGCTGTCATAGATTAACTTGTCCATCTTTTGATGTTACTCGTCCATGTTAGTCTTGGTCTGCCTCTACCTCTTTTACCTTGTATTTTTTCCTTCCAATATTACTTTTAGTAGGCTGTTGTGTCTTTTAACATGCCCCAAAAATTTCATTTGTCTTGTCTTAATTGTATTTAGTATTTCTCTTTTTATTTTCAGTTGTTTTAAAACTTCATCGTTTGTTATCTTTTGTTTCCATCCAATTCTACCTATTCTTCTATAAATCCACATTTCAAAGGCTTCAATTTTCTGTTCTGTTTTCTTGTCTAATGTCCATGTTTCTGCACCACACAGAAATATTGAGAAGATGTAACATTTTGCCATTCTTAGTTTCAGCCCTGCTGATATTTGTTTTGTTGTTAGTATATTTTTCATGGCATTAAAATTACTTTTTGCCATACCTATTCTTTTGTTTATTTCAATTTTGCATTTTCCATCACTGGTTATAGTATGTCCCAGGTAGTTGTAGCTCTGGACTGTCTCCAGATGTATTCCCTCAATTGTGATATTTAAATGTAGGTCTTGAGAATTTTCTTTGTTTATGATCATAGTTTTAGTCTTTTTGATATTCATTTCTAGCCCATATTTTTTGCTTGTTATGTTTATCACATTAAGCAATTGTTGTAGGACTTTAGGATTTTCTGCTAGTAGAACAGTATCATCAGCATATCTTAGGTTATTTATTATCTTTCCATTAATGTTTAGGCCCGACATCTCTGAGATGTTTTTACAGATTTGCTCAGTGTATAGATTGAACAAGCTTAGTGATAGGATGCATCCTTGTCTTACTCCTCTTTTTATGTCCATGGGTGTAGAGTTCTCCTTGTTATATCTTATTATTGCTGTTTGCTCCCAGTACAAATTACATATTAGTCGTATGTCTGTGTCGCCTAGATTTATATCCTTTAGGCAGTCTTCCTTTCGTACGTTACCGGCTGTTATACAACAAATAGTCACAATTTACATCACGGAGTTAGCTTGTTAACTCACTGGTTTATTACCTTCTCTACACCTTATCATCATCACCAAGTCCAAACAGGGTTGCCTCTCTTTGACTGCCAGTCTCAACGTTTCTTGCCTTCTTTGTTGTCAGTTTCAATGTTTCTTTCTTACTGTGTTGTCAGTCTCAATGTTTCTTGTTTGCTGCGTTGCCATTCTTATTGAGTAGGGTCTGCTAAGAACTCTTGATGTCTGGATTTCCCCTTTAGACCAACCTCTTTCCCACTTTTAGAAACTATATAATCCCATTCTTCTCTTTCACAATCGGTACCTTTACAATCGATACCTTTACTATAATAAATAATGTTACGAGTGTGGATAATAATTCGGTTTTTACCTGTGTTTGACAAGCGTATTTTTCTTGAAACGATGTTTAATTTTTATTCTGCTTTTTGTTCTGTGCAAGCCAACAGAACATTTTATGTTTTCCTTTCTACTTCTGATTATATTTACAGGTAGGTTGACAAAAGAAGCCATATTTAGCATGAGAACATTGATTAGAAAATTACATAGAAGTAAACAAACCAATATATACTTGCTCCATAGACTACACCAAAGCTTTCGATAGAATTCACCACAACCAACTTATAGACTGCCTAAAGGATATAAATCTAGGCGACACAGACAAACGACTAATATGTAATTTGTACTGGGAGCAAACAGCAATAATACAACAAAGAGAACTCTACACCTATGGACATAAAAAGAGGAGTAAGACAAGGATGCATCCTATCACCAAGCTTGTTCAATCTATACACTGAGCAAATCTTTAAAAACATCTCAGAGATACCAGGCCTAAACATTAATGGAAAGATAATCAATTACCTAAGATATGCTGATGATACTGTTCTCTTCTCATTTCTTCTTTTCTCTTTCACTGATACCTAAAAGGTGTCGTGGTTTATATCATTTGTCGTTCTTGTGCTGCTCGAATTGTCTGAATTAGTGATTTTCCTTTGTTGTTACATGTCTCTGTCACTGCATCTATCCATCTTCTTCTGGGTCTTCCTCTTGGTCTTTTTCCATGCATTCTCGAGAAGAACGCCCTTGATGGTGATTGGTGAGGATTCATTCTGACCAGGTGGCCAAACCATTTAAGTTGTTGTTCTATATATTCTTGGCAGGGTTTTGTTCCTACCATTTTTCTTATGGTTTCATTTGGTATTCTATCTCTTCTTGTGTTGTTTGTTACTTTTCTCAAGCATCGCATCTCACATGTATTGATCTTTCTTAAATATGATTTAGAAAGGGTCCATGTTTGACTTTCATAGCACAAAGTTGGTATGAAGATGATATTTATCATTTGTTGTTTAGCTGGCATAGAAATGTTTGGATGTCTTAACAATGTTGAAATCTGATACTGTTCTACTAGCAGATAATCCTAACGACCTACAAAAATTGCTTAATGTGATAAACATAACAAGCAAATAATATGGACTAGTTATGAATATCAAAAAGACTAAAACTATGATCATAAACAAAGAAAATACTCAAAACCCACAAGTGGATATCAAAATTGAAGGAATAGACCTGGAGACAGTTCATAAATACAACTAGCTTGGACATACTATAACCAGTGATGGAAAATGTACAACTGAAATAAACAAAAGAATAGGAATGGCAAAAACTAATTTTAATGCCATGAAGAACATACTAACATCAAAACAAATAACACCAGGGATAAAACTAAGAATAGCAAAATGTTACATCTTCTAGATATTCCTATATGGTGTAGAAACGTGGACATTAGACAAGAAAAAAGAACAGAGAATTGAAACCTTTGAAACGTGGATAAAAAGAAGAATAGTTAGAATTGGATGGAAGGAAAAGAAAACAAACGATGAAGTCTTAAAATAACAAAAAATGAAAAGAAAACTACTAAGCACAATTCAAAAAAGACAAATGCGATTTTTGGGCCATGTTAAAAGACACAACAGCCTACTAAAAGTAATCCTGGAGGGGAACATACAAGGTAAAAGAGGCAGAGGCAGACCAAGACTAATATGGACTAGTAGCATCAAAAGATGGACAAATCAGCCTATGATAACCTGCACCATCAAAGCAAGAGACAGAGCAGAACGGCGCTCCATGGTAGCCAACCTTCATTGCGAATGAGATGAGAATTGTGTTTATAAGCCAGTTTTTTTTATGTTGTTCTTTAGTATGTCTTCATTGTTCTTTTTCATTACTGGGGTTACCTTATGTATTTTTCTGTAACATTTGTTTCGAATGAATCGATTTTCTATCTTGTTTGAATATTGCTTATTACAGTCAATTAAATGCCTTAGAAAGTTCATCGGTGCTATATAGAACCAATTCTAACCTATGGGAGCGAATCATGGACAGTAGACAAACAAATGAAAAGACGATTGAGGCCACAAAGATGTGATTTCTCAGAGGAATTTTGAAAGTTCCCTGGACAGCTGAAAAGACCAATGAGGAAGTTCTCAAAGAGGCCAACACAGAAAGGGAGCTCCTAAAAAACATCAGAAAGAAACAATCAACATTTTTCGGGCACATCATGAGAACAGGAAAGTTGGAATACTTGGTTACAACTGGAAAAATAAAAGGAGACAAAGGGAGAAAATACTGGATATCTTGGTGTCATGGCATGGAAAACAGTCAACAACAGAACTGATACGATGCACTGTAGGTAGAAGATTGTGGAAGGACATGATCGCCTACGTCAACCGGTATGGCACATGATGATTATGAGCATGATGAAATGCCTTACAGACAAGGTGATCGCTCGAATAATATTTGAGTGTGACGCTAATTTTAAATAAAATGTTCCCTAATGGTGGGGTTCAGTCTCCAATAAAGCATTTCATGTGTTACCTACCTACCTCTGTGTCTGCGAGGTGTAGTTCTCATTACTTTTAATGTTGCCTACCTACCTCTGTGTCTGCGAGGTGTAGTTCTCATTACTTTTAATGTTGCCTACCTACCTCTGTGTCTGCGAGGTGTAGTTCTCATTACTTTTAATGTTGCCTACCTACCTCTGTGTCTGCGAGGTGTAGTTCTCATTACTTTCAATGTTGCCTACCTAACTCCTTATCTGTGAGGTACAGTTCTCACTACATTCATGTGTTTCCTACTTAACTCCGTATTTGTGAGGTACTGCTCTCACTACTTTCACTTGTTTACTACCTAACTCTGTGTCTGCGCTGTAAAGTTACCTGTACTTTCTGACTATATGAAGTTAGTATTTCACAAAACAGCATAATGATGAAACAGAATGTAAACAATGCATTTATTTAACATGTTTTATTTAAAACTAATTTTCACCACAATGAAGATTTGTAGTTTATGAGTGCTCAGTAATAGCTTCACAAAATTTAATAAGATTGCCCCGATAATCTGAGTTGATTAAATACTGAGGCGATGACCTTGACAATACAATAGTTACATTACAAGATAATGATTTTGATGACAACATGAATGATGTTTAAAACATTAATATATGCGTATATATATATATATATATATATATATATATATATATATATATATATATATAAATATATATATATATATATATATATATATATATATAATTACCAAGTACGTGACGTTAGAATTATTGAAATACCATCTATAGTGGTTGGGTTTTATTTAAGATCTTACTTTCTTTTTTTTATTATTTCAGTTGTGATGCCGAGTAAAGCTGTCGAGTCTACCTGGAAATTAAAAGCTGGCAATAAGGTTTCAACAAGGCCAAGACAAATACTTTTGGGACAGACCAGACACATAACCTGTGAGCATCGGCGCGAACCTGAAAGCTTGAACGTTCTGCCTGCGAAGGAGCGATAGTTCTGTTATTAACTGATGCAAAAGACAAGTTCATGAACCAGATCATTTAACAAACAAAAAATTGTCGAACTTTGGGAACTGAGAGATATATTTTGATGCACATAATATATGAGAGGGAGGTGAACAAAAAGGAAGGGGTGGGGGTGATTATAAGTTGTAGAAGTGAACGGAGTTGGAAAATATAGAGATGAGCTTAATTAACATATGCAATTTCTTAAGGATCAAGCAAAAATTTAAGAAAAACAAATAAAAAAAAACGGAAGAACGTTATTGATATTAATAATAGCGACAGTCCTACATGTAAGATGATTTTATCGCTAATATTTTTATAGAAAAGCTTACTTAAAAACACCAATAGAAATAGACCTCCTAAATCTTCTTCCATTATGTACACTGGATATCATTTTTAATCATGTCAGATATAGCATTGTGGCGATGCCGTTTACGGTAAAACTGGATAACAAACACTATAGAATCAATTTAAATTACAAAATCAATGAAGATAGACTAAGTTGAAATAATTCAATAGATACGGAAATTTAAAAACATCTATTTAGTTAAGAATGCTAACAGATGTAGAACAATGAATAAAAATCGACCTAGCCAAATTGATGAGTTGCAGTGAGTCGACTGGCTCATAAAAAGGTCTATGTCATCAACCTGTAAACAAACAAACAAAATATAATCTAGAATCATCCAACTCAGTAACGAAGTGTCAGTATAATACAGGCATAGACAGAAAATAAAGTATTAGCACAATGAACGTTTGCAACAGACTGAACGTTTAGTTCGAGACTGATAATGTACGTTATGATTGGCGGCTGTCCACTTTAGAGGCTGATGTAAATAATACAGTTACGTATATTATAACACGCATGCAACTCCGCAGCACTAAATTACAAAGTTTATAGATATGATGAAGTTCTTGCTATTATTACCTTTACAAACCAAAGGCTACTGAGCATTTCTTTAAAGTTGCAAGTCTTTTGGCGAGTCCCCATTTGAAATCGAACTAACATTTAATTATTGCTTCCTGAAGCCATCGTTATAATCATTACCATACCCTTAATCATAAAGCCACGAGTTCACAGATTAAGAAGAAACAGGCAACTATTTTAATATAATAGAAACATGTTTACTTTTTTATAATTTTTTTTCTGACAAAGTTAACAATAAAAGGAAGTCTTGCGTCATTTATTCAACATTTGTTAAGGGACAGAGAACAAATTTTAAAAAAACACTTACATGTATTTTTAGAAGTAAACAATGCATTGTTAGTAAATAAGCGATATTATCTCGTGTCTAGAATGTAACAATTGAAGAACTAATTATAGCAGTGACAACTATTAAGGCAACAAGTTGTTCAGATAATAACAATTTCCTTAGAGTTCAATTAATTAATGAAAAATATGTAAACAATAGCTAATATAAAGGAGATCATCTTGCCACATTAGTTTGCATCTTGACAGTTCCATAAAAAGTTAGATACGAGCTAATTTTGATGAGAACCTTTATGGGAGATACGGAAAAAAAATATATATATATTTCTAACTTAGAATACTCTCCATTAAACATTGATTCTCTTTACAATCCAAATGATTTATGATGTATTTACAATACTTGTAAAGATCAGTATAACCAAACTATGGACGCGCACGTCATGGCAAAAAGGATTATACCAAATCAGTTTCTAACATGTCTCATTCATCTGCTGAATATAAACAAACAGTCTTCCAACAACAAAATAGCAATGGTGCTCTAAACTGACAAAATCCTCCAAGAAAAACACAGGCAGTTTTCTCCTTATGCTATACTATGCGGAAGAGTAGATACGACCACTGTTTAGAAGCGTCTCACAGAACTGATAAAGTATTCCTGTGTCCAAAGTTCATATGTACCCGCCGCTGTAAGAACAGGAAACGTCCGTACATGCAAAACGTCACATTGAATACTTCAGAAGCCTTCCATTTGGAGACAAGTGTGGCACCCTTCACAGGTAGTGAGGATGATCATGAGAACAATAGACAGATTTTGAGAAATCATTCGTGGTCGTTCAACAACGGTGTGTATGCTAACCTTTCCTTAGAAAAACAAGTCTATGATCTCAAAAACCCTGCTATTGGGGTTCTTCTTGCATCGTTCAGTTTGATAGTTGTCATCGGCAACATGATGGTGATTGTTGCTGTAGCCAGAGAGATGTATCTCAGAACTGTTACCAATTACTTCATCGTTTCGCTAGCTATAGCTGACGTCATGGTTGGGGGAGTGGTGATGCCATTCAGCATCAGTAATGAGATGACCAGCTCAATATGGTTGTACGGCCAAGCCTGGTGTGACCTCTGGAGGTCACTAGACGTTCTGGCATCTACAGCATCAATCCTCAACTTGTGTGTAATCTCGTTAGACCGCTACTGGGCAATCACTGACCCTATAGCTTACCCCAGCAAACTGTCCAACAGTAAAGTATGCATACTCATCGCTTTAGTCTGGTTTTGTTCTGCGGGAATATCTTTTCCTGCGATAGCTTGGTGGCGGGCTGTAACGCCTGTGGATTTTGCTGCTCATCAATGCTTATTCACTGAGGACAGTGCGTATCTGATCATCTCATCCGTTGTTTCTTTTTATATTCCAACATTCATCATGATGTTTGTTTATTGCAAAATATACAGGGCCGCTTTGGCACAGACCGAGGGGATAAAAAGTGGAAGCAAGATAACTTCAGACTGTCCTCGAGGAAATGATGGTGAAGTCATGGCACTGAGGATACACAGAGGAGGATATCGATTGAGGAATGATTCTAATCCAATGGGAGCAGGGTTTGAACACAGATCCAGCGACAGCGAAGAAGAGGGATCAATTCACACAATTCGACCCCACGTGTATCACACCGACCCACATCAACGACCCACAACATTTATTACTAAAAAGATTCGACATTTTGCAATCAGCAAGAAAATCACGAAATTAGCAAGAGAGCAGAAAGCGGCAAAAACTCTAGGCATTGTGGTCGGTGTTTTTATTATTTGTTGGGTGCCGTTCTTTTGTGCTAATATTCTATACGGTTTGTGTCATGACGAATGTGTCTACCGACCTGGAATTTTATTTCCTGTATTCACGTGGCTTGGTTATCTCAACTCTGGGATGAACCCCATCATTTATGCTCTTTCCATGAAAGATTTCCGACGAGCCTTTAGCAAAATGATCTTCTGCTGCCCGCGCTACAGGTACAGCCAGGCCAAGAGACACGCCTACGGACAGGCCAGCGACCACTCCACCTCTATCTTTACCGCAACTTGCGGTGAACGATGTGTAGCACTTCGAATATAGGTTTCATATTTATGACGAATTCAGGATTACAGCACAAAGGTCGGTGAGGTATTCCTGCAAGTATTTTGTATTATTATCAATTTTTAAAAATAAAAAAAACAACAAAATGCTCATTGTCTTTGTACCTGTTCCTAGCGATATATCAGTTCCCTACTTTATCATCATTACCTGCCCAAGCAGTTTGTTCATAATCTCTGGTTCCCTTCAATTTCAATGTAAACGATCTAGTGGGAATACTTCTCTGCTTATGATAATGGTATTATTATTTCGCCGATGTTTACCCTCCAGTTACAATATGATCGGGAGTCGCGATAGCTCAATGATTAGTGAACTGAACTACAAAGGACAAGAAAAACATCATAATATGATCATGTTCAAGTACCAGAAGCAGCGGATTGTGTTAGGAGACACAGTTCCAGGGTTAGCCCAGTCTTTATAAATGGGTACCAGAGATTTATCTGGAAGTAAAGGCGGCTTGGCGTGATACCGACCACATCAACTAAAAATGTGCCGTGGTGATGGATACAATATGGTCACCATATTTCCCACACGCTCTATAGGGTGTGAAGTTATTATACTTTATTATATCATGATCAATTTATACAGATTCTCTTCTACTTGTTTTATTACTTTTCTTACTGTTTCTCTAATCAATTACTAAATCAGTTACTTATTTGTAATAAAAATGTAATAAGCTGTTTAATTCATTTCTTTCCAGATATATTATCTCCCTTAACGTATATACAATTTTCAAGTTACATCAACTGCTATTTTTTTTTAAAGATACATTTTTTTTAAAAAAAAAATGTATTTTACATTATTACAACTGATTTCACAGTTAGAATCTACAGTTACACACTGGCTAATGTGCTGGTCTCATGTCCAGACAGTCGTTGTTCAAGTCCCAAATGAGGCTAGTTTTTTTTATTTTTCCGAGCTCGGCCAGCTTATGATAATTTGCTTCAGAGATTTTGCCAGGGGAAATAGATCGGCCTGACTTGATTCTGACCACATCAATCATAAATATTAATGTAGTCGTTGACAAATATAAAACAATACTATCATTGGAAAAAAATAATACTTTGACGGATAAAAGGATCTGACATATATTCCAAAACAAAAATAAATCTAAACTGCTTTTATAACAACATGAGACAATACTTTTATCTATTTGTTATCTACTCCACTCTTCAGCCTCACATCATATTTCATTTTCAAGAGCTACTATCCTTTTGTGTTTTCAATTGTACAAGACGACGACTATTTATTTTTGAAAATGTCATCATCTGTTTATATTTCTAACTTTAAACCAGAATGTACCTGAGAGAACAGCACAAATGGACATCACATGCAGTCTTGAAGAATATGAATACAAGAAGACAGGCAAAACAAAAACATAAACCATATTACTTGCAAAGAAAAAGAGATGAACAAAATGAGCAGATAAGAAATGAATACATAATACATATTTGCAAATACAGGATATGAAGATAAAACCAGAAAAATAAACGAGATGTACACACACAGAATATAGCTGGGGGCGAGGAGTAAAGGAATGATTTGATTTTGATTACCAACAATGAGTTACGTGAATATAATAATATAGCTCAGAAAGACATGATTGAATGTGCGATGACGAACTAGGAGAGTCCACACAAGCTAATCTATATGGGGCAAAACATAGAACTGTGGCGTGAACAATTTTACCTCCAAGTGTAAAAAAACAATAACACAGAGATGATTATATTATATATAAACAATTAGCAAGGTGTACACAAGACCGTTCTTTGATTACTGATGGATGTAGAATGTAATTTTATTGGAATAGTATTACGCTGTGGTGGTTACAGTTGCATTTACTCATAATGTTTGATGTGATATCGGTTGGTATCCCCCCCCTCCGACACTCTATGTGCGCCCAAACCGTTACTTATCAAACATGAATACAACATTCCAGACACTCTTCAGCATATCCGATGTAATCGAGTTTACAGCTTCAATGATGTGTTCTTGTAGAATGTTCTAGGTTACTGAAAGTGGTGATGCATACATGTGTCCTATACGTACCCCCGCCCCCCCTCCCCAACCCCCGCCGGCGGAAAGAGTTTACAAACAGTTAGGTCCAGAAAGAGTTTACAAACAGTTAGGTCCAGAAAGAGTTTTTAAAGTTAGGTCCAGAAAGAGGTTACAAACAGTTAGGTCCAGAAAGAGTTTACAAACAGTTAGGTCCAGAAAGAGTTTACAAACAGTTACGTCCAGAAAGAATTTACAAACAGTTAGATCCAGAAAGAGTTTACAAACAGTTAGATCCAGAAAGAGTTTACAAACAGTTAAGTCCAGAAAGAGTTTACAAACAGTTAGGTCCAGAAAGAGTTTACAAACAGTTAGGTCCAGAAAGAGTTTACAAACAGTTAGATCCAGAAAGAGTTTACAAACAGTTAGATCCAGAAAGAGTTTACAAACAGTTAGTTCCAGAAAGAGTTTACAAACAGTTAGATCCAGAAAGAGTTTACAAACAGTTAGTTCCAGAAAGAGGTTACAAACAGTTAGGTCCAGAAAGAGTTTACAAACAGTTAGATCCAGAACGAGTTTACAAAGTTAGGTCCAGGAAGAGGTTACACACAGTTAATCCCAGAAACAGTTTACAAACAGTTAGGTCCGGGTGATCTCCAGAACCACTTGCATAAAACCTGGTCATCTGTCCATCGCTGCCTATCCATCTGTTTGGTAGGTGTTGCTCGCTGAAAGATCTGAGAACATAGAAACGCCAGTGTGGCGGTGCCACATCTTGCTGTAAAGGTATCCACCACCCCTAGCTATTAGTACTAGAATCAACAAGGTGGTTTTCATTTCCAGGTAACTGTGGCCGTAAATTAGTGTTTTTGTGTTCATCCTATATATATATATATAAAAGTAAAAATGTAAATTACCCCCGTCACGCCAAGTGGCGTATAGGGAATATGGTGTTAGTGACCATACATTTTACAGACCTTCGGCGCATGATTTTTGGGGTAATGTGGTCGGTATTACGCCCGTGCCGCTTTACTTTCCCAGAAAAAAATCCGGTACCCATTAAAGGCTGGGTGAACTTGGAAGCTGTCTGTTGGGATCGAACCCTACCTCTTGTCCTTTGTAGTCCAGTTCACTAACCACTGAGCTATCGCGGCTCCCATATATATATATATATATATATATATATATATATATATATATATATATATATCGGTGAAAGAAACTTATTGGTAAATTTCAGAGTAAAAGTGACGGTGGCAGTCAAAGACTGAAATGAACTGATAAGATGGAGAGGTGACCTGTGAAATCAATCACAGA
Organism: Megaustenia siamemsis; assembly: GCA_032433765.1. Classification (NCBI taxonomy): domain Eukaryota; kingdom Metazoa; phylum Mollusca; class Gastropoda; order Stylommatophora; family Ariophantidae; genus Megaustenia; species Megaustenia siamemsis. The sequence continues at coordinate 50,636,823 of JAVIAB010000051.1, forward strand.
GTTAAGTGTTGTCAGAACGAGACAAAGAGGGAGAATGAATGGGTGAGCTTTACATGTTAACCAACCTTTGATGTTGAGATGGTACGAGATAAATGTTCAAATGTCAAACTAACCTACGAACGTGTTGGACAAAATTAATCACCCTAATGAAGTGACGTAACTACTCTGCGTTCACTCTCAACAATTATTTGATCTATGCACACACATAATACAATTTAATGGCCCCTTAGTGTTCATCTGTTTGGGGAGTTGGACAATTACGCCGACCTAGTTTATGAAGTGAACCGCGGAATACAGATCTGCCAACGATTATCAAGTTGGAGTCTGTGTAGATATAATTGATGTCTCTTCCTATTGTTCAAACGACATTTTGTTAGGATATGTATTGATAGACGACTATTTCAGTGAAGAAAAAAAATCAAACAAATGGACCGAACACTACATTTGTTCTCGATGCTGAAAGGCACAGAAGTAGATGAATTAAAGTAATGTAAGAATGATTATTATAATACAGGAACATACACAAAAATTAATGTAAACAAATGCATCGTCTAAAAATCAATACTGGTAGTTTCAATTTTAGAGTAACGGTCCTAATAAAACGATTACTAATGAATAAATTGATTTTATTTTCTCGTTAAAATATAACAGAGGAAACCTTGTAAATTATTATAAAATGTGGAACACTGAAAATATTTAAATTAAAAGATAGAAGTATTTCAAAATTAAAACATGGATTGACGGAATATTAGAATCACTAGGGAAAATGACAGCAGCAGAGGAGAACAGAAGAGCAAGAGACCGCAAATTATATCTCCTCTTGGTGTTGAAAGGCAAATGAAGGAAAGAAGTGGTAGTAATGTTACTCTTATAACAGAATGATGCCTTCAGCTTCTAATAAATATGTATTCCAAGAACTGTGTAATTCTTGTCAGTTCATGATAGTTATACTTATTTTGACAGATCTGACGTCAAGACTCTCAAATAATTTGGATTTGAGTAGTTTTGTGTGTGTGTGTGTGGACACATTAATTCATGTTTAGTCGATAATGATCTAAAGTTAATGGATCTGCTGCTAGCTCTTAGACAGGATAATCTGATAATATGACTTGCTGCAATGACTTTCTTCATTTCTCGTATGTTGCTCAAGGCGCTGAATCTTGTCTCATCTTTTTGGTACTGCAATACTAGGTCTTCTATAACAGGCTCCACCACAACGGTGATCCTCACCTCGTTAGTGAATCTTTTTTAACGTTTAACTGTTATCGGGAGCCAAGCCAAAGAATTGTGGGACTTTTATCAGCTTTACTTAAGTACCCTGACGTGAAGATTGCCTCTCTGTGACAGCATCTCCCAAACATAGAAGTGTGAGAATCTTGTAAGCTTGCATGCATGTGTTGTGTGGTTGGAGGGGTATTTAATGTCATGGGGAACAAATAATTGTTCAAACTGTAGTCCCTTAGTGCCCTTAACGGGCAATTCTCATGACTATCTGAGTCTAGAGCACGGGTTTCACATGATAATTTCGTTGAAATGGTGAAATATGCGTGCTATAAATGTGATGTATGTGTTTAAAACATTAACACTGCTGCTGGATTATGTAATTAATTATAAAAAGTTGTGAAATTCTGCAAATATTTGTTTCATGTATTAATATTGCGTGATTCGCTTTAAAACTTTTAAAAAATAATTATTCCTGTGTGTTTTTTTTTCTTTCTTAAATTGCAAGTAATGAAAAGGATGTATTTTGTATAGTTGCTAGCGAAGCTGTGTCTTATGCACGGATACTTGCCACTGATGTTTATTTTTACTTGTGACGTACTGAACATTATAGCTGAGCTCAGTACTATAACGTGTATCAGATTGTTATTTGCTTAATTCACGCTGATTAGAAGAAGGTAGAGTCTGAATTGGTGTGAATAATACTCTGCATGTTTTGTGTGTGTGTGTGTTTTGTTACGTCAAGACTTCTAGGTTCATGCAGCACCAGACAATTTTGTGGAAAACGTAAACCGACTTTGGCATGATACCGTCAGCATTCACTATAGAGTGTGTCGTTGATTACTGAAAAATTAAGAACACTGACACAATATTTCCCCACACACATTAACGGGTAATATGTAGGGAACCCTTTATTTTTTTGTTAAGAGAATTGTTTCTTATGCAAAAGAAACGGGCACAATGACGATGTTTTCATATTTCACTTCTGCAGCAGCAATTAGAGAAAACACCACTATTATTTGAACACAGTTACACCAACATATTCAAGACATGTCTTCTTTTATCGTTAAATAAAACTGTTAGTAATAATTAAAACTGCGTTAAAAAAAAACTGTTGAAATATATTTTTTTAATGATAAAACATGACAAAATAAGAAACTTTCCCCCCACACATTCACTATTACATTTATAAATCGTTAACTGCAATATCACTCACTTTGTGCAGAAACTAGCCACAGAGCATGAAAGACAGTTAGGGTAAGGCTGGATGAATAAGAAGATAAAAGAGACCAGTTTGAATGTACGTTCATTACAGTATTCGTGGTATGATAATGAGGGCTGAGGCCATAACTAAACCCATAACGTAAATGTATAATTTGATATAAAGTATAACAGTTATATAATGCTAAACATAATATATTTTCCTATGGATAAAATTACCCTTACACTGTTCCTAAGGTTACATTTGGTTGTCTGAGACATGATGCACCTCGGGCAAACCCAGAGGTAACCATTCCTCTTTAGCAAGGAATTCAGAAATTGATGGCACTTGCTATGAAAAGACCTCAAACTTCCACTGACGCAGCTATTTTCAGTTGTTCTGCGTTCTTCTCCCTCAGCCTGGTGACCATAGAAATACCGACTACAGTGATATCCTTTACCTCTGCTACGTTCAAAAGCTCCATTATCTCTCCTCTTCCCCTACTCATGAACTCAATCACTGACGTCTTTGAACGTAGTGCACCTGATATTTCATATCGAAGAAATGAGTGGATGTAAATTACGTATGTCCCTAACATTCAAATCATCGTTTGGAATTAGTGATTTGTGCATCAAAAAGTTTAAGGTATATACGGCTTTTAGAGTCCTGCCAGACGGTTGGTAGCAAGCAATAATGATAAGTCAGTAGTTTGGTAAAATATTAGTGTCTTCATTTTTTATGCTGCTTTGCTGAACAGCTTCTCTCGTGGCTGAAACTGTCAATGTTTGATAGACAGATCCATCTGCAGATTAAAAAGGATGTATTTGTGGTGCCTGGCCTCGTCCCCTTTCTCCTGCGCCTTTTGTCTTCGGAATTTGATATCAACACTGCCTCGAAAATTGATGTGCCATTTTTTATTTTTGTTTTCCTTGTGCTACGATCTCCATCCAGATTTGTTTCACTTTCTTTCACTGATAGAGAATTAACTTAAGGAAGTCCTGCAAACATCATTATTTCTAAGCACTGGTCTGTCCTTTGGTCTATTTCCATTCTTAAATTTGCCATACAATATTTGTTTGGTGATATGATTATTTTTATCATTCTTCCTTACATGACCAAGTAACCTTAGTCTACGACTGCTAAGTGTTATCATGATGGATGGCGATGTGGCTTGTTGTAAGACATTAGAGTTGTTTACTTTGCCTTGTCATTTGATGTTCATAATCTAGTCTATATAGAGCCAATTCTGACATATGAAGCGAATCATAGACTGTAAATAGACAAAGCAAAAAACGTTTAGAGGTCACAGAGATGACATTTCTCAGAAGATTGTTGAAATTTCTCTGGACAGGTGAAAAGACCAGTGAGCACATTCTCAAAGAGGCAAACACAAAAAGGGAGCTCCTAAAAAATATCAGAAAGAAACAATCAACATTTTTCGGGCACATCATGAGAAGAGGAAAGTTGGAATACTTGGTTACAACTGGCAAAATAAAAGGAAAGAGAGATCGCGGACGAAAAAGAGAGAAAATACTGGATAGCTTGGTGTCATGGCGTGGAAAACAGTCAACAACAGAACTGGTAAGATGCACTGTAGATAGTAGATTGTGCAAGAACATGATCGCCTACGCCAACCGGCATGGCACATGATGATGATGATGATGATGATGATGATGAATCTAGTCTAAGGTAACTAGAGAGCTATTATATTATCTCTATCATCATCATCAAAGTACCATGCTTGCTGGTGTAGGTGATCATGTCACTCCATAACTTTGGATCTCTACAGCTCATTATCAGCTCGGTTAATGATTTCCTCATTAAACTGTCTTCGATCTTTTCGCTCCGTTATCCATTTTTTTCTTCATTCATTTTTTCCAGTCATCTCTGTGTGCTCTAGTTGTTCCCGTCTCATTACATGGGGAAAAATTATGATTATTTTCTTCTGATTTTATTAATTTCCTTTCTTTTAGTTTTAGCCTCTTTCAGAACATCCTCGTTATTCATTTTAGCTGGCCTCGTATTCTCAAAATTCTTTTGTAAAACCATAGTTCGGTGACCTCTAACAATTTTATTGTCATTTCTCCTATTGTCCTGGACTCATAACCATACTTTAAGACCGGTTCCACGTTCAACTTAAAAACCCCATTTTCCCATTTGCACTAACAAGAATGAATTATATAATATCTTTACCATTATTTTGAATGCTGTCTCTATCTGAACTATTATGCATATCACCTCTGTTGTATATCTAACATTCGAAGTTATTATTGTTCGCAGGTATTTAAATTCAATGAACGAGTTTAGTCATCATCATCATCAAGTGCCATCTCCGCAACAAATGTTGGCTACCATGGAGCGCCATTCTGCTCTGTCTCTTACTTTGATGGTGCAGGTTGTCATAGTTTGATTTGTCCATCTTTTGGTGTTACTCGTTCATGTTAGTTCTGGTCTGCCTTTGCTTTCTTTTACCTTGTATTTTCTCCTCCAAGATTACTTTTAGTAGGCTGTTGTGTCTTTTAACATGCCCCAAAATCGTATTTGTCTTGTTTCATTTGTGTTTAGTAGTTCTCTTTTCATTTGTAGCTGTTTTAACACTTCATTGTTTGTTTTCTTTTCTTTCCGTCCAGTTCTACCTATTTTTCTATATATCCACAATTCAAAGACTACAATTCTCGGTTCTGTTTTCTTGTCTAGTGTCCATGTTTCTGCACCATACAGGAATGTTTAGTCCGGTCCTTACTAATTTTAATTTTAAAACCTTTATTGGTAACGGCTAAAGCGTGTGCGGGATATGTTTTGATGACGTAGTAAAGTCACCTGTTCAACCACCATTCTAGATCACTGCAATTGGAGAAAAGTACGTCACTGCTCTTCCTCGCTGTTGCTTACCTTCCGCAACTAGTTAGTTTAATCGACTGAGTTTAATTAATTCACTGCACAACTACATAGTGCTCAAACCCCTCCTCAGTAAGTTCCCCAGAACAAAATTAAACACATTGCCACACACTAGACAAAATCTCAGATGCATAAACACCGTATCACTGTGTAGACCTTTACCCCTACCTCCATAGTCGTCTCTAACGAGACATGTGTGGCAAGTGATGGTTGTTTGTTTTTTTTGTGTTCCCTGAACGTGGTCACACCGAGGTAGCCACACGGACCTGGCAGGAGACTGTAGCTCTATTCTTTTCTACCCTGAACGTGGTCACACCGAGGTAGCCACACGGACCTGGCAGGTAACTGTAGCTCTATTCTTTTCTACCCTGAACGTGGTCAAACCCAAGTAGCCACATGTACGTGGTAGGTAACAGTGACTCTATTCTTTTCTACCCTGAACGTGGTCGAACCCAGGTAGCCACGCGGACGTGGCAGGTGATAGTGGCTCTATTCTTTTTTCCCCTTACCGTGTTCCTTGCACGAGTAGCTAAACGGGGTACCCCAAACTCAAAGAACCAGGTGTCACATTTCTTCATCTTAGTCGTAGAGTTTCAAGCTGCAATCGAACCCACTTTCACTTTATCTTCAAATCGTTACCACTACGGCACTCAAGCAAGTGTATATAATTTTTGAAACTAATTTTATAAAAAATGTAATAAAACGTAGCAAAGGATGGAAGAGGTGAATTTGGATATGGAAAACTACAGGAACTACCAAAATATATCCTCTCTGGTATTAATCTTTTCGACTTTGCGTGCCTTCTGTGATTCACATGCAATCTGTTTTGATATGAAGGATTTATTTTATCTTTATTTCATCATCATCAAGTATGTACTAAATATTGTGAGTCATAAAGAAGCAATGTCCATTATAGTTTCATATTGTTGGATATGGGTTGATGGACTGGGAAAATCTTCATAAAGGATTCAAACACACTTAGCAGAAAGACGACCACTATGAGCTCAGTAGAGAGACGAAAGATGAAACTACTATATACGTCTTGAGAAAGAATTAATGTAAGAATGAAAAGAAAATAAATTAGTCACACTCTAGACACACCTTAATTTTAGCGTACACAGCAAATTGATAGTGTCAATATCTTTTTTACTCACGTGCTTTTGAGTGCCCAGCACTAGACCAGATTGAATCTATAAGCCGGTCAGTCGCACCAATAAACCGGTTATACACAGTTTACCAGCTCACTAATCATAGCTCTCCTTACTCAGCATCATGGGGAAGACCTTCGCCAGAGTCATCTTAAGAAGGTTACAGAAACTGGCAGGGCGCGTATATCATGAATCGCAATGTGGCTTTAGATCCGGACAATCAACTGCAGACGTCGTTTTCTTTCTCTTTACGTCTACTTCAAGAAAAATCTACAGAGCAGAAAAAGCCTCTCTTCATCGCCTTAATTGATCTTACAAAGGCCTTTAACCTAGTTAGCGGGGACGGTATCTTCAAAATACTATCATAAACAGACCGCCCGTATGTTTTTCTAACATTAGTTAAATCGTTTCATAAAGATATGAAGGGTATTATTCATTATGACGGCAGCACAACACAGACCTTCAACATATGCAGCGGTATAAAGCAGGGATGCGTTCTTGCTCCGACCCCATTTTGAATCTTCTTCCAAGCTCTATTAAAACATGCATTCTCAAATACAAACGAAGGAGTCTATCTTCATACTTGATCAGATGGTCGGTTTCTCAATGTCGCAAGACTAAAAGGCAAGGTCCAAAATCAGAAATATCACTATTAAAGACCAGTTATTTACAGACGAGGAAGAACTTGTCACACAGAGTCAAGAAAAAATCCAGCGCTTGATATATCGTTTTTTCTTATGCCTGCAGAGACTTCGTACAAAAGTAAAGTGCCCCCGTCACGCCAAGTGGCGTGTAGGGAATAGGGTGTTAGTGACCATAATTTTTACAGACCTTTGGCACATTATTTTTGTGGTAATGTGGTCGGTATTACGCCCGTGCCGCTTTACGTTCCCAGAAAAAAAATCCAGTACCCATTAAAGGCTGGGTGAACCGGGGCCGTCGGTTGGGATCGAACCCTACCTCTTGTCCTTTGTAGTCCAGTTCACTAACCTCCTTTCCTGATTCCTGCAGAGACTTCGGCTTAACAATAACAATAAGTTTACAGTATACTAATATACTCGGTCACGACGTCAAAGCAGCACCTGCTATCTTTATCGACGGCTACAAACTTTATGTCATGTAGCGGATAGTCTGGGGTCCATCATCATCGACAATCCATCTTTAGACACAGAAATTGATACCCGCATTGGTATAGCTGCTACCACCTTCGTCCGTCTTTCTAGGCGTGTTTGGCAAAAAAGCAAACTGACAACTAAAACAAAGGCCGCAGTTTACAACACCTGCATCATTAGTATCCTTCTGTATGGCAGTGAATCCTGAACGTCTGCAAAGGAGAAGAGACATCTAAATTCTTTCCAGATGCAATGTCTGCGCTGTATACTTGGTTTCTTCTGGAAGGACAAACGTGGAGGTCCTCACTCCCACAGACCTCCCGAAAATGTATACTGCTCAAACAATGTAGCTTACACTGGCTTGGCCACTTACGCCGTATGAAAGATTGCCGTATACCAAACGATATACTTTATCGGCAACTAGCAAATGACAAAATAATTAGTGCATGCCTAACACTTCGTTTTATAGACGTGCATAAACGGGACATAAAGGGTCTGAATACAAATCCTGTAGCCTGGGAAGAAATAGATGCAGATCGCATTCTTTAGAAACATACACTAAACCTTTAACACAAACAAGAAGCAGACAGGTTCATAGATAAAGGGAATACACGGCGAAAGAAAGTAAAAAATAACATGTCTGACGGAGGCTACCACTACAGCTAATGACAGCTCTAAAGTAGCTTCCAATAAGAAGATGAATCGTAGATAAAATAAACAAACTATACTCTTGGAATACCAAGTCAGGGTTGTCAGGGAATGAGTCAATTAAATGTATTGGTCTGAATCAGGGGTGGCCAAATGGCGGCCCGCGGGCCGGATCCGGCCCGCCAGCCTAGTTTTCTTGGCCCGCGAAGCTCCACGGACTTACTTCATTTTTTACCCCTAATAGCGGATTTCTCCTGGTTTTAATCCGTGTCGGAGTTAACTCTTCTATCGTTCAAGAATACACAATTTGAAAATCTCTGTCATTTTCTCGCAACAGCTAGATTGGCAACATAATTTCAAATAAAACACACACACACACACACGCGCGCGCGCGAGCGCACACACACACACACACACACACACTGCACAACTAATGGTGCCGACAATATTCAAAGTCTTTGCTTCGAGTTGGTACCGCAAAGTTGCTTTATTGTCAGTGCGGTGATAGCGTCAGATCTTTGGCTCAACATTTGTCGTCTGGACTTGTGGTGGCTCTTTCATTTCGCGGTAAGGGGTTAATGAGGTTGGGAGGGACAGGGGTGAGGGGACTTTCTAGCTCTAATTCTGTCTTTGAAGTTACATTCAAAATGTTTCACTGTTCGCCTTCATTCCCTTTGATCCCATCGTCTTGTCTTGTCCATAAAATGACTGCAACGTGTTTATTTGGTCACAATCTTTTGATTTCATTGTCAAACACAAGTCTGTGTATAACTGTCAAATCTGGACTTATTTTCGATAGTGGACCAACATTCTGTGACTTTTAACTTTGATGTGAGAATTTGTATTAAATCATGTTAAAACGTAGAAAAGTTGATTGTGAAAATCGCATATTTAAACCTGAATGGGAATTAGATTATTTGTTCATCTTCAATAAGGATAGTAAACCTCAGTGCTTAATTTGCGTTCAAGTGTTAGCCGTTTTGAAGGAATATAATTTAAAACGGCACTATGCCACACATCATCAAAACATGTATGAGAAACATAGCATTGAAGCTAGGAAGCTTTTGGTTGAACAGCTGAAGACAAAGTTGAATCAACAGCAAAGTATGTATACAAAGGGCAATAAAATTAAAGAGTCATCGATCATTGCATCATATACAATTACCTATGAGCTTGCAAAATCTAAAAACCCCTTTACTGACGGAAATTTTGTGAAGAAATGTGCGATTCAAATGGCAAAGGTATTCGGTCAAGAAAAAATAGCCAAAGAATTTGAATCTGTGCCTCTTTCAAAACAAACTGTAGCCAGAAGAACAGAAGACATCAGTCTGCAACTGTCTCAAAGTTTAAAATCTTGTATTGAAAACTGCTCATATTTTTCGCTCGCGATTGATGAAAGTACTGACATCACTGACACTTGCCAGCTTCTTATTTTTGTTAAAGTTATCCAGGAGGATTTTACTGTTATTGAAGAATTGTTGAAAGTTTGCTCTTTGCATGACACTTGTAGAGGGACAGACATATTTTCTGCAGTTCATAGTGCCGTAGATGAAGTAGGTGGTTTTGGAAAGTTGTCTGCAGTGTGTACTGATGGTTGCAAAGCTTTTATTGGTTCAAATACTGGTTTTGTTGGACTTCTAAAGCAAAACAAAATTAACGTACCTACATTGCATTGCATAATTCATCAAGAGGCCCTTTGTGCAAAGTCCATAAATCTAAAAGACACCATGGCTACTGTTGTGAAAATAACAAATTTGATAAGAGGAGGACACCGGTCTTTAAATCACAGGAAGTTTTTATCATTTTTAGAGGAAGTAGATTCTAGCTACGGTGATCTCCTGCTTTATACAGAAGTAAGATAGCTTAGTCGAGGGAAATATTTAATAATATTTTTTGAACTGAAGAATGACATTTATGACTTCCTGCGAGAGAACTTACCATGCTCCATTGATCTTCAACATGCACTCAAAGACATTAATTTCCTTCATAATCTGGCATATCTCACATACATCACACAACATTTGAACATATTGAATTTGCAGCTACAAGGGGAAAAGCAAACCATTTTTCAATTGATGGGATATGTTGATGGTTTTAAAAAGAAGCTGAATATATTTAGACTTTCTTTGCAAAAAAATGATCTGTTCCATTTTTCAAGTTGTAAGCAGTTGTTGTCAGAGATAGAAAGTGCAAACTTCAGTAAGTACGCAGCTGACATTGAACATTTGATTTGTGAATTTGATCGACGATTTCAAGATTTTGAAATGTTTCGTCCGCAAACGGAACTTTTTAATAACCCAATTAAGTGCACAGTGGAGTGCCAGCCATCAGATCTTCAACTAGAGTTGTGTGACCTTCAGTGTGACCCCTTCCTCAGTACTGTAAAGGCATTAGGAGCTGACTTCTGGAAATTGCTACCAAATGAACGTTACCCGTGTCTGAGAAAATGGGCACTAAAGATGTGCTCTATATTCGACAGCACATATCTCTGCGAGACAACATTCTCTTCCATGAAGTTAATTAAATCTTAGACCAGGAACAGAATGACCGATTCGACATTGTCCCATACTCTCCGAATCGCCACGTCAAAAATGGAAGTGGACTTCAAATCTCTGGTGGAAAGCTGTGACAAGTCACAATCGTCGCACTGAGACATTAAAGGTAATTTTAAAATGAATAATTAATGGATTTGTTACAAATCAAATATGTAGTCAAAGTGCAATCATTATTTATATATTACTATATCGCATAGGTCCCTACTGTCATTTTTGACGATATTCTTAAGTGTGGCCCGCGGGTCTTGGCCTTGGCTTTAATCCGGCCCTCGGGCAACCTCAAGTTGGCCACCACTGGTCTGAATGGATAAGGTAGCAAAGATGTATAATTAGTAAGGTAACTACAGCACTTTAATAACAAGACCGCATTAATTAGTAAGGTAGCAATAGCTAGTTAATTAGTAAAGTAATGATAGTGCGTTAACTAGTAAGGAAGCGATAGTGCGTTTTGCCCTTACGCTGCCGGGGCCCGAAAGGGGAGTAAAGAATAGCGGCGCTGTACCCTACCAGGCATGTTCGTAAGAGGCGAGAAAGGAGAGTTAGACATGAGACTGGCTATCCCATACTGTAAAAAAATGGCTGAAAAAACTTCACAAACATGGACAAGTCAAAGAAAAGAGAAAAAATAAATCCGGCATCCAGGAAAGATAAGGGCTCTCTGTCTAAGAGACGTATGACGCAAGCCGGAGAAAGCCGTAAGGAGTCCAGGTTGCCGACTCACCCTTTGTCTACCAGGAAATCCTCCAGAATTGGCACCTGGAATGTACGTACCCTAGGCGAACAGGGAAAAGCAGAAATTAAATATTACAAAATAGATATTCTGGGAATGTGTGAAAAAAGATGGCTAGGAACGGAAGAAATAAAACTAAATACAGGAGAGATGATTTTCTCATCAGGACACCAGGAACCTGGAGCACAACATAGTGAAGGGGTAGCTATAATGTTATCAAGGAATGCACAGAAGACAATAATAGAATGGGAAGCAGTAGGACCGAGACTTATGAGAGCAACATTTAAAACAACCAAAAACAAAATAAAATTACACATTATCCAATGATATGCACCAACCAACGATAAGGATGATTTAGTTAAAGATGATTTCTATGAACAGTTACAATGTCGTATGGATGCAAGACGAGCCAAGGATATTATAATCTTAATGGGAGACCTAAATGCTAAAGTAGGATCAGACAACAGATGCTTTGAAGAGATTATGGGAAAACATGGACTTGGAGATATAAACGAGAATGGAGAGATATTTGTGAACTTCTTCGCCCTTAATCAAGTGAGCCTAGGAGGAACAATATTCCAACATAAAAGAGTACATAAAGCTACATGTGTGTCATCAGATCATAGAACGGAACATCAAATTGATCACATATGTATTAATAATAAGTTTAAGTTATCATTACAGGATGTAAAAGTATATAGAGGGGCAGATGTAGCTTCAGATCATCATCTTCTGATAGCCAAACTAAAAAGATATATTACAACGAATAAAGGTAGAAAGTATTTCAATGTAGGGTTTCTTAAAGAACAAGGAATAAAAGATAAATTCGCAAACACAATATCAAACAAATACCAAGTCCTCCAACAACTAGAAAATACAATAAATATAGAAGATCATGGGAAATAGGTCAAATATATATGGAAAGAGACATGCGAAGAAACACTAATGAAAAGAGAACGCCGGAAAAAGGCATGGATGACAGCAGAGACCCTGGATACAATTAAAGAAAGAAAGAACAAAAAAGCAGACATAAATAAAAGCAAATCGAAAAGTAATAAAGCCAAGACACAAGTAAAATATAGGGTCACTAACACCATATTTCCCTATACGCCACTTGGCGTGACGGGGGGTACTTTACTTTACTTTTACAAGAAGCTTACACAGAGGTGAACAAAGAGGAGAGAAGATGCATTAAAAGGGATAAGAGGAAATATATAGATGAACTAGCTAAAGATGCAGAAGAAGCAGCAAATAAAGGGAATATGAAAGAACTGTACAACAGCACAAAAAATTAAGTGGAAAATACAAACAGATCAATGCCTTTGTTAAAGATAAGAAAGGAAATCTGCTTAATAATATAAGGGAACAAATGGAGAGATGGAAGGAGCACTTTGAAGAACTTTTGAACAGACCCGGCTTAAATAATCCTCCAGATATACTACCAGCAGAAGAAGAGTTACACGTTAACTGTGGAAAACCAAGCAAAGACGAAATAATGAAAGCCATCAAGCTATTAAAAAATGGTAAAGCCAAAGGACCAGATGAAATTCCTTCGGAAGCCATCAAAGCAGATATTAACACCTCTACCAAGATGTTACATAATCTATTAGATAAAATTTGGGAGATGGAAGAAATACCCAAAGACTGGAAAGAAGGTTATATGATCAAACTACCAAAGAAAGGAAGTTTGCAGGGGTGCGCAAATTATAGGGTAATTATGCTACTATCAGTGCCAGGAAAAATATTAAGCAGAATCATTCTGGAGAGACTAAAAGAGGCCATAGAGAAACATTTGAGAGATAAACAAGCAGGTTTTAGGAAGAATAGATCACGTGCTGATCAAATAACTACTCTACGTATATTTGAAACAAAGTTTTGAACTAAAATCCCCACTTTATATTGGATTCATAGATTACGAAAAGGCATTTGATAGTTTAGACAGAGGAATGCTTTGGAAGTTGCTGAGTCATTACAGAATTCCCATAAAGTTTATTAACCTGATAAAAACAATGTATGAAGGAACGAAATGTAGTGTGGTGCATGAAGGACAGCTTACAGAAGCATTTGAAATAAGAACAGGAGTATGGCAGGGATGCCTTCTGTCTCCATTTCTCTTTCTACTGGCCATAGATTGGATTATGAAACTAACTCAAAACAACAGAAATGGATCCAGTGGTCACAGACCAAGCAAATTGATGATTTAGACTTTGCTGATGACATAGCTCTCCTATCAGACAGCCATCAACAGATGCAGGATAAAATGAGCATACTTGATGAAAGATCACAACAGCTGGGACTAAAGATTAATAGAGATAAGACCAACATTATGAGAATCAATGCAGTTGGCAATAACCAAATAAAATTAGGAGAAATACCTCTACTAGACGTACAATTTTACATATATCTGGGCAGTAGCATAGATAAGTATGGAGGAACAGAAAATGATACCAAAATAAGGATATCAAAAGTAAGAGGAACATTCGTTGCACTGGGAAACATATGGAAATCCAAAGAAATTAGGCATGCGAGAACTTAGCGATCACACACGTGGGGGGAAACATCAGCCGGGCTAAACCCCCATCGTGTGTTTCTCTTAAACTAAGCCCTTAACTTACGACTGACTTAGCAGGTCGGTAAGGGATAATTGTATTTATGCTCAGAGAAATACATAGAATATGGAGATCAAAGTAGCAACAAACAGTCTGAGAGATAAGATCAGAAATGAAGAACTGAGAAAAAAGCTAGGAATAGCCCCAGCCATAGAATATATAAGGAAACAACAGATAAAATGGTTCGGCCACGTGACAAGGCAGAAAGAACAAAACACAACACAACGAGCCTTCAACAAACGTTGTGAGAACAACAGCTCAAGGGTCGACCACGAAAAAGATGGATCGATGGAATATTAGAAGCACTAGGAAACATAACAGCAGCAGAGGCGAACAGAAGAGCAAAAGACCGCAAATTATATCTCCCCTCGACGCTGAAAGGCAGATGAGGAAGGAAAGAAGAAGAAGAAGAAAGAAATTAGGTTAAATACAAAAATAAAAATTTTCAACTCAAATGTTAAGTCGGTCCTATCATATGGCTGTGAAACATGGAGAACAACAAAATTGACAACATGGAGATACAGACGTTCATTAATGGATGCTTACGCAGAATAAAAGGATGGAAATGGCTGGACAAAATAACTAACATAGAATTATGGAAATGTACCAGGCAAATATCAGTGGACAAAGAGATACAGCGAAGACGATGGCGCTGGATAGGACACACACTGCGGAAGCCAACTGAGAGTATTACACAACAGGCCATTTTTTAGAATCCCCAGGGGAAAAGACAAAGTGGAAGAACAAGGAATTCTTGGAGAAGACAGATAGAAGCAGAGATGAAGATGATGGGGAAAACATGGAATGATCTTAAAAGAACGGCAAAAAAATAGATCGACTTGAAAAGTGTTTGTTGGAGACCTATGCTCCACAGGGAGCTGAAAAGGTAGAAGAAGAAGAAGATAGTTCGTTTATCAGTAAAGTAGCTACAGTGCGTTAATTAGTGAGGTAGTTAAATTGCATTAATTAGTTAGGTAGCGATAGTGTGTTGAATGCGTAAAATAACAACTATGGTAATTGTTAAACAAATAATGTAACGTTTTAAGTCAGACACGGGGATTACGTCTGGTGATGAGATAAGGAGGCTTTAAAATGACAAGTCAATAGTTCTTGACAGCACAACATTGACTTGTAAAATCATCAACTACCAGATCAAGATGAAGCCCAAAACTAATTCATTATTGTTGTCTTGTGACTGTTCAGGGCATCTCAACATGGCTCATAAAATACTGCCTGTCTACTCATATCAACAATCACTACTCATTCTGGCTACTATAAAGTGACATTGATTCTGCGAATGTTCAATGAGATTACCATCGGCCGTTAAATGAGTCATCTTATGGTCTATAGTCCGTTCAGAAATTCATGATCACACCTGAATTAGTTTTGCGTGATAACCACTTATTATTTTGGTTTCAAATTCTGCATGCAATCTTAGAATATTGATGACGCAAAGATTTTGGTATTTTTTTATTCCACAAACACAATAGATTTTGCACATCAGCGAATTCCTTTGATCTTTTATGACGATATCACACAAGTTTATTCAAATTTTAGAGTTTACAGTAATCGTGTTAAATTTTCCAGTTTACTGCAATTCTTGTCAGTGGCGTATCTACATAGTGCTTAATTGTGGGTGTTGTTCGTTATGTGTATTTGCAAACATGAATTCAATTGGTTACAATTAGTCTTGTCCTTCGGTCACCATTAGATCCCAGGACGTCCTAACTGCAGCTGGAATTGAATTCACCTTAATTTTAATCATTCCGAATCTGACGATTCCAAGAGGTTGATAATCATTGCTGGCTGGACAAATAGTAATCCATCTCGTTTCCAGTACTCATCTTCCACCCGCAGCACACGTTCAACACACTTCTTCCAGAACGGAATGTCTATTTTTGAGAGAGACTTGCGTGTCAGAACTTCAACATCACACATTTTAGACGTCCTGTTCTGTTCTGCAACTTGTCCTTTGACGTGAGCCCAGACAAGTTCGATTGTATTAAGGTGCGCATGATATGCAGGGAGTCGAAGAGAGGTGTGGCCGTATTTCTCAATGATTTTGTCAACATGGTACACCTTTTTCTTATTCGTATTATTCACAAGTTGCAACAATTCGGGTTTTAAATATGTGTCGTCAAATTTGACATTTTCATTCGCAAGCCATTTCCTAATTTGCTCTTTTGTATTTGATGCAGTAGGCACTTTGTCTTCCTCTGATACGACATTGTGGTATGATGCATTATCCATGACTATGCATGAAGGTCTCTCCAGGATTGGTAAAAGATCGTTCTCCAACCAGTGCCTGAAAATGTTTCCATTCATTTCAGTATGGTAGTTCCTACCGTCGGTACTTTTTGATTGGAAAATAAGTCCCGCATCATGGACAAGGCCGTTTTCAGTGCTTCCAGCATGCGTTAATATAATGCGCTGGCCTTTGCTGCTCGGAATTGTTCTTTTGAGTTTGCCATTTACTGACTGCCATTCTTTAGCATAGGTGTGGTGTGCGTTGACCCATGATTCGTCCAAATATACAATATCATACCGCTCACTCCGCCGTTCACGGGTCTGTCTCAGGTATTTACTTCGAGCAATGACCAAGTGTGGTTTTTAACAAATAATATTCCTGCCCCCAACAGTTTTTTTGAAAGTGAAGCCGGCTCCTGGCACAATCTTCCATAGAGTACTTTTAGAAATGTCAATATTGCAGTCTGCATGCAATTTTAATTTCAAATTCCTGAGAGTAACAAGTACATTATTAGCATACATTTTCAATATCTCACGTTTTATGACATTCATGTCAAAGCTGTCGACTTTCCTTTTCCTTCCTTGATTGACATGAGTGCACTCTGAGTGTTGTTTAATCCAGCAAGAAAATGACGATCTATTAAGACCATGCGCGTGTTGCGTTCGTCTCTCTGTGACATGAATATCACAATATAAATGCCCCATCTTGGATTCCCTAAGGAAGTGCTGATATAGTAAAAAAGTAACCTTTTGCATAGTTATAAATTTGCATTTGAAACTCATTATAATTTAGATATAAATGTTGGTATTTAAAGTCAACAAATTGTCTACTGAGTCTTCACAAAATTAATACAGATACGCCTTCCCTTCGATAATTAATGCCAAGGCCGTGGGGCGTCATGTCGTTCAATAACAATTCAGTTTTATGCACGGGATTTTCCTGAAGTTAGTGTTTCTGTAATAGCCAAAATATTTTACGTGAACGACAGCACCAAATTAATGTATATATCCTAAAATGGTGTCAAATTCGAACAGGGTGAATTTAATATAGCCTAAAGAAGAAAACTTTTAAACTAGATCAAATTTCTCAGAGCAAAAAAATATTTCTATAAGTCATCAATATTCTAAGATTGCATGCAAAATTTGAAATCAAAATAACAAGCGGTTATTACGCAAAACTAATTCAGGTGTGATTATAAATTTCTGAACGGACAATAGTTGTCTTGTCTTATACTTCCACAAGTAGTGTCTTTTGACTGAAATTCTTATGGTTCACAGTTTCACCGGTGGTTTTCGTCAGGTTTCAGCTGGTACATATAACTGAGATTTTAGTTTGTTCTTATCTATATAAAGAGCTTGGTCTCCGTCGGTCTAATTTATCATAGATCACATCTATCGTAAATCATTTGAAATATAATATCTTAATCTAACTAGAAAACGTTTATCTTCTATATCTTTATAACTGGTATACTATTATTCAGTTTATTTATTTCTAGCGTGATTAAGAGGCTTGATCTAATATCATCTCCTCCCGCAATGAATTATTAGTTCTTAGTTCCGAGTTTCCTTGTTTTGTCTTGGAATTTTTGCCTACTTCTTGGCGATGCACGGTCCATTCCACCTCAGACTAAGTCTTCCAGGTTATATTATACCTCAAAACCAATTTAAAAATAAATGAATGTGAAAATCACTATGGTATCGGTGAGTTGATTAATTCCGTGAAATATCCATACCTTATTATCATAAACGCCTACGGTGTATTGGCTAATTTGGGATTCTAACAAGTTTGTGAGCTGCGGGGACCATTTTTTCTGTAGAATTTGTAAACAATCTGCTAAGCTGTCGCCTGCTTAAACTTTCAACCAGCAAAACAGGCTGTTAGTACACGCATCTCGTGTGATTATTACATTACTTTATATTTCCTCCTTGCCTTTTCCACGTACCTTGTTAAATTGTTTATCAAAGGTTTTGTTGAAACAGTTGTCCGGACATCTGAGAGTGCAGTCTAACCCGTAGTACGTTTCCTTGCACGTACAGTCTGCACTTTCCGGGTCACATATGATGTCACAGCCATCAGAACACGTCTGTTTGCACTGTAGCCCAAAATTACCATCGGGACAAGTGTCATTACAGGTGTAGCCAGGATGTTTACATTCTAGGCATTTTCCGGATTTTTCCTCACAAAAAGGACAGACACTGAGACAAGACCTGTGAACAGTTAGTTAATCGGGGCCTGCGTCTCGTATGTCGATGATTCCCACGTTAAGAAGAGTCTGCCGACTACAACGCACCCAAGCATATGGATACCTTAATGTTTTTCTGTGCTAGACATGGTTCATTTCTTGGTGTTTTTCCGTGAAGCCATGGCTTATATCTTGATGTGTTTTTGTGCTAGCCATGGCTCATATCTTAGCTTGTGTGTGTGTGTGTGTGTGTGTGTGTGTGTGTGTGTGTGCGCGCGCTGGCCATGGCTCATATCTTGGTGTGTGTCATGTTAGTCATATCTCATATCTTGGTGTGTCCGTGTTAATCATATCTCATATCTTAGTGTGTATCTGTGTTAGTCACGTGTCATATCTTTGTGTGTGCCTGTCTGGGTTAGTGATATCTCATATCTTTGTGTGCATGTTTATGTTAGTCATATCTCATATATTTGTGTGTGCATGTCTGTGTTTGTCACATCTCATATCCTTGTGTGTGCATGGCTATGTTAGTCACATCTCATATCTTTGTGTGCATGTCTATGTTAGGCATGTGTCATATCTTTGTGTGTGTATGTCTCTGTCAGTCATATCTCGTATCTTTATGCGCATGATTATGTTAGGCATGTGTCATATATCTTGGTGTGTATCAGTGTTAGTCATGCCTCGTATCGCTGTGTGATGTCTGTGTTAGTCACATCTCATATCTTTGTGTGTGCATGTCTGTGTTAGTCACCTCTAGTGACTCGGGCAGACGGTGCTCGTAAACCTGGGAGGGCCGACCATCTAAGGACAGAATCCCCCTACAGAAAAGATCATCTGTTGCCTTGCAGGAAGATTGGGGACAATCAAAGGCTAAGGAAAGCAAACCTGAATAAAATGCTGGCTGAAATCGGATGCACTGAGCCACTGGCGCAGAACACAGTGCAACGTTTTAACGGGTGTTCAATCGGAGTGGATCTGGCAGACTCTAACTGTGATGTTCTGTCTGTATGTATCAACATACTTAACCTGACAACTGACTTCATGTGAGAGTCTGGAATCCTACTCTGATTGAGCCCTGATCGCAGAGAGAGAGAGAGAGAGAGAGAGAGAGAGAAATTGTTTATCAAGTTTTAGACTCTCGACCTCTGAAATCATCGCTAGAATAATCATGACCTTTAGCCATACCACCAGCATCACTCAGGATAACCATCCTTACTATTACTCGCTTATTACTGCTGTTGTCATTTAGATATGGATACAGTTACTGCAGCAGTAAGATTGCGACTGTAAGTTGAATGTGTAAAGTAGCAACTATATTATGTGTTGAATGAGTAAAGTAGCAACTATATTATGTGTTGAATGAGTAAAGTAGCAACTATATTATGTGTTGAATGAGTAAAGTAGCAACTATATTATGTGTTGAATGAGTAAAGTAGCAACGATATTATGTGTTGAATGAGTAAAGTAGCAACGATATTATGTGTTGAATGAGTAAAGTAGCAACTATATTATGTGTTGAATGAGTAAAGTAGCAACTATATTATGTGTTGAATGAGTAAAGTAGCAACTACATTATGTGTTGAATGAGTAAAGTAGCAACTATATTATGTGTTGAATGAGTAAAGTAGCAACTATATTATGTGTTGAATGAGTAAAGTAGCAACGATATTATGTGTTGAATGAGTAAAGTAATGAAAATGAAAAGATAAAAGCAACAATCTATAATCGCAATGATAACGAAACTGTGATACGTGAATACAGATTGTTGGCTAGTCTATTTCACGTGATATGATCGTAACTGAATGCTCCACTAATCTATGATCTAACATTGCATTCCACGTGATGTAATTGTAACTGAATGTTGCTCTAATCTATGATCTAACATTTCATTCCACGGGATGTGAATGTAACTGAATGCTGCTCTAGTCTACGATCTAAGATTGCATTCCGCGTGATGTGAATGTAACTGAATGCTGCTCTAGTCTATGATCTAAGATTGCATTCCGCGTGATGTGAATGTAACTGAATGCTGCTCTAGTCTATGATCTAACATTGCATTCCACGTGATTTGAACGTAACTGAATACTGCTCTAGTCTATGATCTAACATTGCATTCCACGTGATGTGAACGTAACTGAATGCTGCTCTAGTCTATGATCTAACATTGCATTCCACGTGATGTGAACGTAACTGAATACTGCTCTAGTCTATGATCTAACATTGCATTCCACGTGATGTGAACGTAACTGAATGCTGCTCTAGTCTATGATCTAACATTGCATTCCACGTGATGTGAACGTAACTGAATACTGCTCTAGTCTATGATCTAACATTGCATTCCACGTGATGTGAACGTAACTGAATGCTCCTCTAGTCTATGATCTAACATTGCATTCCACGTGATGTGAACGTAACTGAATGCTCCTCTAGTCTATGATCTATGAGCAGCAAAAACGTAGAAGAAAACGAGAATGCAAAGTTATCTAGGAGTGTATTCATTTCAATTAAATATATAGACATTTTTAATAAGATACTACTTTTGTTAAGAAAACAATTTCTCTTGATAACGACATCAACAACCTAGTCAGTCTACATTTCACAACTTGCATGATATCGTTTGTATTTTGTTTTTCTTTGTATTCGTAACGGCGTCTCTGTATTTTTTTTAGAATTATGAATCTAGTGTAATTATTGACAATATGAGCACAGACGAGATTTCACCATTTCTATAGAAATACAAATTGTTTGTATAAGCATGTTATGTGATCTAGTGGTCTAGTTGAAGTCATCTTTCAGGAAATAATGACAGGTGAAAGGAGTAGGGGTAGACACATGAGGAAATCTGCGATCACCCAAAGAGTATCGCACTTCGTCGTCCGCTCTTAAAAAGATGTTAATGGACATATAAGATATGTGTCGCTAATTTACAGTATATTGCAACAACTGCGCTCTCTCTTCAGCCCGTTACATCTGACTCCGATATAGCATTTGTGAGTACCGGACAAGCGTTCCTCCTTAATGCCGAGTAGCTTGGCCAGATCACATAGCTTTCAGTAATCATAGCTTTCTTTATACTGCAATTTGCATGAAGCCCGAGGTGGATAGGTTAAGGTCTTTTACTGATCAGAATATATATTAATCATAACAAGAAATGCGTTCTTTCTCTCTCTCTCTCTCTCTCTCTCTCTCTCTCTCTCTCTCTCTCTCTCTCTGTTCACTTCAGCTTATATCCTTTCTGGAGGACTGGTTGGTCTCGAGGCAAGACGCCGGCCTCGAGA
This sequence comes from Megaustenia siamemsis, assembly GCA_032433765.1. Lineage (NCBI taxonomy): Eukaryota > Metazoa > Mollusca > Gastropoda > Stylommatophora > Ariophantidae > Megaustenia > Megaustenia siamemsis. Next base: position 50,658,656 of record JAVIAB010000051.1, read on the forward strand.
CATAGAGAGGTTGTGGGTTCAAATCCCGACTATACCGGTTGGGATATTTATGTATGATTTCTCTCTGCGGCAACCACCCCTGGTCTCAACAGCGAGGCCCGGCTTAAAACGTCAATTACACAACGACGGAAAAAAATATAAGTACCACCAAAGTCGGAGTTATCTGCCTGTTCAGCGAGGGACCCATGTGCACACGGCTGCCAGAGAAAAAATTGATTAACGCGCAAAATTCAGTTCCTAGTCTTTAGGGACTTCGTCAGAGGTCAAAGCTGGCGAATGAAGAAAAAAGAGAAACAAATATCCTTTCGTGTGTTCGAGGGAGATACAAAGCTCTAGTTCTTGCCCTCCTGGTAGCCTCAATCATTGTCAACTGATGTTGCTGTAGCGTTTCTCTGATATTGCCAGTCTATCTTACTCTCTGGGTCTACTACAAGCTCTTCTTCTCTCTTATCTTTGGATATTTATGTGTGTGATTTAACCTGACTGGTTAGTCTCCAGGACCAGCACCGGGAGATGATGAAGGGTCAGGTTCTAACTGTGATGTTGGTCGCAACCAATCATCTTCGAGTCACTGACTGCTCTCAATCCATTTGCTGGTGAGTCTTTGTTTAATGTGTCTGAAACCTACTCAAATCATGAAAAAGGACTAAAGATCTTCCACGTGCGATATCTTCGCAAAATAATGAACATCAAATGGCAGGACAAACTAACCAACTTAACAGTCCTGCATCGTGTCTCATACCCTAACATTCATGTCATTGCTCAGAAGCCGAAGGCTAAAATGACTGGGACGCGTCCAGCGAAAGGAAGAAAACCACATTGCTAAGCAAATACTATATGGTGAACTAACACGGAAACAGACAAATTGGCAGACCTAAACTACGATATAAAAATATTTATAATTCATCTCTGAATGACTTCTCTATCCGTGAAAATTACTGGCAACATCTGGCAAGAGATCGCACATCATAGAGAGCATGTATAAAAAATGGTATAACATCATTTGAAACAGTACTATGGCAAAACATGGAAGAGAAGACACCCATGAAATAATATTAGCAACTCAGTGGATCGCTGCGCCTGACTTGCTCGTTCTGTGGTTGAGTGTGTTTGTCAAACATTGGTAGAATCATCCATGAGAGATGCTGTTCGACAAAAACTTCTTCTTTCCTTCCTCATTTGCCTTTCAGCGTCGCGGGGAGATATAATTTGCTGTCTTTTGCTCTTCTGTTCACCTCTGTTGCTGTTCTGTTTCCTAATTCTTCTAGTATTCCGTCGATCCATCTTTTTCGTGGTCGACCCTTGGGTCTGTTATTCCCGCAACGTTTATTGACGGCTCGTTGATATGTGTTTTGATCTTTCTGCCGTGTCACGTGGCCAAACTATTTTATCTGTTGTTTCTTTAAATATTCTGTGGCAGGGGCTATTCTTAGCTTTTTTCTCAGTTCTTCATTTCTGATCTTATCTCTCAGACTGTTTCCTGTCATTCGTCTGGCACATTTATTCTCAGTAGAGGTTATTTTTCTTATTGTTCCTGCATCTAGGGTCCAGAACTGGCATTGATCGATAAAAACAAAACCTCAAAAACAAAAAACACTATATCCTCCACTAAACCGCCTGAGAAGACGAAAAGGGCCATATATCTTTGCTCGCCACAGAAGAAAATGAATTCATAACATGAGAGACCGGAGAGTGAGCAGTTAAACAAACCCAGAATATGCCAACACAGAATGAAAGTGACAAAGGATTGTAGAGAGTTTACCATGTTATAGCTTCAGAGGCCTCCAGGTGAGATCAAACAGACAATGATAATATTGACACGAACTTATAACCAGTTCTCTCATTTTATTTCTGCACTTCACGGTTTCAGACGAATGTCTTTTTTTTTTTTTTTTTTTTGCCACGACGTGTGTTTTTCTGTATTTATTATTGTTAGTTAAAATAATAGTTAAGTTATGTCATAATTTCTTTTAATAATAATCACTGTTGATAATAATACATTTTTTTCTGCGAATTATCACAAGTTTTACAGGTAGAACATTTATATATATTGCTGAAGCATGTGTTGAAAAGTTTGATAAATGATATTGAACTGTGCGTTAAAAATACATGTTTTATCAACTGTCACGCGCATACACATTTATTCTTTGACATACAATAATGTTGTTTTAGTCTCATATTAAAGTTCGTGACTGCCCAGGGCAAATGATATTGTGGCAAACAATCATACGATTTGCATTTGCGTATGCATAAATGTGTGTGATCATGGGTGTGTGGTGTGTGTTTGTTTGTATTTCCACAAATACGTGTCGTGTACTGTATGTATAATGTGTGTATCATTCTATTCTAATGACCTTAGTCGTGGGTGGATGTTACAGTTATTAACCAATACACATTTTATACGTTGTATGGGGAAGTTACACAAAACTCTCAAATTCGTTTTAGTTTATTGTCATGTGTGTGTATGCAAGTATCCGCACATCATGGTGAGCATGTATACGGAATGGTATAACATCATTCTAGACTGTGATAAGGCAAAACTTAGAAGAGAAACGACTCATGAAAAAGGATGGGAAACACTGTGAATCAGTGGGCCTGACTTGTTCATTCTGTGGCCGTGTGTGTTTGTCAAACATTGGTAGAATCAGCCACGAGATAAGCTGTTCGACAAAAACAAAACCTAAAAAAAATACACAATAGCTTCCACTAGACCGTCTGACAAGACGAAAAGGGTCATAACAATTGTCATTTGTAACAAAGTGCAGTATCTGGTTCATACTGCACATTTTGTGTATGCCACTATTTCATTGCACGCCAATATCGTTCGTTTTTGAAGCATTGTTGGTTTCTCCCATCACCCGTAGCCATCTGTAGTTAGATTTTCTCTTCCTGCCCTTCTCTCACCAACCTGTAATTTCCTGCATACATTTCTTACTACTCTAGAGACGGAGCATACATGTGTGGTAATAAAGTGCTGGCTTTGCGATGCGAGCTGGCTCTGTGGACGAGAGTTCACGCGTACATTATTCTGTCCTGTCTACCCAACTGGTAAAGGAATGAGTAGTTAGCTCGTAAAGTTAGGAAGAAGATAAGCAGCGAGAAAGAGATTTAGGTAAGTAAAAAATGTAAGTAACGAAATTAAGTAAAGAGCCCCGTCACGCCAAGTGGAGTATAGGGATATGGTGTTAGTGATCATAATTTTTATAGACCTTCGGCACATGGTTTTTGGGGTAATGGGGGTCGGTATTACGCCCGTGCCGTTTTATTTTCCCAGAAAAAATCCGGTAATCATTCAAGGCTGGGTGAAACCGGAAGCCGTCGATCAGAATCGAACCCTTCTTCTCTGTAGACCAGTTGAGCTATCGCGGTTCCATGAGAAAGAGAAGTGCTTAACTATAAATGGTTTATAACGGTGAAGTAGCACATTTCATATAAACTAAACTAAATTAAACTAAACTAAACTATTTTTCACCTTCCCTTTACTACAGATATGTCACAGGAGTGATTTAACGTTGCACCTCTAGAGGCACATTTTTATGCTTTGGTGGTACCAATAACAAAACATTTTTTGCTCTTTATATTTTTGTTTCTTTCCTTTCTTTCTCGTCAGTATACAACCAACTTAATGGAACCTCTAGTCTCCTCGTGTGATCCATGCTGCCTCGGATGTCCCTACATATGTTGGTCATGTAACTCTTCCCGACGTTATTCTATTTTCTGTTCATTTGCCATTCGATTTACCTGATTAAATATGTTAGTTTTCCAATTTCGTGTTTTTATTACATTTTCATGTTATTTATAATGTTGGGCTGTATTATTTGATTTCTACTATAAATATCCTCTCTCGAAACGTGGCTTTTGTTGATTGCCTTGTTTTATTAATCTGCTAATATTATTCATCTTATGCAACTAATCTATGTCAATAGAAATGAGAAAGAGAGTTCATCGGTGCTATACAGAACCAGTTCTGACCTATGGAAGAGAATCATGGACAGTAGACAAACAAATGAAAAGACGATTAGAGGCCACAGAGATGGGATTTCTCAGAAGAATGTTGAAAGTTTCCTGGACAGCTAAAAAGACCAATGAGAAAGTTCTTAAAGAGGCCAACACAAAAAGGGAGCTCCTAAAAAACATCAGAAAGAAACAATCAACATTTTTCGAGCACATCATGAGAAGAGGAAAGTTGGAATACTTGGTTACAACCGGCAACATAAAAGGAAAGAAAGATCGCGGAAGACAAAAAGAAAATACTGGATAGCTTGGTGTCATGGCATGTAAAGCAGTCAACAACAAAAGTGATACGATGCACTGTAGATAGAAGATTGTGGAAACACATGATCGCCTACGCCGACCGCTATGGCACATGATGATGATGATGAATATTATTCTTGATAATGTCTTCGCATCTAAATAATTGTTTCTTTCACTATCTTCATGAAAGATTTCATTCTATAACTTATAACACTGATTTTTTTTTCTGTTACAAATGAAATATTATTCCCATCCGTAAACAATGCCAAGAGAATTGTATCATACACATAAATATTCAAAGAGAAGAGAGATGAAGAGCTTGTAGTAGACCCAGAGAGTAAGATGGACTTGCAATATCATAGAAACGCTACAGCAACATCAGTTGACAATGATTGAGGCTGCTAGGAGGGCAAGAACTAGAGTTTTGTGTCTCCCTCGAACACACAAAAAGGTATAAGACGAAGTGAACGGAGAGAGAGAGAGAGAGAGAGAGAACGCATTTCTTGTTATGATTAATATATATTCTGATCAGTACAAGACCTTAAACTACCCACCTTGTGCTTCCTGCTAGCTTGCAGTATAAAGAAATCTATGCTTACTAATGTTGCACGTAATAATAAAATAAAATATTAACGCGAGCATTCCCTTGCTCATTTGAATATATATTGTTGTCTTTTAAGATAAGAGTTTCTCATTATATATGTCATTCATATAACATATAGTTTTTTCAATTGTTTTGTAATCTCGACAGCATAACATGTGTCCACTAGAGTAATTTATCTCTGAATTATGGCAATACTTGTAGTTATACCTTTTAAATTGCTTCTCTACACGCAGGAAAATTAAACTGACACTCGACACTTGGAAAAGTTTATTATAGTCTTTAGACATAGAGAAGTTTAATTTAGTCTCTACACATGAAGAAGTTTAATATAGTCTCTAAACATGGAGAAGTTTAATATAGTCTCTACACATAGAGAAGTTTAATATAGTTTTTACACATGAAGAAGTTTAATATAGTCTCTACACATGGAGAAGTTTAATATAGTCTCTACACATGGAGAAGTTTAATATAGTCTCTACACATGAAGAAGTTTAATATAGTCTCTACACATGGAGAAGTTTAATATATTTTTTATACATCGAGCCGAAGACTCGAAGGGCAGAAATATATATATATTTTTTGTGTGTGTCCGACGATATTTGTTACCAAGTATCAGACATTGCAGTGGACCAGCATTTCTATCTCGCCACACGTCTCTGAATTGAACAAGATATTAATTCTTCACGAGGCAGCTGAAGTCTGCTAATGTTACTACTCTCGCCTCAATTTCCTTTTTTCAACACATTGAAACGTTTAATATAGTTTCAAAACGTGTGTACATATACGTATGCAAATGTTAGAAATAACTTCCTCAAACGAAACAACGTTACAGATCATCTTCATTGAACAGTGTGCACCTGCATAGTACACAGATCCACCCCTTGGCACATTCCTCTGTATGTAGCATGCCCGCCACTCACTAGCGAAGCACTGAAATTCGTTTCAGCTTAAATGCACGAACTCCGTAGCATCGCTTAGAGTTTAATATAGTCCCCTATACATAGAAAAGATAAAAATAGGCTCCACATATGGAAAAAGTTAATTAGCATTTAAACATGGAATCATTATTTAATATTGTCGTAACATATGAGAGAGTTTAAAATAATCTCCACCTTAGTAATGTTTTAACATAATTCCCACACCACAGACAGCTGAACAGTCCACACACGAGAACGTTTATTATAGTCTCCACACCCGAGAATGTTTAACAGTCTTCTCACATGAGATCGTTTAACATAGTCTCTACACATGAGATCGTATAACATAGTCTCTACACACGAAAACATATAACATAGCCTCCACACATAAGAACGTTTAACACAGTCTCCACACACGAGAACGTTTAACATAGTCTCACCACATATGGACAATTTAATATATTTTCAACAAATATGAAGACTTGACATAATCTTCAGACACATCAAAATTTACAATTATTCTCCACACATGGGAAAGTTTAATCAAATCTCCAAATGTTATAACATTGTAATTAATCTCCAAACACAGGAAGGTTGAATATCATTTTTACGCATAGAAAAAATGTAATTAGTCATCACAAGTGAGGAAAAATGGAAACATTCTTCAAACAAGTAAAAGTTTCAACTCCACACACGGGCAAATTAAATTATTCTCCACACATGGAACAATTTTACCGGGAAAATTTACATTATTATTCACACATGTTTGTCTCTCACGCAAAGTTTCCGCACAAAATGGCAAAACTTACATTAGATTTTTTTGTTTTACAAATAATTCAACGCCAACCAATATGAGTGAATGTGTTGAAACATACGAACACCCATACTCCTAATTTTATTGAGCTCAATGATCGTTATATCAATAATATGTTAGAACGCTTCCCTTCTTTCTAATAAATTTGCAGCAGCTTTCAGAGTTCAACAACTACAGATGTTTACTTCATCAATACCGTTACACAAGTAAAATTGTGTCGATATCACTACAGACCGCCCTATTTTCTGAGATAATTCCGGTACCCTTCTAAGGTTGCGTTAACCTATGAGATGTCGATCGGAATCGAACTCGCACTCTTGTCCATTGTAGTCTAATTCACTAACATAGCGGCTCTTAGTGAAAGTAATACACTTTTTTGTATGTAAAAAGATATGATCACTTATAAAGGGAATTTCGTAAATAAATGTTACATTTTCTTATTTAAACATTTTTTTAAATTTCATGATAATAAATGTTAAATGTACTTGAAAATAAATTTTGAATTTCCCAATATATAAATTCCACTTTGGAAAGAAGCAGTTGAAATAATTGTCCTGTCTGGGTACTAGTTTACATCTTGTACAGTATAGATTACTAAAACTAGGTAGCTACATAAACATTAACGATCCTTCAGAAAAACGGAATCACAATTGCAGATATAAGCAATCACTATTAAAACGATCTATCAAAGCCAAGAAATAGTTGCTTGCTGTGTCTCTTTGGAGTATAATTTTGAACAAGACTTGGTCACTATAGAAAGATATTCATAGTAGAATGGACTTTACTACTCGCGTCACTGTGTAATGGGCTACGAAATCAATCCCTGGTTGGTGAAATGGGAAGCTGGTGTCCTGGTTGAGAAAACAGTTTCACTCTGTCTGAGATTATTGATATATGTTAGTTTCTTATGGGCCGAAGACAGCGCCAAGAGTAGAAATCATAGCTTTCTCTGTCTGGAAGTCATTGCCAGGTCTAGCAAATCCTGCTTTGTTCTTTAGACCACAGTTGAGCCATGTCTGTTAGTTGCTTTCTTTAAAGTTTCATACTGATATCAAAACCTGCATTTAAACAAAAGTGGTTGTCCATAGCTGCTTCTCTTACACCAAATAAAATCTCTGCTGTCAACGTAACAACAATTCCATGACCAGAATACAATGGTGTCTTTTGAACCACTAATGAAAACAGAATTTCTTCTTTATGTGTATGCCTGTAATGGGAAGTTGGACACACAACAATGGCAGAATCTCTTCGCGTTAGATGGAGAGAACGTCATTTTCTGCGGAGACTTTAATGCTAGAGGAAAACGAAACCAGTGGGGTAACGTCATAGCCATAAAGCTGTGAGAAGACCTAGAGAACACACTGGTGTTGACCGATTAAGTGTGTTTGAATAATGGAAGAGTAACCAGAATGGCCACACGAACAGGGGATTCTGATAGTGTCATAGACTTGGCACTTGTGTCTTCCACCTTCGCACCGGTTTACAGGTGGAGTGTACTGGGATTCCACGGAAGTGATCACTATCCATGTGTCATCCTAATTGAGAAAGGCAGAAATAGAAGCAAGAAAAGCAAGCTCAGCATATTCCACTACACGAATACAGCCCATGACGTCATTAGCAAAATCAGACATAGGAAACAGGGCGCCCCTCGAAAGAGGCAGATGAGATGGACGCAGACGCTCTGATTGAACGTAGTGGTCGAGGAAGCTTGGCGGAACAAGAAACAAAAAGCTAAGGCATAATGCAAATCTGATGAGCGCAAAAGGGGGACCCTGCCTGTCTGCTATATTGAGCCAAAAGCCCAAAAAAATGAGGCTGTAAGAATGAGAAATGGGGGTCACTCTCAGAGTTGTATGAGGATGTAGTGATGTGAAAAGATCTCACAATCACAACCGATACCATTCGCATAACATTTAAAATGCCACACAACACTGCTCCTGGTTCAGATGGTGTTCGGTACGACGACGTAGGCGATTTAGTTACCGAAGACAAACAAGTACCATTCTCAGATCAGTGCCAACAGAATCCTCACGATGCAGAATACTGCGGGCAATCTACTAGAGAAAATAGTTGCCCGTGTACATACCTGTCACTTTTAGCAGATTCACGCATTCCCACCCACACTCGGAAGGTATAATATATAACAAGGAGACATGGCTCTATGCGGCAGTCTTCGCCTATAAGGTCTCCAAAGACTTCCACAGACGAGAAGAGACATGTGCTGCTGCTATAGATCTGGAGGATGCATAAAACAGAGTACAAATAGAATATCTCATGCACATGCTCATCAAACTGGCGGTGCACCCCTTTCTCATTAGATGGATCGCTGCAGCACTGTTTCAGAGGATGGTGATGCTCAGATGTGGAAGTTGTGGTCATCCGAGCCAACATCCATTTGTCCAGAGATGCCAAAAGGCTCACCATTGTCACCAGTTCTATTTAACGTGTACTCAATAACGATCACGGAACAACAGCTGGATGGAAGGGGAAGAACTATGACTTTTGCTGATGACATTTTGGTATATCGACAGGGAAGAGACAAAAGAGGAAATCCCTTCCACACTGCAAAACGAACTCGATCGCATCTCTTCTAGGTGTGGAGTATCAGTGCCTTGGTTAATCCTAATAAAGCATCAGTTGCATAGTTCTTCCTTAACATCGTTATCACAGAAACACCAGTTGTTCTATTGGACTTTCCAACCATGGGTGACATGATCAAGATCTGGAGGGTACGAGCATACCTGAAGATAAGTGCAGGTAAAGAGCATCCATTGCACTATGAGCGCAACACATGGAAAGGTTTCAGGCTAAAAAGAGGCAAATCATGGGTGGGCCGAGCAGATGTCATCAAACTGATCTATGGGCTTACCAAGATCAACGCTGGCGAGGAGTCGATACCGGTGCCTACGTCATCCAGGGACACATTCTCGTGTGTCACACACGACAGGAAATGTATAGAACAGAATTCAGTAGTGGTCAATGCGGAGGTCAACGGTCTCATCTGGGATAAGACCGATGAGAAAGATACAATCTATACAGACGGATCCGTAATACGCCACAAAAGGAGTGCACGGGCATTCACGGTATGCTCAGCAGGCAGAATAGTCAATGAAGACAGTGGTGCATACGTTATGACCACGAGTAGCATAACGATGGAGGTGATGACAGTGACCAGGACATTCATCTGGTTTAGAGTCACAAGACTACACCTACACCTGCATACTAAGTGATTCGATGAGCATGATAATAAAGATGGAGGCGGGCTCTGTACGCAGGCAATGGGTAGAGTCATTGTAGAAAACAAAAATATGTAAGGTCACCTTTATCTACGTCCCTAGACATATGGGAGTACGGAGCAATGAAAGAGCAGGCAGGTTGGTTAGTTGCGCTGTCGTTGAAGACGGTCAACCAATGGATCGGGCGGACATCATCAATGCCTTCCGAGATGCGGGAAAGGACACAGTACGTCGACGACCATAGGTCCACGATACTCCCTCCTTCTGATGAAAGAGATGGGAGTTAAGATGGGCATAGCCAGAAAAGAGAAATTTAGTGGGCGTATAAGAAGACTTATCAATCAACACAGAACTGGAGTCGCTGGACACTGCGGGATTTTCTGAGAGGATCTGAGCACCCTGATCTGGACATGTTCTGAGTGCTATGAAGATGACCCGCAAATAGCTCAATTGAAATATATGTAAGGATGCCCAATCACAGTATGAAGATATAAATGAACTATTTTTTGCTGACGATCAAGCTCTATTAACTTTCGAAGAAACTGAATTTCAACATAAGCTATCCTTGAATAAAAATTAAAATAAATAACATGAAAATCAGTTGGTAAGATATTAGGCATAGTTATAGAACATCAAGTTATAAAACAAGTAAAAAACGTTAAATATCTGGTAACAACTTTGTCTGCAGTTGGTAAAATCGGTAAAGAAATGGAGATAAGATGCATCAAGACAAACCAAATATTGGGACAGATATTCTCTATTCTTCAACACAAAGCAATACATATTATCACCAAGAAACATCTTATACAGAGTATATTCATCCAACACTGTGCTACCAATGCCAAACATGGTCACTTACTTCTGTCGAAGCATAAAGCAAAGCTTGTCACCAGAGAGATGCAATGTCAAACAAAAGCGCTTGGAGAGACCAGAAAAGACTGAATCAGAAATGACATAAGAGAAAGATTAGGCATTGAGCTTATTCTAAGCTACTTACAGAAACAACAAAAAACCTGGTTTGCCCATCGATAAAGAATTTCATGTTATTCCTTACCATACAAAGCATATGTTAAAAGAGGAGAAGGGAGAAAACAAGAGGCAGACCCAAAGTAAGACGGACAGACAACATCAAAGAAACGCTACAACATCAATTGACAGTGAGTTAGGCCGCCAAAGGGCTGATAACCAGAGCTGTGTATCTACCTCGACACCCGAACGTGTACAAGAGAAGGTGAAGAAAGAAAGAAAAAAAAGAGACCACAAAGACCTAACGTATGTTAACGATTTTCTGCAATCCCTTGATTTATAGATTTATGATGTATTGTGCCGTTAAACTATTCATGTCAGAATCCTCATCGCTGAACTCTTGCAAATATCCACAGATGCTCCGATATTCTTTTCGAAATACGAATAACCTGCGAGAAAAACCCTGATCCCCATGTACAAAATTTGTTGAACGGCCTGTGATCTATAGCTAGTTTTCTAGCACGGACCTGTAGCAGCATTATGTTCATTGCTATTTCATACTGCAAACCTGGCAAAATACTTTATGATGATTACCTTTTTTTGAAAGTTTCAACTAACACGCTCACCACTATTGCGCATGTTATGCATCCATTTAATGGGTGTCAACTTGTAATATAGTAAAGTAAAGTACCTCCGTCACGCCAAGTGGCGTATAGGGAATATGGTGTTAGTGACCATATATTTTACAGACACCTTAGGCACATGATTTTTGGGGTAATGTGGTCGGTATTACGCCTGTGCCGCTTCACTTTCCCTGAAAAAATCAGGTACCCATTAAAGGATGGGTGAACCCGGAAGCCGTCGGTTGGGATCGAACCATACCTCTTGTCCTTTGCAGTTTAGTTCACTAACCACTGACCTATCGCGGCTCCCAAACTTGTAATATGGTATGCATATTTATTCGCATGAACAAAGTGAGATCTTGTACTCTTAATCCATTTATTGAATGGAATGCTGCATTTGTAGAACGAATCAATTATTTCTTCGTTGGTCGAATCTTTCATCTAGTGTTTTTAGAACTTTTGTCGTGAGTAAATTGATTAACGTGCATTAATAACAGACTTGTTCAACTCTTTGACACGTTTGAAATACGAGAGAACATTTCTAGCCCCGGAGATAAATAAACAAATTAATTTAACGTGCAAACAATGTTTATATAAATGTGTTATTTGTTGACCATCACCGTGAGTTTCTTGTTATATCTGTTAAGACCTTTAATTTCACTCTCTGTCATTACCGTGTCAACTTCTAATTCATTTTATTTATTTTTCATCTGTCATTAAAAATTGTTTGTGTGTGTGTGTGGGTTAAGTTGATTAAAGAGGCATATTTCATTGTTATTGTATTCAAATTAATCATTAGTTTTTCTTTTTTTTTCTTTTTTGGTCTATTATTATTTTTATTACTGTTACTATTTTGTCACTAGTATTATAATTTGAACGCATTCGAAAATAAATGTCTAAGGAAAATACTTGGTATAGCGTGGAGCGATTTCAAAACAAACAAAGAAATTAGATAAATCGCCAATCAACCACTAATATCTTCAGTAATCACGAAAAGACGATGGTCATATGTTGGTCATGTGATGAGGAGAGATAATAACCGAATAACAAAGCAAGCCCTCAAGTGGATAACTACAGGTAAGAGGAAAAGAGGTCGATCCAGAGATACACGGAGAAGAATATTGATCAGAGATGCAAGAGCAGCAGGAATCGGTTCCCTCAATGAGATAGAGTTTCTTGCACAGAGCAGAGACAAATGACGAGATTTGATAAAATATCTTTAGAAGTATTGAAAACTGCTAAAATAAAAATTTAGATAAGAGAAATACTATCTGGGTCTATGCCCTATAGGCCGGCTACGGCTCGAAAAGTCAACAGATAGATAGTTTTATTGATTACTGTTATTTTATTATTATAATTATTATATGATTATTAAAAGCAGAAGCCTCTTCTTCTAAATTTAATTGATCTCAGAAAGGCTTTCGCCAGCACACATAGAGACTCATTGTGGAACACGCTCAGATAATATAGAATCATCAAGTACCGGACCTACTGGCGTAGGTGATCATGTCTCTCCACAACTTTCGATCTCGGCAGCTATTTATCATTTCTGTTGTTGACCTTCTGCCAAGCCATTCTCTTAAACTGTCTGTTATTTTTTCTCTTTGCCTCCCTCTGTCTCTTCATCCCTCAATTTTTTCCAGTTGTTACAATATATTCCAGTTGTTCTCTTCTCATTACATGGCCAAAAATGATGATTGTTACTTCCTAATATTGGAAATTAGCTCTCTTTTTGCTTTGACCTCTCTCAGAACATCTTCATTACTCTTCTTAGCTGTCCATAGCACTCTCAACATTCTTCTTTAAATCCACATTTCTACAGACTCCAGTGATGTTCTTGTCTGTTGTCCTATTGTCCATGATTCACATCCATATATAAAGACTTGATCTACATAACATTCAAGAACTCTTTCACGTGTTTCTTTTGTCAAAAATGGATTGTACAGTATCTTCCTATTTTTTTTAGAAAGCTGCTTATGCTAATAGTAAATACCAAAAAAAAATATTTAACAATCGCATCATATAGGAAATGGAAACATTATTTCCATATTTATGTGATATCCAAAACAGAAAGTGAAAGGTCGAGGAGTTCTAAGTAAAAAAGCTACTTTAGTATTTTTTAAACTAATAGAAACCGTCAGTAATATACAACTTCTGATGGCAAATACCGCAGCACCTTCAGAAGCTGAAGTCTGAGTATTGACTGCAGAAATATTGACTGATCACACAAAGCAGATGTGTAAACACTGTCATTTTTGTGTAAACATACACTCGTATAAGTTACACCCTCAAGTTCATGCGAACTTATAACTAGGAGTTATGACGGTTTCACTTCATTAATAGCTTGTTCAATAAAACAAAAAATAATCCACAATCACTTTAGTAAGCACAACAAACACATACCATTGGCAGTAACGAATAGGCAGTTTTCACCGAGGGCAAAACTAAAACAAAAAATGAGAGCGACACGACATTTCAAGTTGCCATATTCACTATAAATGTTTTTGTCTTTTTTTTTTCTAGTGGAAATGTTTAAAAGCTACATCCGGCTCACACTATAAAAGAAGCTCACCAGCACCAACCCAGGCGAGCTCAAGTCAATTATTCTTCAATATCACAATAAATAGCAATGATGTTCATTAAAACTAATACATGAACATAAAAACACATGTTTACACCAGAGATAATGGTCCCTAACATAGCTGCATATCTGTTGTAAAATAAATGCAAAACTGTATAGAGCAGCTAAACTAGAAACCACTGGAAACTACTATTCGTGCTGTTTCGTCCTAAATGTTTGTCTGCAACGCAAGTATTCAGCCCTACCCTATTCGGGAGATACTTGTCTTAACAGGAAAAATATTTCCGAACTGTGATCGCAGCTTTATGCTATAGTCATGGGAAAGCCTTCGCGAAAAAGACATTGCCTACGAAGCTAATTTTTTAGTTAGCTGAGTGGCAGTGTTCCCTACCGTTGGGCTTTTCGTGGCAAGGCGCTGTGCCACTGAGTACGGGTTCGATCCTGCCTTGGTCCATATTTTTTTCTGTTGTTGATTATTTGTCGTTTTTTCCGAGTGCTGCAAACATACCTCTTCCTCTGAATTGATTCACTGAGAGAGAGAGAGAGAGAGAGAGAGACGAGGCAAACTACGACGTTTTGGCAGAAACTTTCATCAAGTACGAAACAAATATTCTAAAGTAACAAATATAAACGGTTATCAGATATAAAACAAATATTCTAAAGTAACAAATATAAACGGTTATCAGATATAAAACAAATATTCTAAAGTAACAAATATAAACGGTTATCAGATATAAAATAAATATTCTAAAGTAACAAATATAAACGGTTATCAGATATAAAACAAATATTCTAAAGTAACAAATATAAACGGTTATCAGATATAAAACAAATATTCTAAAGTAACAAATATAAACGGTTATCAGATATAAAACAAATATTCTAAAGTAACAAATATAAACGGTTATCAGATATAAAACAAATATTCTAAAGTAACAAATATAAACGGTTATCAGATATAAAACAAATATTCTAAAGTAACAAATATAAACGGTTATCAGATATAAAACAAATATTCTAAAGTAACAAATATAAACTGTTATCAGATATAAAACAAATATTCTAAAGTAACAAATATAAACGGTTATCAGATATGTAACAAATATAAACGGTTATCAGATATAAAACAAATATTCTAAAGTAACAAATATAAACGGTTATCAGATATAAAACAAATATTATAAAGTAACAAATATAAACGGTTATCAGATATAAAACAAATATTCAAAAGCAACAAATGTGAACAGTTATCAGGTACAAAACAAATATTCTAAAGTAACAAATGTGAACGATTATCAGATACAAAACAAATATTCTAAAGTAACAAATGTGAACAGTTGTCAGGTACAAAACAAATATTCTAAAGTAACAAATGTGAACGATTATCAGGTAGAAAACAAATATTCTAAAGTAACAAATGTGAACGATTATCAGATACAAAACAAATATTCTAAAGTAACAAATGTGAACGATTATCAGGTACAAAACAAATATTCTAAAGTAACAAATGTGAACGATTATCAGGTACAAAACAAATATTCTAAAGTAACAAATGTGAACGATTATCAGGTACAAAACAAATATTCTAAAGTAACAAATGTGAACAGTTATCAGGTACAAAACAAATATTCTAAAGTAACAAATGTGAACGATTGTGTGTGTTTTTTTTTTCCCAACTTATTACCTCTGACGAAGTCCCTAGAGACTAGGAACTGAATTTTGCGTGTTAATCCGTTTTTCCCTGGCAGCGTGTGCACAGGATCCCTCGCCGCACAGGCAGATAACTCTGTATTCGGAGGTACTCATATCTTTTTTCGTCCATGAGTAATTGATGTTTCAAGCCGGACCTAAGACCAGGAGTGGTTGCCGCAGAGAGAGATCATAAATAAAAATACCAAATGGTGCAGTCGGGATTTGAACCTCTCTGTCTTGAGGCCAGCGTCTTGCCTCGAGACTAACCACTCCCCCAGAACGGTTATCATATACAAAACAAATATTCTAAAGTAATAAATGACTTGAAAATGGCGGAATAAGAACCTAACATCCGTTGTACATCCATTGCAGACCTGCTCGAATGACAATGGTCAGTGGAGTAGTTTATGCACAAAACACATTTATTTCCATCACAAACTGACTGGTATTGCTGGGAATCTAGAGTTGAGCTGCTTTCATAAAATTCATCAGCGTAAACGTCTGACAACGAACGAAGATCCATAACGTTATATGGTGATGATTATGGAAGGCCTCGGTAACACCGAAAACGAATTAATATCCATAATTGCTCAAACGCCCATGCCAGTGGAATTATCCGAATTACTATTTCATCTCCCAAACAAAGAAAGATAGCTGTAGTCCCCATTATAGCAGTCTCAGCACACGCCAAAAGACATAAGGCGAAACCGCACAGAAAGTGAACACATCCTTCTGTTCTCCATCATACGATAGCTTCATTCATCGTAAACAATCGGAATATCGAAACACGATCAAAACAGATGAAACGCACAGCTCACAGTGTGCACAGAGCATTTAACTCAGTAGCTTCTGCAACAAGCCGGACTTGGAATATGAGGAAACTGCAAGAAGGAACACTTTTCAGACATAGCCTTTAATGGTTCCTGCCGTCTATCCACCATATTGACCTGAAGTTCACGTCCTCCTGGAAATGATGATCGTCATTTTTTTTTTTTATGTATAGCGCTTGATGATGCTAGGACATCACCCTGACTCCAAATCCGAACATATGAAACAGATTTAGTCATTGGACTATCCCCGCCGCACTTAAGATAATGGCTTGATAGAAGGTCAACAACAGAAATGATAAATAAACGTTATATTTAGGCTGGGTGAACCCGTAAACCGTCGGTTGGGATAGAACCCTCTCTCTTGTCCTTTGTAGTCCAGTTCACTAACCACTGAGCTATCGCGGCTCCGTTGTTATAAGTAGTAAAAGTAAAAAAAGTAAAGTACCCCCGTCACGCCAAGTGGCGTGTAGGGAAATATGGTGTTAGTGACCCTATATTTTACAGACCTTCAGCATATGATTTTTGGGGTAATGTGGTCGGTATTACGCCCGTGCTGATTTACTTTCCCAGAAAAAAATCAGGTACCCATTTAAGGCTGGGTAAACCCGGAAACCGTCGGTTGGGATCGAAACCTACCCGTTGTCCATTGTAGTCCAGTTCACTAACCACTGAGTTATCGCGCCTCCCTTGTTATAAGTAGTAGGTGAACAAAATAGTACACTGACATTTCTCTCTTTACTGATGTCTTCTTTGATTCATATGAGTGTGTCTTCAAGTTCCCTCAGGCCCATCCACTGTGGCAGAAACCAATGTATTCCATCTGATAAGTTGAAATGTTTATCTATATACACAGACAT
>JAVIAB010000051.1:50681029-50738529 GCA_032433765.1 Megaustenia siamemsis
TGCACACAGTCGTTTATGAATGTTTGCCACAGTTTCTTTTTCCACAACCAGAATTTCTATGACAATTCGCTGTTTGTAACGGACATTGTTGACAAGCTCCATTTTAACGGTTCATAGATTGCGTAATATTTATCAGAATGCTGTACAATTTGGTACACATAATTGGAACATGTCATATTCCAAGTGTGCAAAATTTCATATTCCTATCTTTATTATTAGCCGAGAAAAAAATTGGTGTGCATTACTTTTTGACCTCCCCTCGTATTTTCATATCATACAAAATATGTGGAGACTAAGACACCTGACCTCGCTCCAGTATCCACACATAGCTGAGAGCTGGAGCCAGGATCGACCCTCGGCCATCATCTCGTGGCCTTGGAAATGGACAAATTAATCTGGTGAGACGAGTATTTGTTGAGGTGGATTGGCGATCCAGTCTTCAAATAATGGCATGTCCAATCGGACATGTGCCGTAAAGCGTGATATCGTCATTTGCTGTTTTTAAAAAAAATATTATTAAAAACCTACACTACACAAGATAGATACAGTGTGGTATTTTATCTAATGTCATTTGATGAAAAGGGGTATCATGAAATTACAAATGTTCATGTCAGATAATTCACCGCTATGTCTTGAATGTTTTGTTTTCTTCAATCGAAAGTCCATAGTAGAGCCCTTATTATTCATTGTTTTGCGTAAGGTTACTTTTGACTTTCCACGTTGTTTGTTTGTTTGTTTTTCCAACCTGGTGTTCACATGAAGGCCTGCCGCAAATATCTTCTTTTGTACATCCATTTTGGGAACATGACACAAGCACTTCCAGTGGCTTTTACTTAAAAAGTAAAGGCATCAAGATGCACCAATATGCACCAAGATGCACCAAGATGCGTAGAGATGCGAAACTGCTGTAAAGCTGATGATAATAGCACTTCTAAAAAAAAAAAGAAGAAAAAGGTGGTATGGTGACAGCTTAACGTGGTAATGGACAAAACAAAAGAAGACGTTACGGCCAAGTAGGCCTTCGGCTGGAACAACAAACAACAACACAAAAATATATTTAAGGAGATGTACACAAATCAAACTACATGGCGATAATATGCTAGATACTTGCTAGAAGGAAATCAAAAAAAGTCTCTTCCCTGTGTTCCAGAGCGTGGTCAGCCTCCGAATGGACTCAATGGCTTCTCCTTATATAGCTTGTTGCGTATTTTTGGTTGGTTTCTTTTAATTTTGATTCTTTTTTGTGTGTGTGTAAAGAAATGTACAGAAAAGATATCAGACACTTTTAGCGAATAGCGTGGTAAGAAGTCAACAAAGGATTTGCTAAACGACTGTAGAGAACGTAATATGTGAAGAGAAATTATCGCCTAAGTCGGCAGGATTGATACTTGATGATGATATTAAGCGAGAAGTTAGAAAGGATGAGACATACCCACAGCAATATTTAGGCACATCTTTAAGGTAACCCTGCAAATCATCAATAACAACGGTTGAAGCCATCCTTACCTGTAACTGGAACTTCATATGTCATTAGATTGCGAAGTGTTTTGCAAGTTTTTTTAATTTAAAGACCAAAACACGAATAATGATATATGTGAGCAATTATTTACTATAAACATTATTATCGCGTCATTATAACAGACATGAAGTTCGAAGGGTTTTGCTAAAACAGAAATGGTCTATAAATGATATTCAGGTACTTATCTTTAATAGAGCATGTCATCGCTTTCGTTAACTAAGCAGAAAAATGGTACTTTTAAATGAATGTGCCTTTTTGCAAAATCGATGGACAGTTGTATGCTTCGTCACATTTAATACAGTTATCCGGAAGCGTGTTCTGGGTGTTATAGAGTGTGATGTTCAAGTACAAGAATTGAAGTCATAAAGAGAAATGTGCTCACTCAAGTGTCCTCTACAGTTGCAAGCAATGAATTCCAAACACCTTCTACGAATTCCAAACACGTTCTACGAATTCCAAACACGTTCGACGAATTCCAAACACCTTCTACGAATTTCAACCACCTTCTATATTAATCTTGTGGTTGTTTGTTCAGATTTTTCTTCTTCTTCTTTCCTTCCTCATTTGCCTTTCAGTGTCGAGGGGAGATATAACTTGCGGTCTTCTGGTTCAGATTGACTGTTCTTTAATCTGTATCTTGGTTTTATTTTCTCATCAATTAACTCTTTTACTAGGGAATCCATTTAATCTTTTTCAGTGAGATTTGACTGAACTATTTGATGTAAAATTGTGCACTACTTATCGTCATCAAGTTCAAAATCCTGTACACAATTTGTCCATAATTTAAAAAGTGTAACGGTATCATCGTCATCAATGCGTGCCGTCTCCGCATCGAAGGTTGGCTACCATGGAGCGCCATTCCACACTGTCTCTTGCTTTGATGGTGCAGATTGTCATAGATTCACTTGTCCATCTTTTGATGTTACTCGTCCATGTTAGTCCATAGCTTTGTTTGGAATGTTACGTGATGAGGCCCCAATCACTTTCACGGTGGTCTGCCATATTCGTCTTAACGGTATAACCAAACTAAATGTTGCAGAACTTGCCAATGATGCTCTAAGGACAACATCATGTTTTGAGATACATGTAATGCTTTTAAACGACAGAAGTCTTATTCTAGAGTCAAATAATTACACTCATTATGTACGTTTCGCCGCACTGTGCGCCATGCCGATTTCGGCTGCGTACATTTCGCTGCATAGTGCGGCACACTTAATTTGATTAGTATGAATCGTCATCAAACCATATTCTATTTACATATCTTGTTTCATCTTGGTATTGGTGAAATCTAATACTTTGTTCAAGTATCTAAAAATGCATATATATATAATATGTTATATGTTAGATAAATATAAATATATAGATTGATTCTTAAAACCATGAACAAATATTGTCTATGAAATCTCTTCCGATGCATTAATAAAAAGCTTCTGTGCGGAAAGATTCTTTTGTCACCATGCCACTTTCTGTTTTGTTGTTCAATACGTATTCACCGTGATGTGGTCAGTTTTTGTTTGTTATTTAAACAAAGTATATCTGGTGGCATGGAGTGGAAACAAAAATCCCATGATAATTAGCGTGGTGTGTGTATGTGTATGTATATGTATATATATATATATATATATATATATATATATATATATATATATATATATCATCATCGAATGCCATCTCCGCAACGAAGGTTGGCTACCATGAAGCGCCATTCTGCTCTATCTCTTGCTTTGATGGTGCAAGTTGTCATAGGCTGACTTTTCAAACTTTTGATGTTACTCGTCCATGTTAGTCTTGGTCTGCATCTGCCTCTTCTACCTTGTATTTTCCCCTCCAAGATTACTTTTAGTAGGCTGTTGTGACTTTTAACATGGCCCAAAAATCGCATTTGTCTTGTTTGAATTGTATTTAGTAGCTCTCTTTTCATTTTTGGTTGTTTTAAGACTTCTTCATTTGTTCTTTTCCAATTCCAGAAGAATCCAGAAGGATTCAATTCTACCTATTCTTCTAATTATCCATCATTTCAAAGGCTTCAACTTTCTGTTCTGTTTTCTTGTCTAATGTCCTTGTTTCTGCACCATATAGGAATGTTGACAAGATATAACATTTAGCTATTCTTAGCTTTAGCCTTGGTGTTATTTGTTTTACCGTTAGTATATTTTTCATGACATTAAAATTACTTTTTGCTGTTCCTTATCTTTTGTTTATTTCAGTTTTACATTTTCCAGCATTTGTTACAGTGTGGCCAAAGGAGTTGTAGTTCTGAACTGTCTACAGGTCTTTCCTTCAATTTTGATATCCATTTGTAAATTTTGAGTATTATCTTTGTATAGGATCATAGCTTTAGTCTTTTTGATATTCATATCCAATCAATATTTTTTTGCTTGTCATTTTGAAATTTACTTTACTTCTTTATTAGTTTCTATTTATTCCATTATTGTATCACATTTTTCTACGATACTTTTTTCGGATTTGTTCTATTTAATACGGTGTTAAATTATTTAATGACATGGCTTAGCGGTAAGGATAACATGGATTAAATCTTAGCTTCACACGCTAAAGTCGACCGAGGTGAACAATAAATGTGCACCTGACTTGCTAGATAGGAAAGCGCTAGCAGCGAGAAAGGCGTGTCTTGTCTCACCTCAACATGTTGATCGACTATGGTAAAGTAATACTTCACTTTCCTCAAATATCATGTTAAGTAACACGATTTATTTTCTCAGGTCCAAACGTGTTCTGTCCATCTCTACACATCCCCTAAAGGTTTATAATTCAGCCATTGAACTGCTTGGGAGAATAACGGGAAAGAAGCCAAATTTGCCAGCCAGATATAAAAAGGGAGAAATTGCATCTGGTACTAAAACAAGAAACACTAGTCAGGCTCCTAAAAAAAATTCCCCCAAAACAAGATCTGTGATGGAACCTGATCAAAGCCAGACACCGGAAGTCGGAGAGCTGACAAATAATAGCGTTTAGAGCTACTGGATTTTTGTGGGCGGTGTTCGAGAGTATATCCCAAAATAGGAAACCGGCAAAGGGCGGAATTTGCGATTCTACTTTGTACCAGAAACAGGACAGAAAACCAAGCATTATATGATTACATAGTAGCGTATGTTCTTGTTGCATTGACGGTCCGCTGTTTCATTCTTTTTAATCAAATATTATAATCAAATAAAAAATGGAAACGAGAACACCCAAAGCGTAATGAGAGGGACGGTTACCACCAACTATCAAGGAGGGACCAAGTCATCATACTTCGCCTACGCACTGGCCACAACAGAATGAGAAATCACATGTTCACCAAATTCAAAATAGGTACAACCAGCCTATGCCACTGTGCACTCGACAATATGACTACAAAACATGTACATGTACATGACTGCCCCCAGTACACAGACCTGAGAAGGACAATGTGGTCCACACCCACCTCCCTGGAAGAGAAACTATATGAAGCAATCGAATCACTTAAACAGACAGCTACTTCATGAGAGAGTCTGGAATCCTACTCTGATTGAGTCTTGATCGCAGGGAGAGAGAGAGAATCAAATATTTAGTCTGAATCCTGTTTTTTTTTTCACGGTAAGTGGCATCGAATGCTGAGACCTAACTAAGATGAACGACAGCTTTTAAATCATTGTGGGCATTTTAAAGAACTCTTTGTTGCCGAATACAGCAAAAAGGGAAATTATATGTCACAATCGAAGCAAATTTTTACAAAATTAATAATAATTGCTATCAATTAATTTTACATATAACTTTAACATAGAGTTATGTTGCAGCGGTGAACATTGTACACATGAACTTATACACAAAGAGACAATATACCGACAATATACATATATTGTCTCATTGTGTATTAGTTCAAGTACAAATATACAAGGTGCAGACCTTGGTTTATTGATAATTCACCAAAGGGCGAGACAGTCAGTTGCACTGATGAATTTGTTAATTGGCATACTCGGAGCTTATGTATTTTCATAACCCAGTTCAACGGAAGAAGAGTAAATGAGGAGAACGGTGCTTTCACTGCAACAACAAGCAGCTTAACCATAGAGATCGTGGTGATAACAAAATGGCTGGCTAGAAACATAACTTTTTATTTATTTATATTTCAAAGTGACTCGATGAGCAGATTCAGAAAATCGAACAGGGCTGAAGGCTTCAGGTGAAGTAACTAAAGAACTCAAAACTGACAAGGTTCTGTCTCATTTTCGTGCCTGGACATTAGGTATGAACGAGCTGGCAGACTTTCTGAAACGGTTGCCGCGGAACGCACTTTCAATAGATCGGCTTGATATTCTGAATCTTCTCATGACGTCAAGGCGAGGTAATGATTAGAAATAAAACTATCATGAATCTACAGCCATGCCAAGAAAACATGAATGTCAGATCAAAACCGAAGGGTGTCAGACTGCGCTACGCGGGGAACCACAGAAGAATAGCAAATCAACGCAGAATTGGAGTCGTCAGTCTCCTCTCTGTGGTTAAGCAGTAGCATTTTTTAATGTTACATGGAGTTGAAAAGTTATGGAAATCAAAGCTCATCAGCACAAACACATAACTTAGACTATTCAAATCAAACGTATTATCAACCCTTACGTATGCATGTGAGAGTTGGAAAACAACAAGAGAATAGAAACAAAGTTGAGCGAATTTGAAAATAAATGTCTAAGGAAAATACTTGGTATAGTGTGGAACTAATTCAAAACAAACGAGGAAATTAGAGAAGTCGCCAATCAACCACTAATGTCTTCAGTAGTCAAAAAAAGACGGTGGTCATATGTTGGACATGTGATGAGAAGAGATAATAACCGAATAATAAAGCAAGCCCTCATATGGGAAACAGCAGGTAAGAGGAAATTTGGCCGACCCAGAAAGACACTGAGAAAAACATTA
Source organism: Megaustenia siamemsis (assembly GCA_032433765.1). Lineage (NCBI taxonomy): Eukaryota > Metazoa > Mollusca > Gastropoda > Stylommatophora > Ariophantidae > Megaustenia > Megaustenia siamemsis. The sequence goes on from JAVIAB010000051.1 coordinate 50,687,442, forward strand.
ATCAGAGAGGCAAGAGCAGCTGGAATCGGCTCCCTCAATGAGATAGAGTTGTTTGCACAGAACAGAGACAAATGGCAAGATTTTATAAAAGATCTTTACGAGGATTTGAAAACTGCTATAATAAAAATTTAGATAAGAGAAAGAGTATCTGGGTCTATGCCCTATGGGCCGGCTACAGCTCGTAAGGTCAATAGATAGATACATAAGTAAGTAAAGTAAAGTGTCCCCGTCACGCCAAGTGGCGTATAGGGAATAGGGTGTTAGTGACCATATATTTTACAGACCTTCAGCACTTGATTTTTGGGGTATTATGGTCGGTATTACGCCCTTGCCGCTTTACTTTCCCTGAAAAAATCCGGTACCCATTAAAGGCTGGGTGAACCGGAAAGCCGTCGGTTGGGATCGAACACTACCTCTTGTTTTTGTAGTCCAGTTCACTAACCACTGAGCTATCGCGGCTCCCTAGATAGATACATAGGAGTTTTAAAAGTTTCTCATTTATTTCCAAAAACTGGGTCCGGTGCAACAATTCCTACAAGATCAGGTAACAATTACTATTTATGGCCTTTTTCGTCTTGTCAGACGGTCTAGTGGAGGCTATTGTGTATTTTTTTTTTATTTGAAGTTTTGTTTTTGTCGAACAGCTTCTGTCGTGGCTAATTGTACTAATGTTTGACAAGCACACACGGCCACAGAATAAACATGTCAGGCCCACTGATCCACAGGGTTTTCCATCCTTTTTCATGAGTCCTTTCTCTTCTAAGTGTTACCCTAGCACAGTCTCATACGATGTTATACCATTCCATATACACGCTCTCCATGATGTGTGTGATCACTTGCCAGATGTTTCCAGATATTTGCATAGATGGAGAAGTCATTCGAAGATGATTTATAGATATCTCTATATCGTAATTTAGGTCTGCCGGTTTGTCTTTTTCCGTGTATTAGTTCACCATATAGTATTTAACAATTACTCATCATCATCATTGAGTGCCGTCTCCGCATCGAAGGTTGGCTACCATTGAGCGCCATTCCACTCTGTCTCTTGCTTTGATGGTGCAGATTGCCATAGGCTGACTTGTCCATCTTTTGATGTTACTCGTCCATGTTAGTCTTGGTCTGCATTTGCCTCTTTTACCTTGTATTTTCCCTTCTAATATTACTTTTATTAGACTGCTGTGTCTTTTAACATGACCAAAAAATTTCATTTGTCTTGCTCTAATTGTGCTTAGTAGTTCTTTCTTCATTTTTAGTTGTTTTAAAACTTCCTCGTTTGTTTTCTTTTCTTTCCATCCAATTCTACCTATTCTTCTATAAATCCACATTTCAAATGCCTCAATTTTCTGTTCTGTTTTCTGGTCTTACAATTACTACTGGAAAAAAATACAGCGAAGACGATGGCGCTGGATAGGACACACACTACGGAAGCCAATTGAGAGTATTACACAACAGGCCCTTTTTGGAATCCCCAGGGGAAAAGACAAAGAGGAAGACCAAAGAATTCTTGGAGAAGACAGATAGAAGCTGATACGAAGATGATGGGGAAAACATGGAATGATCTTAAAAGAATGGCAAAAAACAGAACGACTTGGAAAGTGTTTGTTGAAGACCTATGCTCCACTGGGAGATAAAAAGGTAGAAGAAGAAGAGACTGGAAAACAAATATGCGGTGACATTAAAATGGAAGATTATAGTGGTATTTCGTTAGAGTTTTCAGAAACGTTCAAACTCCAAATTTGTTAATATGTAACAAAGAACGAAGGCGCTAAGTCTGAAAGTGGTCATCGACTCGCAAGAGTTCAAGTGACTACTTGTGCAGGGATCGGTAAACCCGACCAATACAGATCCTCCTTCACGTATTCGCTGTAGCACACTAAACAGTTGACAAAGCGATATGGGATCAAGAGTGATGGCGACCTGGTACTAAATAAATGTCATGATGAAGACGGATGTGTGGGGTCATAAGGGATAAAATTCACCGCTTACCGTAGGAAACAACACATCGTATCAACGTTAATTTAACATACTTTTAAGGGAGGACGACAAAGAGAAGTTATCGTCGGGTGAAATTGCTAACCGATAAGTAAATTTCATATTTGAATGTAGACAACGAGGTAATAGATTTTTTTATACGGCAATGACTGTCCCTGTTATAACAAAACAAATATTATAAAATATAAACAATCAATAAGACGAGTAGTACTCAAAGTATGATAACAATATACGTTTGTTTCCATGAGTTAAAAAACAGGTAAAGAATTACTTTGAATCTACATAAAGAATAAAATGGCAAAAATGTTAAAACATTGATATCTCTACAGAAGTTATCGAGGCACCTACACGTAGAGCTTCGAAATGTATTCTTTTTTGTGCTCACTGTGGTCTGGCGTTGTCGTTACGCTCCCCTCCTATTAAAGAAATAATAATTTCATATTCTTTGTTTAGTGATCGGGGAATATTTTGCGTTCATTGAAGGGTAGATTATATTCTTCTTCTTCCTCATTTATCTTTCAGCGTCGAGGGGAGATATAATTTCCGGTCTTTTGCTCTTCTGTTCGTCTCTGCTGCTGTTATGTTTCCTACTGCTTATAGTATTCCTTCGATCCATCTTTTTTCGTGGGCGACCATTGGGTCTGGTATTCTCGCAACGTTTATTGAGGGCTCGTTGTGTTGTGTTTTGATCTTTCTGCCGTGTCACGTGGCCAAACCATTGTATCTGTTGTTTCTTTATATGGTCTATGGCAGGGGCTATATGTAGCTTTTTTCTCAGTTCTCCATTTCTGATCTTATCTATCAGACTGTTTCATGTCATTTGTCTGAAACATTTAATCTCAGTAGAGGTTATTTTTCTAACTGTTCTTGCATCTTGGGTCCAGGACTGGCATTGGTAGCACAACGTTGGGATGAAGATTGTATTGTATAGTGCCCGTAGATTATATTGATAGCTTAATTATAGCGATTCGTACGATGAATTATCAGATTAATGTTGATCCCACAAACGTATAAGTGCGAATCCTACCAGCGCCATCGAAGCCAAATTCACGTTCAATGAAAAATCCGAGTCATAGGTCTATATTTAAATGATCATCAGGTACACTCTGAATGCTTAATTTTAAAGGAAAATACAAGCTGTGAACATTAACTGATATCGTACTACGCACGCCACATAGAGACCATATTGAACTCGATAGATGAAATGGTCATCTTCAAAAACACAGGCCCACTTGAATAATCTCTTGCCTCGGTAAAATAAAGAACTATCCTGGTTCATAGCTTATCATAAAATATAACGGTCGGGCATATTTTATCGCATAGCGAAAGAAGAAAACGAATACACAGAGGAGAGTGTTGATATAAATAATTACGCAGAAAAGAACTTTACAACAAATACAAAAACTAGTACACAGCAGAGACAGATCGCTAACATATTGTTTCGGCGCTAAGAGGCTTTGAAGAAAACAAAAAAATCTGTCTGGTACGCAGGAATAAAAAAAAAAATATACACTGCTTGGTACTGAAAAGAACCAGGATGGTCAAGAAATCCAAAGACTTCCTGGAAATGTAATGTATGTGACCCACAACTATTTCTACATATTGGCCGCTAGATTAGCAGCAAAGAAACAAAAAAGAACTATTGCCTACTTCATTGGTTTACATGTATATAGTAAAGTAAAATACCCCCGTCACGCCAAGTGGCGTATAGGGAAATATGGTGTTAGTGACCCTATATTTTACAGACCTTCAGCACATGATTTTTGGGGTAATGTGGTCGGTATTACGCCCGTGCTGCTTTACTTTCCCAGAAAAAAATCCGGTACCCATTTAAGGCTGGGTGAACCCGGAAGCCGTCGGTTGGGATCGAACCCTACCCCTTGTCCTTTGTAGTCCAGTTCACTAACCACTGAGCTGTCGCGGCTCCCTTTACATGTCTATACTTGATCGTTTTGACAATATTTAAAGAAGACCTTTGGTGAGCAGGAATGTGCGAGGGTTCTGGGCATTAAAGCTAATAGGTGACACGGCTTGATATAATCTGATATTCCTAGGTAAATGTGTAACTGATTCACAAGCATGGAAAGGTAACAGTAGTCCGATAACATTATGTGTCATGTGAGTATAAATTGTTATTAAGTTATTGAGTTATTTGCGGGTCATCATCAATCATTGCACTCCGAACATGTCTATAGGTGCTCAGATCCCATCCTCAGCAATTCCCGCAGTGTCGGGCGACTGACGACTCCAGTTCTGTGTTGGTTGATACGTCTTTTTACACGGCCACTAAGTTTCTGATTTCTGGCTGTGCCCATCTTAACTCCCGTTTCCATCATCCGAAGAAGTGACGTGGATCTGTGTTTGTCGAAGTTCTGTGTTCCTCCCACATCTCGGAGGGCATTGATGATGTCCGCCCGATCCAATGGTTGCCCGTCCTCAACGACAGCGCAGCTAGCCAACCTGTCCACTCTTTCATTTCCCCGTACTCCCGCATGTCCAGGGACATAGACAAAGGTGACCTTACATATTTTGGATTTCTGCAACTACTCTACCCATTATATGCGTACAGTATAAATTGTGTAACTCCACAGCAGAAGGCCAAAACAAATTGAAGTGAAGAGTTCCAATGTTCGGTGTCTTTAACCTCTCTTATTATCCGATATCTACTGAAAAATATATAACTCCTTTTGAGTATTATAGAAGATTTGGCAGAATACTATAGGCAGCGAAAATAGTAAACGGGTCCATTTTTGGAGTACTCCAGGGAGTATTGTAACGGTTTGCTCATTTTGAAAAACAATGCCAAGAGATTACGTACCATACAAAACATATAGTAAAAGGGGAGATAGAAGAATATCCCTTGCTAGACCCAGAGCAAGATGGACTAACAACATCAGAGACAATGTTTGAAAATGATAACTGACAATATTTGAAGCTGCCAGAAGGATAAGAACTATAATTGTTTATCTACCTCGGCATTCGAAAGAGTATAAAAGAAAGTTAACAGAGAAGGGAGGTATAGAGAGAGAGAGGGAGAGAGAGAGGGAGAGAGAGAAAATATTGAAAATATAATGCCTGTGTTATATAGAATAACATTATCACATAGACATCAATTTTTTTTTTTAATTATTGTTTTTTTTTAAATTATTGCTCACATAGAGATCACTGTGGAGGGTATGGTATCGCACCGACGAAAGAGGAGAAAACCAACCGAGCTATGCATACCTCCAGCAGACACTGAGCATCCCGGACCACAAGAAAGACTTTAAGGTAGCCATAATGAAATTCAAATTACAGCGAGGGACATGTTAGACGATATTAATGAACACTCCAATGAGGATGGCATCATTGTGTTTGTTTGACAATCGATTCTACTGTTGCAAAGAAGAAAAAGGAAACACAATTTTCCGGACACTAGGTGAATGCATAACCTCGATGCAGCAGCCTGACAAAATTTCATTAAAATCGAATACCAGCAAAGTACTAGCCACCACATGTGCGTAAACTCTTCGATTCAGTACTGTGAGGTCACAACTCTATCAAATGTTCACCTTGACTTTGTTCTTTAGTTGCTTCTTTGATTATTGATTCCGCGGATACTAGGCCAGACACGAAGAGGAAGCAACATTCTTTTGTTATTTAAGGAGACGAGACATCTAAAGTGGCCATTACATTTTCTTTGTTGTAATGACTTGCTTTAAGACTCTTGTTAAAATGTAGCCATATTAATATTCGTCAAAGGTTGTATATTATACGCATAATCATAACGAAAGTATTGCATGATCATATTAAAACAATGCTCAATTCTGATATCGTTAACAATATGGCTCTAGACCTTTATGCTTAAATAATTTAATAGAATAATGTTAATATAAATTATTGATTGTTTCATTATCAGTGGCGTTACTAGTTCCCGGGGATAAAATAAATCCTGGGGACTTCACATTTTTTAGTTCTGAAGTTATAAAAGCGTTCTACCTTCATTTGGTATCTGTTTAATGAAATTGTACAAAGATCGTTCTCACAGTACTACTCTTTATAATCTCCTTCTTCGTCTTGCACGTATTAACGAATTTCGTTGCATTGAGTTTTGCGCTTAGCGATGTAGAGTATTCGGCTTCACCTCACATTTCTTCTGGACTGTTTATCCTCATCACCATCATCGAGTGCCATCTCCGCAACGAAGGTTGGCTACCATTGAGCGCCATTCTACTCTGTCTCTTGCTTTGATGGTGCAGGTTGTCATAGGCTGATTTGTCCATCTTTTGATGTTACTCATCCATGTTAGTCTTGATCTGCCTCTGCCTCTTTAACCTTGAATTTTCTCCTCCAAGATTACTTTTAGTAGGCTGTTGTGTCATTTAATATGGCCCAAAAATCGTATTTGTTTATCCTAGACTTTTGTTTTTCCTTGGCCTTCCTTCGTGGCAGCAAGTTTTCGTAGCCAGAATTGTTTGATAATATTTGCGTACAAGCACATGAGTTCCATTTTTCTTTCAATAGCCAATGATAAAACATTGGTATTTTTGTCCTCTGCTAAGTAATCACCATTTTTTTAATCAATTTCAGTTCATCCCGCTTCGCAAACAAATACAAAAAAACATGTACTCAGTATAAAACAGCGAGTTAATAATTAACATAAAAAATGTTAATCAATACCAAAGTTATTAATTTTGTGCTTGTGTGTGTGTTAAATTAGAAGCTGAAAAAATATAACGATTTCTTTTATTAAAGTTGTACTTCAACGAAAGATGGAAAATAAAGAATGTGAAAGTAAGAATAGTAAAGGCACGTGACTGACTAATCACATGAAAGGTGAGCAAAACAAAACAAAACTAAAGGTAAGAATGCGTTGCCATAGGTGTTGAAATATCACATGATTTGTTTTCCTCTGAGAAATGATACATTACAGTATGAAAGGGATTTTGATATGGCTTTAAGATTAAGAATAAGACAGCAGAATATCACAATAATAATAGTGGTAGGCTCTGACATTCAAATAGGAAAGATGAATTATCAAATAGAATTAGATTAATTAAAAAAAAAGAAAATTAGGGTAATTTTCGGATTTAAAAACAAATAACAATCGAAAAATACGGAAAGCCACGACTTGGACATCAATTGTTCAAGATCACTGCTTCACTACACGGAGTAGATAAACTTTATAAAGTTATGCTTCTCATAATGGATTATATATATACATGTATAAATATTATAATAACTAAGGAGATGAATGATAATGATTATACGTAAATATAGAAAGGAAGGTTGGACATGCATGTGTTGAAGAAAAGGAATGGTAGGTAAATCAAGAGAATATGTAAGACTAAGGAAAGGTAGGTAAATCAAGAGTTTATGTAAGACTAATGTTCTATTTTATATTTGACGTGATCTTCTTATCTTATATTTTATATTTGACATGATCTTGTTATCTTATATTTTATATTTGATATGATCTTCTTATCTTATATTTATATTTATCATGATCTTCTCATCTTATATTTTCTATTTGACATGATCTTCTTATCTTATATGTTATACTTGACATGATCTTCTAATCTTATATTTTATACTTGACATGATCTTCTTATCTTATATTTTATACTTGACATGATCTTCTTATCTTATATTTTATACTTGACATGATCTTCTTATCTTATATTTTATACTTGACATGATCTTCTTATCTTATATTTATATTTGACATGATCTTCTTATAGTATATTTATATTTGGCAGGATCTTCTTATCTTATATTTTATACTTGACATGATCTTCTTATCTTATATGTTATACTTGACATGATCTTCTTATCTTATATTTTATACTTGACATGATCTTCTTATCTTATATTTTATACTTGACATGATCTTCTTATCTTATATTTATTTTTGACATGATCTTCTTATAGTATATTTATATTTGGCAGGATCTTCTTATCTTATATTTTATACTTGACATGATCTTCTTATCTTATATTTTATATTTGACATGATCTTCTTATCTTATATTTTATATTTGACATGATCTTCTTAATTTATATATTTTATACTTGACATGATCTTCTTATCTTATATTTTCTATTTGACATGATCTTCTTATCTTATATTTATATTTGGCATGATCTTCTTATCTTATATTTTATATTTGACATGATCTTCTTATAGTATATTTATATTTGGCAGAATCTTCTTATCTTATATTTTATACTTGACATGATCTTCTTATCTTATATTTTATACTTGACATGATCTTCTTATCTTATATTTTCTATTTGACATGATCTTCTTATCTTATATTTATATTTGGCATGATCTTCTTATCTTATATTTTATACTTGACATGATCTTCTTATCTTATATTTTATACTTGACATAATCTTCTTATCTTATATGTTATACTTGACATGATCTTCTTGTCTTATATTTTCTATTTGGCATGATCTTTTCTTCATCCTCATTCCATAACCCTGGTGGTCGGTGCCTCTGACAAAGTCAGCCTTCTCTATTTCTCTATGTTTTCAGTTATTCTTTGTGAATCTGAAAAGCCCAGGCCTGTTCACTCTTTGATATTATCTTGTCATCTCTTTTTCTGCCTACCTTGCATTCTATGAATATAAAGAACCAATGGTCAGACATTTTATCTTTGATATGACTGTATTATAATTTATATGATATTATAGAAAAATACTAGTAAAGGCATGTAATAAGCAATACTGCATACAAATGAATAATGAATGACCACAGTTCTGATAGAAACATAATGAAACAGTAAACCTGCCTTTGAGCTAAAAGTATAAATAAATGAAATAGAGAATACATTATGATTTAACATTAGAAAGCAAAGTAAAACATTGAGAGCAAGATACTTGAAGAAGAATCGAACAACGCAGAAGAAAATAAAGAAGACTGGAATTAGAATAAATGAGTTACCCTGGCGGCAATTAATAAATGAATTCATTGTTAACCATTTCTAAACAGGTTTTCTCAAGAGCTTCTCTCGACTGCTTTTCTTAACTGCTTTTCTCAACAGCTTTTCTCAAAAGCTTCTCTCAACTGCTTTTCTTAACTGCTTTTCCCAACAGCTTTTGGCAACAGCTTTTCTCAAAAGCTTCTCTCAACTGCTTTTCTTAACTGCTTTTCCCAACAGCTTTTCGCAACAGCTTTTCTCAAAAGCTTCTCTCAACTGCTTTTCTCAACTGTTTTTTCTAAAAATAAAATGGATTCATTCAAATCTCTGGAAATAAGTAACGGAACATGTTTTCCTGATAAAGAAGGGCGAATCTTACCTGATGATGTTGATGAAATCTCCTATATAAAGTGCTTTTGTTTTATTGAAAACATATGGGCTCCAAAACCATGTTCCCTATATGCCTAAAGGTGTAAATGGAACCGTTTTTGTTTTTCTTAAAAATAATGTACGAAGTAAATAAGAGAACTACGTAAAAAATAAAAGAAAGGTTTGTCGGGAGACTGGAAATAAAGCGATTTGAAGATAAGAAAGTAAGTATTTTTTGGCCAGACACTTTAAAAACCTTGTTAACTTGACAGCTGGCTGTCTTTGATGATGCAGTAAAGCAGTGCTCTAAGGTGCACTCTTATTCTGTACCCACTTGAAGACTGTTTCAGTTAATTTGTTGAAAATTACAATTGCCAGATTGGCGTTGATAAAAATTAAGTGGTGTTAAAAAATATATTTCCAGAGTTGGCAGGTGCCACAAATTAGTATAAAGACAGGAGTACGAAAAAAAAACGAGATCAAAATACAGATCAAGGGGAACAATTTGAAGATTTTGTCACGCAAAATTTCATTAAATGTTTTAAGAATGAAAATTACAATCTATTATTATTATTCTATTTTTCTTTAGTTGGTAAGTGGTGGAGAAAAGAGACATTTTTTTTTTAGTCAATTCATTAATTAAATTATTGTGGGAATTATTCTTTTTCTCTATTCAGATCATGAAATGTGGTGTATCTATGATACTTGTTGATAGAGCTGGTGTCATTAGTCCATCATATCAAAGAAAATTGTGTTTTATTATTCTCTTTTGGAGTAGATAGCGCGCTATAGCAGTGCTAGCTAGGAACTGATGAAAGTAGGCCAGGTTTCCACATTGACAAGTATATCATTGTTGGAACTAATACAAAGACAAAGATGTGATTAGGTCAAATGACCTTTGCTCTGGCGAATTAAAAATAAGTAAATAATTTGTACTAAAACTCCCATCTATAAATGTTTGTCCTGAGCAACAGAGCTGCAGAAAGAAAGTTGGATGGACATAGAAACAGTTATCTCAACAATAGACACTGCGTTGTTTGCAGCAAATATTAGGAATGTTGAGGCGGGATCTGAGCACTTGTGGACATGTTCAGAGTGCAATGATGATGACCCGCAAATAACTCAAATATTAGGAAAAACAGTTACTGTATGCTCACTAGCAAAAATTTGAAAATAAATGCCTAGAAAATATTCATTTTGGCGGCTATATTCTGTATAGAGGTTCATGAACTGTACGACAAAGCTGAAGAGTGATGACTAGAGATAGAGTAATGAGAATTTATTTGTAACCTGCCACAGGACCAAGAGTTAATGCTAAAATATTAACATACAAGACTAGAAAAGATTAATGCACGTTTAAGATACGTGATCAATATATTGATACAGCTTGTCTTTCAAGCAGTAAGAACGGTCTCATACATATCTTATGATCAGCTAAGAAAAGAAATAGAATTAAACACAGAACATTTTCCTGGAGGCAAATGAGAAAGTAAAGATGTGTGTGTGTGTGGGGGGTGGGTGGTGGGTGGGTGTGGGTGTCATTTGGCGTCTTGACAGACGGTTAGTAACAAGCAATCAGGATAGGTTAGTAGTTTGGTAATATATTGATGTCTTATAAATAAAAAGTAAAGTACCCCCGTCACGCCAAGTGGCGTATAGGGAAATATGGTGTTAGTGACCCTATATTTTACAGACCTTTCAGCACATGATTTTTGGGGTAATGTGGTCGGTATTACGCCGGTGCTGCTTTATTTTCCCAGAAAAAAACCGGTACCCATTTAAGGCTGGGTGAACCCGGAAGCCGTCGGTTGGGATCGAACCCCTTGTCCTTTATAGTCAAGTTCACTAACCACTGAGCTATCGCGGCTCCACATTGATGTCTTATGCTGGATACTATTTAGGTAAACAGCTTCTCTCGTGGCTGAATCTGCCAATTGCTATTCCTATGGAGATAGCCCTTTGCTCAAAACGCACTATCCACTCCTCAGACTCCTCTTTGAAGCATTCCGAAGAAGGGACGAGGTCCTTACGTTCGGAACCAAAACTGAGTTCCAGGGGATGCTAGAAGATGAATACACACCACCGACAGCCCTAGGATCCCACCCTCAGGATTTTCTCTCTGGGTTTACACTCACACCCGTCTGTCTAACTCACGCGAGTCTAAAATATAAATAAAGCTAAGGTCATCAAGGTCAAGATAGTTTCAAGGGTAGCAGTTTGAGAAACGATTAACGGACAATGTCAACACGTTTAAAAATGTAGGATCAGTCATCACCAACAACGCTAACCATTTAGCAGCAATTAACAACAAAGATTAATGTAACAATTATGACAGAACACCTACTGTTAAAACTGAAGATACTCAGAGTCCTTTTTTGGAAACTGGAAATTGCGAAAGGCAAAAACACATCACAACGAGCCTTTAATAAACGTTACGAGAACACCAGACTCAAGGGTCGATAACGAAAAAGATGTATTGAGTATTAGAAACATTAGCAAACATGACACTAACACGGGCCAACAAAGAGTAAATAACCACAAATTATATTTCCCCTAGACGCTGAAATGCAAATCAAGAAGGTACTCCTCTGTTCTTCTTCTGAAGAAGAAGAATTACTATTGCAAAACTTAACGCTAACTTTTAAGTAATTGAAACGTAAAATTATTAAGTGAAATTAGATTGTACAAGAAAAGTATTAAAATGTTCTTGATAGGCATGACAAACTTGCATGTTAAAGGAGGCCTGAAAATAGACGAAAAATTGTGGATTGAATTTAATTAAGACAAGAAAACTCATATTTTTTCGCCACATCAATCACGTCAAGGACCTTGGTGGTGGGTATAGTTCCAGGAAAGCTGAGACTAGGAATTGAAAGTAGACGACGTAATCTAGATACCAAGAACTCCATACATATCACAGCTATAGAGTCAGACAACAACAAACATTTCAACTGACAGTCAAATAAAGGACCCTCTTCTGGACAAACTACATGTTAATAACGTTTAAAAAATCACATCATTCTATTTGAAACGTGTTTCTGAAAACATTAGCTATTTTTTAAATATTATTAGAAGCTCCGAATTATAGAACTTAGTTTTAAAATATTTGTCTCTTTTGTAATTTCTCTGTTAGGCTTTAGTGTTCGCAATGGTTGACAGTAAACGAGACATTAAAGTGGATATTTATCAAGAGATCATAAAGACTGTAATAAAAGGGTGCTCGTCATACATTATGGTGACATTTGGTAAGTACGACGGTGGTGTTAGATTTTCACTTGATAATCGGCTTATTTATGAATAATGTGACCAGCACCACTCCATGCCGCTGTAATTTTCCAACATTAATTTAATGTAATCCATTTCTGAACTTGAGGGAACTCAGAAAAAATGTTTAAAAATTGCTGCATATAACATTTGAAATTCAAACACATTATAGTAGATGAAGGTCACAAATCAACTCAGCACCGCGATTGTTTCAGCACAGAATGGCAGTGTATTATTCGTCTGCAACTAACATTTCGCACTAACTTAGGTACAACAAGACTACTACAGTTGTTTAATGACAATTGAGGTTGAATGTGACCTTTAAGTGACAAGTTGTGATTGAACAGAATAGCCTTGCCATGAGATTTAAACAAAATATATAATGCCTCATATGTGACGTATATGAAATATGGTGTTAGTACCCATATTGAATTATTATGGACATATTTTTGGGGTAATATAATCAGCACAACGTCACGTCATTATCCTTGTCCAGAATAACATCCCACTATTCATTTATGGCTGCTTTAGCTTCAAGACGGTCAAGCGAAGATTTTCTTCTTAGTAGACGTGATGACGGAAAGCAAATATCAAAGAAACAACAACAAAATCATTAACATATTGAATTGTTGGAATACATTTCACATAGTGAGTCCCAGATAATTGTTTAAGTCTGGGATTGGTCTAGAAGTAAGATATCGGCATTTGGACAAGAAGAGAATGAGTTCGAATCCCACTACAGTGAATGAGAATTTTTCTCTGTGATTCCCTTGTATGTATTTGGAAGTCTAGTGACAATCGATATATCGCAGGCAGAAAAAAATGAACTCAGGATGCAATAAAGGTTACCAAATCATTGGTAGATCTTACAACTGCTGTTCAACAAGACAATAACACTACTGGCAAAACGGGAACTCTCAAACCCAACCCTAATTCCAACGTTATGCTACCAGTGCCAGAGCTGGACGCTAAACAAGAGCAATAATGATAATCAATAAAGAAATGAAGGGAGTGTGTTAGACACATGATATGAAACAGTCAAAGAGATAAGAAACAGAAATGAATGGATGAGAAGAAGACCAGGAAAAATTGCTGCCATTGAGTACATAAAGAAACAACAGGTCAAATGGTTCAACCACGTGATGGGACAGAAAGATACAACACAATGATCCTTCTTCAAATCCTTAGAAAGCACCAAACACAAGAGTCGACAAGGGAAAATATGCATTAATCGAATCTTAGAAACACTCGGAAAATAACAGCAAGAGAGTCAAAGAGAAAAGCAAAACACCGCAAACTATATTTCCCATTCACGTTCAAAGGTAAATGCGGAAGGAGATAAGAAGAATTCGTGCTTTTTTTTTAATAAATGAACCTGCCCTGACCTCTGTGAAATGAAGTCCAATGTTTAGCCCTTCCGGGTAACGACGAAAAACAGGAAGTTCATGTGCACTCTACGCACGTTAAAGAACCGTTGCAGCTGAGAAGCGAAAAGAGTAACCCAAAAATTACCGATGTCCAAGCAAAAATTGTTAAATTTAAAAATGGACCTCTGTTCTACTATTAGTACTTTTTTTTTTTTTTTTTTGCTTTACTTCAATTTATATTTTCTTTATACTCACTTTTTTTACCTAAATATTTCTGTTTCATATTTTCTCACATATAAAGTTTGTGACCCAGTTCTACCTTCTTGTGGGTCAGTGTTAACGTAAGCAGATACAAAAATAAATAAATAAATAAATCACAGAATACATACAAAGAAGCAAAATCCTTAGGATTAGGCACTGCATGCATGTTAATGAGTAATGTGGCCAGTGATACGTGGTACTGCCCTCGAGCAGCCATATCTTTATATTCGACTGCTGCTCACTCTACCTGGCAGGTATGGATTATTTTCTCCTAATGAGGGCAGATAACAGAGCGCACAATATGGAATACGTCAATATCTGGAACATTCATAAAACAATGTACTTCGCTTATGGAGGTCCTTTATGCCGTAGGCTAGACTTTACAAACTGGGCTTACTACAGAAAAAATAATGACACTCTGTTAACGTCTAAAGAGGCTTTCTTTCATTGTTGCATTTCTTCTACGTTGTCTTGGTAAACAGCACAATCTTTGGAAGCAGCAGACAATGGTTTTACAGAAGAATGGTTTTTAAAAAAAATAATTTATAATAGTGGACGTTAAGATGTGCTGAAAATAGGAACTCAAGAACATAAGGGTTTACAAACTGTCTCTTTGTATGTGTTTATGTGCGTGTTTTAGCGTGGGAAAGCTGACTGTAAAAAAACAAAGCAAAGGATGTCCCATAGTATGTAATGCTGTAGCGGAGAGAAGTATTAACCATGACCACACAAGACAACAGCTTTTCGAGATGAGAAGATTGTTCTCCTTCCCGGTGCTATTGCCTTGCTCAACTCGAAATATCTGTAGTCAAGTTATTTACTAAAAATGAATAAAAGCAAACAAATTATGCAAACATTTACACTTAAGTGCACTTAAAAAAATAAGCTCAGCGATCTGGCATAAAAACATCTGTTAAGCAGTGAATAAGTATATGATCTATGTAACCCGTCCAACTATTGTTTTATATATAATTATATATGACATTATATATAACTATTGTTTTTCACACAACCAACTATAGATTTACTTAGGCCTGTTGGCTGAGAGGGAATTCATGGAAAACCTCCATCTAGCGTGTCCTTTCAGGTTTCCAAAGAGAGGTGGTTGTGGTTAGAGTGACGGCCGCTTTCTATAGTTCCTATAGTTGAAAAGGTCACGCTATTTGGAAAGTTTTCCGGTTAGAAATTTCTGTCCGCGGACGTTAGTAAATATATAATTGGCTGTGATTTTTCATACAACTATTAGACTAGTAAAAGTAGGAAAGGAAAGAGTTGAGGAAGTAGTTGGTCATTATGGCTTGGGCGAAAGGAATGAAAGAGGTGAGAAACTTATTGACGGGGCAAGAACACACAACATTATGATAGGAAACACCTGGTTTAAGCAACATCCAAGACGTCTGTTGGACATGGAAAAGCCCAGGAGACAACGCACGTAATCAAATTGACTATATAATGATAAGCAATAGATTTAGAAGCAGTCTGGTGTGTGTGAAAACTAGACCAGGGGCAGATTGCAATAGTGATCATGTACCAGTTGTGGGAAAGCTTAGAGTAAAATTAAAAACAACAAAACGAGCCAGTTAACATCAAGTTAAATTTAGATTTACTAAAATCAGACAAGAAGCTGCAAGACAAATATAAAATCAGAATTCAGAACCGGTACAATGCAATAGAGAAGATACAAAGCATTGATTAACAGTGGGAAATGCTAAAAGAATCAATGCAACAAACATCAAAAGAGTTCATACCACCAGTGAGGACAATTTCAAGAAAGAAATGGATGACATACGACATTTTGCAGCTAATGGATACAAGAAGAAGAAATAAAGAAAATAAAGATGAGTATAAAAGATTAAATAAAGAAATTGTAGTAAAATATGATGAAGCAAAATAAGCATGGCTAAAATAGAGATGCAAAGAGATTGAATTGCAACAAAAAGGAGATGCTAAAGCTATATACAAACAAATTGAGGAATTAACAGGAAGAAAAACGCAATAAAAAAATGGATGTCTAAGATCAAAGGAAGGAGAACTGTTGATTGATCAAGAAAACATAAGGGAACGACTGACATAAAACATTAAAGATCTTTATAATGATGAACGAACGGAAGTAAATATTAAGGATAATGGAGAAGGACCAGAAATACTCAGAGAAGAAGTGGAAGACGCCTTGCGCAATATGAAAGCAGGCAAAGCTCCTGGACCAGATAATATAACTAAAAAAGAGATTGAAGCCGTGGGTGATTTTGGAATAGAAATAAGAGCAAAAATATTGAATGATATCTACAACAGCGGATATATACCAGACGACATGCTCAAATCAATATTCATAGCCCTACCAAAGAAATCGGGTGCGATTGAATGCGATGATCATCGTACAATAAGCCTTATGAGTCATATGACTAAGATATTAATAAGAATCATCATGCGAAGAGTGCGAAACAAAATCAGTCCAGAAATTAGCGATGAACAGTGTGGTTTTGTTAGAGATAAAGGAACAAGCAATGTCATTTATATCATAAGATCTTTAGTGGAAAGAGCCATATAGGTGAAAACAGAACTATACCTATGTTTCATAGATTATACTAAAGCGTTTGACAAAGTAAAGCACCAAGAAATAATCACAATTTTAGAAAGCATAAACGTAGACAGCAAAGATCTAAGAATAATAAAGAGCATGTACTGGCAACAAACAGCGGCCATAAGAATTGGAAACCAATTGGGAATGTTTCAACAAATAAAACAGGGTGTTAGACAGAGTTGTGTGCTGTCACCAGATTTGTTTAATATTTATAGTGAGATTATTTTAAGATAAGGGACATGCCTGAAATAACAATTGAAGGTCAAGAGTCAAAATGAGTTACAAGAAATGTTGGACATTATAGTGAAGGAAAGCAAAAATAAAGAACTCAGCCTTAATAGCAAAAAGACAGAGGTAATGGTAACAACAAAGAAAAAGACATCACCTCAGTGCAAAATAAAGACAAGTGGAACAATATTAAAACAGGTAAATGAATTTAAATATTTGGGAACTTTGTTAACCTCAGACGGAAGATGCACAAAAGAGGTGAGGTGCAGAATGGCTCAGGCAAAAGCAGCTTTCCAAAAGATGAGGAAAATACTATGCAATCCATTTTTGAAAATAGAAACAAGAAAAACAGTTTTTAAATTTTATGTAGAGCCAGTCTTAAAATATGGATGCGAATCCTGGACAATGGGACAACAGACAAGAAAATCACTGGAGTCTGTAGAAATGTGGTTTTACGGAAGAATGTTGAGAGTACCCTGGACAGCTAAGAAGAGTAATGAAAACGTTCTGAAAGAGGTCAAAGCAAAAATAGAACTAATTTCCAATATTAAGAAGAGACAATCATCATTTTTTGGCCATGTAATGAGAAGAGAACAACTGGAATATATTGTAACAACTGTGAAGATTGAGGGACGAAGAGATAGAGGGAAGCAAAGAGAAAGAAATAACTGACAGCTTAAGAGAATGGCTTGGCAGAAGGTCAACAACAGAGATGATAAATTGCTGCCGAGATCAAACATTGTGTAGAGACATGATCACCTACGCCAGTAGGCACGTTACTTGATGATGATTAGACCAGTACTTTAATAAATTCATGAACACGTTTGCTATCGATTTGCGAGAAAACTATTTGTTAGATTGCAGTTATTTTTTATGCAGTATTAGAATGTCCGTGACGTTATATAATTATTTGTTGCTCTTAGACATTTGATCTAGTTTGCAAGACTTCTTCTTTAGACTACATTAAAATCAACCTCACTGAATTGAGCATACTTTTAACAGATCTACGGCGCTCAGTCGTGTTGTTCTAAAAATAGTTGTACTTTATACCAGCACTTCGAATCGAAGATTGATCATTTATATGGCGATGTTCATGACCCAGAGAGAAGAACGCAATTGGTGCTTGGTCTGGATAGATCATCCTTTTCCTGTTGGATAAAAAAAAAATAGACTCAGAGTGCACTCATGTCAAGCAAGGAAGAAAAAGGATATTTGGCAACATTGGCGTAGATGCCATAAGACGTAAGATGTTTAACATGTTTGCTACAAATGTACTTGTTACTCTCGGTGAAATGAAATTAACATTGCATGCAGACTGCAGTACTGAAATTTATAAAAGTACTCTATGGCAAAATTGTTCAAGCTGCTGGCTTCATTTTCAGGAAAATTGTAGGCGACATGAATATTAATTATGAGAACCCACATTTGATTGCTGACTGGAGCAAATACATGAGGCAGATCCGTGAGTGGCGGAGTCAAGGCTATAATATTGTGTATTTGGATGAATCCTGGGTTAATGCTTACCACACCTATGCTAAGGAACCGCGATAGCTCTGTGGTTAATGAACTGGACTACAAAGGACAAGAGGTAGGGTTTGATCCCAACCGACGGCTTCTTGATTCACCCAGCCTTTAATGGATACCGGATTTTTTTCTGGGAAAGTAGAGCGGCGGCACGGGCGTAATTCCGACCACATTGCCCAAAAAATAATGTGCTGAAGGTCTCTAAAATGTATGGTCAGTAACACCATATTTCCTATACGTCACGTGGCGTGACGGGGCACTTTACTTTTTTACTTACACCTATGCTAAAGAATGGCAATCAGTAGACGGTGAACAGAAAAGAGCAGTTCCCAGCAGCAAAAGCTGTTACTACTAACGAATGCTGTATGCAGTTAAAACGGACTTGTCCATGACGCTGGACTTATTTTCCAATCAAAAAGTATCGACGGTAGGGACTACCACACACAAAAATGGATACATTTTCAGGCACTGGTTGGAGAAGATCTTCTTCTATCCTGAATAGACCTTCATGCTTATTAATGGATAATACATCGCATCACAATGCTGTGTCAATGGAAAATAAAGTACCAACTGCATCAAATAGAAAAGATCAAATCAGTACATGGCTTGCTAAGGAAAATGTCAAATTCGACGACACATATTTAAAACCCAAGTTGTTTTAGCTTGTAAGGAATACAATTAAGGAAAAGTTGTATCATACCTACAAAATCATTGAGGAATACGACCACACTTCTCTGCGACTCCCTGCATATCATACGCACCTTAATAATTCGAACACACATAGTGTGGGCTAGAGTCAAAGGACAAGTTGCACAACAGAACAGGACGCTTAAAATATGTGATGTTGAAGTTCTGACACGTGAGTCCGACTAAAGAATAGACATTCATTTCTGGAAGAAGTGTGTTGTACATGTGCTCCGAATGGAAGACTAGTACTGGCAAAGAGATGAATTATAATTTGTCCAGCTATTAACCATTATCAACCTCTTGAAATCATCAGATTTAGAAATGATGAAGACCATATTTTATTGACATACAGAATAACAGCCTGGGATGATTAAGCATATATTGATCAAATGGTTAAGTGTATGTACAATGGCAACAAATGTATTTCCATATCAAAATGTGTCTGCCATCATTCAATTTGGGGTACTGTTATAACACCCAAGGGTCTAATGGTACCCGATAGACAAGACTAACTATAGCTAATTGAAGTCATGTTTGCGATTACACATAACGGGCAACACACGCGATTACTAGATCTATAAAAGTATGATGTAGATACCCCTCTGAATTGAACTAGAAATTAACTTGAATACTGTAAAATCTAAAATAGTTGAATCAACTTACTTGCAATTGTCCTAAAAGATCAAAGAAATTCGCCGTTGTGCAGATCTGTTATATCTGTAAAATTAAAGAACAGCAATGTTTTTGCGTCATGCATATTCAAATGACGTATGCAAAAACTCACAACGATCTAACAGGTAGTTTCATGCAAATCGAAAGCAAACGTGTTCATGAATTTATGAACGGATTAATATGCAAACGGACTTCTTAGCTGAGTTTCAGGCAATAAAACAAAATAAAACGAAGAACTAAAGCAACATGTGTATCAATGTTGAAGGTTGCAAAATCTAAAATATAAAAATAAAATATAGTTATAGATAACACTAATCAAGACCACGGAAAAAATGAGAAACTAAATTAAAGATCCCTGTTGAAAATAAGAACTTAAACAGTCATATAATTTGCAATACATTGCCATTAATAACTGTGTCTTTTATTGTTACTATCAGTATTCTTATCGGATATTTCTTTTCTGCTATGACGATTATTCTTTCTCATTGGCAGTTAATGTCGAACTTCAGATTTTGGTATTATAATAATAATAATACAAATGGTAGATTCTATGGTGCACTCTGTGTATCTGATATTATAATGCTTAGTGTAATATCGGAGCCATTTATTCAATCGTATGTTTTGCTTTTAACTATCTTTACTTGAATTTTCCCATTGGATGATGAAGTGTTTCCTAAGTGTTCCAAGTATGTCGTTTCATTTATAATTCTGCTCTAGGTAAACATATGTCCTTCAATTCACCTTTATGATGTAATCTTTGTAACTTTATCTCAAATCCTTTAAATTTCTAAATTCATTTTCTATTGCTGTTGTTACAAGTGTTTAGTTATTGCGAAATGACATTCGTAGAGTTTGTTACACTCATTTGTTTCTTCATATGTGAACTGGATATATGGATGGAAAAGCTTTTACTGAAGAGATGGTGAAAGCCTCAGAGTAATCAACACTGGTTTTTACTTTCATTTTGACTTTCTTGTTATATCGGCGTTCATATTTACTGTCATGATAATTATTTGCTCAGCATTTTCTCTCACTTCCCTCCTCTCCTTCCCCCCCTCTCTATTTATTTTCTCTCTCTCTCTCTCTCTCTCTCTCTCTCTATATATATATATATATATATATATATATATATATATGGGTGTGTATCTAATATATATATATATATAACCCCCTCTTTCTTTCCCACTCCTCCACCGACACTCTTTCTCATGATAGCGATCTCTTTATGTACCTTGTTTAAAGCTGTCTTCAAGTTCTCTGTAATGCTCGTAAATGTATGTATCTCAGTTTGGTTAAATTATAAAGTTCTGACACGGCCGTTAGCTTTGTTGACTTGATTGAAATGGTCAGTTGACTGTAGTTAAAGCTTTCCAGAACAATAAGAGTCCATAACTGCTCAAGGAGTACAATCAAGATAAAAACCATTCAGTGGTTATAGGAAGACACTGTGTAACAGTAAGCTAGTGAAAGCATGGGGACGGGTTACTTAGTTGTACCCGCTTCTCAATAGGCAATAGCAGTAACAAATGGTAGCGACCATCAGTGTTAAGACATAAAATTTAAGTATGGAAATTTCCAGCCAGATAACAAGTTGTGGAAACAAAGTTAAGGGAGTAAAAGTTTATAGTGGGTAGTGGACACACAAGGGGAGGAAGCTAAGGTAGGAAGGTTCAGAATTATCCTGGACATAATAGTTAATGGAAATTTCCACACGGACACCAAGTTGTGGAAGTGACTATAGCATGCATTTACCTCATGACTTTACTCTCCGGTAAACAGCTACCAGGAAAGGTCATTGTCATGAGGTAACCATTATTTAAAAAGGTTATAGAAGTCACGAAAATAATCTGTTATTGTAAAATAGGGGGACAGTTGAGACACAGGGCAGATTTTAGAGTTCAAGTCTCGGACACAAAGTGAGGATGGCTGACCGAGTTGCAATTTGTCACTTCGCGACAAAATTGCGAAAATGTGATTGGCTACTGATTTTCGGGTTAAGAGAGTGGTTGGAGGATTTAAACTTCAACACTATAGGTTTTTCAAGTCAGAGATGAATTAGTCAGGAATAGAAAGTCTACAGTTCGAGTTAGTTATTCAGGAAGGAGAATTAGACAGTTAGTATAGTCAGGACAGTTAGAAAGTTAAGATTAGAAAGTGAAGCCAGTTAGTTAGAAAGTTAGAATCTTCAAGTTGTAGTTTTAAAACAGTTGAGAAGTTATTGGTAGAAGTTGATATAGAGTAGGAGTATAGTAATGAGAATATGAACATTTGTGTCGTGAAGTATTTTAACGAGTATTTTAAGTTGTGTTTCACATTCCTCATGAAAGTAAGTTGAATAATGTTGTATGCAAAATATGCACTTAGGACGGACCATAGTCATCGGCGGTAGCCTCAGAGAAGTCCCGAATTAATTAACATTAATTTAAGATAAGTGCATCCACCACTAGTCGATCATTGTTCCTAGAGATCAATAAACGTGATTATCATTATGTATCCAGAAAAAGAGGCTGTCTTTAATTACCTGTTGTGATCAACTAAAATAAATGTTATGTGCTATGAACAATAACATCAAGATATAATTACAATTTTAAAAAGTGGTGATGGAAAGATTAAGATCTAATAACAAAAACTGTCACACTGTACATGATAGAGAGGAGATGAAGTAGAGGTGAATCAAGAAAAACCTGGGATGTACAGCCATTCTCGTGAATAGTTCAAAAGGGGGGAGGGGGAGGGGTGAGCGGCGGATCAGATTTTGAACAAACTATGAAGTATGGCTCAGACAAGAGCAGCTTTCCAAAAATGAGGAAGATATTATGCTATCCATTTTTGACAATAGAAACAAGAAAAAGAGTTCTTATTAGTTATGTAGAGCCAGTCTTAACCAATGGATGTGAATCATGGACAATATGACAACAGACAAAAAAATTACTAATGCTGCCAAAATTTGGTTTTACAGAAGAATGTTGAGAATGCCATGGACAGCTAAAAAGAGTAATGAAAGCGTTCTGAAAGAGACCAGCGCAAAAAGAGAGCTAATTTACAATATTAGGAAGAAACAACCATTGTTTTTTTGGCTATGTTATGAGAAGGGAACAGCTGGAATATATTGTGGCAACTGGAAAAGTTGATTGACGAAGAGGGAAGCAAAAGGAAAAGATACCAGACGGCTTGAGTGAATGGCTTGGCGGAAAGGTCAATAACAGAAATGGTAAATAACTGTCGAGATCGAAAGTTGTGGAGAGACATGATCACCTACGCCAGCATGTATTTTACTTGATGATGATGATGAGGATGATGATGATGATGATGATGATGTAGTATGGTCACGCACTGTACACAATTAATGAACTTTAGATATTGAGTAACTTTTGAAGTATGGCCACGCACTGTACACAATTAATGAACTTTAGATATTGGGTAACTTTTGAAGTATGGCCACGCACTGTACACAATTAATGAACTTTAGATATTGAGTAACTTTTGAAGTATGGCCACGCACTGTACACAATTAATGAACTTTAGATATTGAGTAACTTTTGAAGTATGGCCACGCACTGTACACGAATAATGAACTTTAGATTTTGGGCAACTTATGAAGTATGGCCACGCACTGTACACGATTCATGAACTTTAGATATTGGGCAACTTATGAAGTATGGCCACGCACTGTACACGAATAATGAACTTTAGATTTTGGGCAACTTATGAAGTATGATCACGCACTGTACACGATTCATGAACTTTCGATTTTTTTAAAAACTTATGAAGAAGCATACATACCTCGCACCGTACAAAATGAATGAATTTTGCTGATAGCTTCATACTGAGAAAAACAAGCTGCAATATCGTCCGCATCAGTGACGTGTTCTATTTCCTTTCAAAAACAAACTAAAACTATTCTCGCTAAGGCTTTGATCTCATTTCTATGGGCGTACCGATGGCTTTCTAAGGGGCTGGAGAATAAAGGTTGCATGCCAAATATAATAGCCTCGAGGTGTACACAGATCAGACCTCTTCATTTTTCAAAGGTAAATTATATGAATTCAAATGTCAACGACAAACTGTCAAATCTATAATTTAGAAATACATATTTGTTCTTGTTGTTGTCTATATAAAAAAAAAAGATTGTATAAAAAGCCAAAATTGTTAGCTGAGATCTGTCTGTTAAAGAATTGGTCTGCGAAAAATGTATACAAATTTACATATACAGCAGACAAGCCAGTTGAGCGAAAAAGTCCAGATAAAAATATTTAATTTGGCCAATCGCTATTCTATTCAATGAGAGTGAGTGTCTATGGCGACCGTCTAAAAATGCATATTCCGGTGTTTCTTTTTATCAGTCTTAAGAGGAAAAATTTTTTGGCAGACATTGCATAACTCCTGGCATACGCTACATTCTTGCTATACGCCTAACATTTTATCAGGCGAAAGATTCGGCAGCTGAATTTCAATAATTATTAACAACCACTCACATGTCCGACAAGTATGTTAAGGATTTACAGAGAGAACGTTAACACATAGTAGTAGCAACCGTGTGAGTAGCTAAAATAGTTTAAATCACACTGCTGGTTATATTGACATTCTACCAACTATCTCAGTTACTACTGATCTTTCTATCAATTGTCTCAGTTACTACTGATGTTTCTATCAATTATCTCAGTTACTACTGATGTTTCTATCAACTATCTCAGTTACTACTGATGTTTCTATCAACTATCTCAGTTACTACTGATGTTTCTATCAATTGTCTCAGTTACTACTGATGTTTCTATCAACTATCTCAGTTACTACTGATGTTTCTATCAACTGTCTCAGTTACTACTGATGTTTCTACCAACTATCTCAGTTACTACTGATGTTTCTATCAATTGTCTCAGTTACTACTGATGTTTCTATCAATTGTCTCAGTTACTACTGATGATTCTATCAAGTGTCTCAGTTACTACTGATGTTTCTATCAATTGTCAAAGTTACTACTGATGTTTCTATCAACTGTTACATGTTCTACTGATGTTTCTATCAACTGTCACAGTTACTACTGATGTTTCTATCAACTGTCACAGTTACTACTGATGTTTCTATCAGTTGTCTCAGTTACTACTGATGTTTCGATCAATTGTCTCAGTTACTACTGATGTTTCTATCAACTGCATTAGTTACTACTAATGCTTCTATAACTGCATCAGTTACTACTAATGCTTCTATAACTGCCTCAGTTACTACTAATGCTTCTATAACTGCCTCAGTTACTACTGATGTTTCTATCAACTGTCTCAGTTACTACTGATGTTTCTATCAATTGTCTCAGTTACTACTGATGTTTCTATCAACTGTCACAGTTACTACTGATGTTTCTATCAACTGTCACAGTTACTACTGAAGTTTCTATCAACTATCTCAGTTACTACAATTGTTTCTATCAACTGTTACAGTTATTACTTATGTTTCTATCAACTGTCACAGTTACTACTGATGTTTCTATCAACTATCTCAGTTACTACTAATGTTTCTATCACCTGTCACAGTTACTATTGATGTTTCTATCAATTGCCTCAGTTACTACTGATATTTCTATCAATTGTCTCAGTTACTACTGATGTTTCTATCAATTGTCTCAGTTACTACTGATGTTTCTATCAAGTGTCTCAGTTACTACTGATGTTTCTATCAACTGTCACAGTTACTACTGATGTTTCTATCAACTGTCACAGTTACTACTGAAGTTTCTATCAACTATCTCAGTTACTACAATTGTTTCTATCAACTGTTACAGTTATTACTGATGTTTCTATCAACTGTTACAGTTACTACTGATGTTTCTATCAACTGTTACAGTTATTACTGATGTTTCTATCAACTGTCACAGTTACTACTGATGTTTCTATCAACTGCATTAGTTACTACTAATGCTTCTATAACTGCACCAGTTACTACTAATGCTTCTATAACTGCCTCAGTTACTAGTAATGCTTCTATAACTGCCTCAGATACTACTAATGCTTCTATAACTGCCTTAGTTACTACTAATGCTTCTATAACTGCCTCAGTTACTACTAATGCTTATATAACTGTCTTAGGTGCTACTAATGCTTCTATAACATCCTCTTCCTCTTCCTCTTTTCTCTTTCACTGATACCTAAAAGGTGTCGTGGTTTATATCATTTGTCGTTCTTGTGCTGCTCGAATTGTCTGAATTAGTGATTTTCCTTTGCTGTTACATGTCTCTGTCACTGCATCTATTCATCTTCTTCCGGATTTTCCTCTTGGTCTTTTTCCATGCATTCTCGAGAAGAACGCCATTGATGGTGATTGGTGAGGATTCATTCTGACCAGGTGGCCAAACCATTTAAGTTGTTGTTGTTCTATATATTCTTGGCAGGGTTTTGTTCCTACCATTTTTCTTATGGTTTAATTTGGTATTCTGTCTCTTCTTGTGTTGTTTGTTACTTTTCTCAAGCATCGCATCTCACATGTATTGATCTTTCTTAAATGTGATTTAGAAAGGGTCCATGTTTGACTTTCATAGCACAAAGTTGGTATGAAGATGCTATTTATCATTTGTTGTTTAGCTGGCATAGAAATGTTTGGATGTCTTAGCAATGGTGAAAGTTAGTATGTGACAGCATTCGCTTTTTGTATTCTCATGTCAATTTCTCTGTCTAGATTTCCATCTTATGTGAACATTGTGCCTAAATACTTGAATTCCTCTACTTGTTTTATTTCTTTATCTTTGATCTTGATGTTTAATGGGGGTCTTAATTTGCTTATTCTTATAGCCTCTGTTTTTGCTGTGTTAATTTTCATACTGTATTTTGTGCAGCTTTTATCTAGAGATGTTAAATGCTGTTGTAGCAGGTTTTCATCCTCATATATTAGGCATTGGTCATCTGCGAAGAATAATTTCCTCAGTTACTACTAATGCTTCTATAACTTCCTCAGTTACTACTAATGCTTCTATAACTTCCTCAGTTACTATTAATGCTTCTATAACTTCCTCAGTTACTACTAATGCTTCTATAACTTCCTCAGTTACTACTAATGCTTCTATAACTTCCTCAGTTACTACTAATGCTTCTATAACTTCCTCAGTTACTACTAATGCTTCTATAACTTCCTCAGTTACTACTAATGCTTCTATAACTTCCTCAGTTACTACTAATGCTTCTATAACTGCCACAGTTACTACTAATGCTTCTATAACTTCCTCAGTTACTACTAATGCTTCTCTTTCATATATCCTAGATTCTATCGGTTTTTTTTTTAAAATTGTCTTTAACTGCTGATATTGATATACACATTCATCATCATCATTATGTGCCAAGGTTGGCTTCCATGGAGCGCCATTCCTCTCTCTCCCTCTCTCTTTCTCTCTCTTTTTTTCTTGCGTTGATGGTGCTGGTTGTCATAGGCTGACTTGTCCATCGTTTGA
This sequence comes from Megaustenia siamemsis, assembly GCA_032433765.1. Classification (NCBI taxonomy): domain Eukaryota; kingdom Metazoa; phylum Mollusca; class Gastropoda; order Stylommatophora; family Ariophantidae; genus Megaustenia; species Megaustenia siamemsis. Next base: position 50,714,727 of record JAVIAB010000051.1, read on the forward strand.
TGTTACTCGTCTAAGATTACTTTTACTAGATTGCTGTGTCTTTTAACATGCCCCCCCCTACCCAAAAAAAATCTCATTTGTCTTGTTTGAATTGTGTTTAGTAGTTCTCTTTTCCTTTTTAGTTGTTCTAAGACTTCTTCTTTCGTTTTATTTTCTTTCCGTCTAATTTTTCCTATTCTTCTATAAATTCACGTTTCGAAATCTTCAATTTTCTGTTCTGTTTTCTTGTCAAATATCTACATAAAATAATGTAAAAAAAGATAATAGAATAGAAAATTAAATCGCATGAAATTTGATTCACAAGAAAATTTGTAATAATGTGGTAGACAAAGAAGAAAATAAATATTGAAGTTTTGAAACACACGACAAGTGAAAAGAACAATATTGAATAAGATATATGGTATTTTTTAACACATAAAACGAAAAAAATAAGTTAAAGTCATTTTGGAAGGAGTGATACCTGTAAACAAGTTAGAGGTAAACAAAGACTAAAGTAGACTCAACACATCAAAAGGTGAAAAGAAGAATCTATGATACAATGTATCATCAAGATAAGTAACTTAGTGAGATGTCACGCCGTAGTAGTCATCTTTCACATTGTTATGCGACACAAGATGATGAGTTCCTGTCTTGCATTTACCATCGTTTCCATAAACTTTCGCATTGATTAATTATGTATGCAACACTTGACAGTGGATCATCATCATCAAGTACCATCCTGCTGGCGTAGGTGAACATGTCTCTCCACAACTTTCGATCACGACAGTTATTTATCATTTCTGTTGTTGACCTTCTGCCAAGCCATTCTCTTAAGCTGTCTGGTATCTTTTCTCTTTGCTTCCCTCTATCTCTTCGTCCCTCAATTTTCCCAGTTGTTACAATATATTCTAGCTGTTCTCATCTCATTACATGGCCAAAATATGATGATTGTTTTTCTCTTTTTGCATTGGCCTCTTTCAGAACGTGTTCAACTCTTATTAGCTGCCCATGGTATTGTCAACATTCTTCTGTAAAACCACATTTCAACAGACTCCAGTGATTTTATTGTCTGTTGTTGACAGTAGTTAATAACATATAAACAAATATTTATTTTCAGGGGGAACCCAGCTTTGGTATAGATACAAATTACAGAAAAAGAGATGCTCTATGAACACTAGAAATAATCAGTCGCTCCCGCAAACTCTGAAAGTTCTAATACATTCACTTAAAGCGTTATCGTTAACATGCTGAACATGGATGTATCAGGTCGAAAGGCGGAGATGACACGTCTTGCCAGAAACTAGAAACACAACTCATCTACGGCCACTTAATGTCCTTTTAAGGAAGGACGATGAAGAGACTTAGACGTCCGGTGAAGTAAGAAGAAAAATTAAATCATTAATTGCCGTACAGATTATGGCAACGAATAATTACAACTAGCAACATTGTTCTCCATTCTGTGAAAATTTATTGAGCATCTTAGAGGTTGCCGAGTGTGGTAAGGTCGGCACATTAGTTGAGTGATTCTCAAGTTTTCTCGTAAACTTGCTGAACCTGGAAAAAAATAACTTGGAACAAGACTCAATATTATTCTAGGGATCGATGGAATGTATCTCGAGAGGCTGTTCAAGAGTCTTAGCCTACACGTGCAGGAGAAGCATAACAAACTGGCCAAGTGCTACATTCACTTCCCCTTTTTACGCGCTGGAAACAGCATCTGGTCACTAAAAGAAGGGTGTTGTGGAAGGAGAATAACCGATCCTACTATTGCTGATGTGTATTAGATGTAGTAACAGGCTGCCCACCTCATTACCTTGTATAGACTATTATATCATGCTAATCAGACACGTCTATAATGACGAAAAAAAGAAGAGAAGGGTTTAAATATAGGATCTGCTCAACCATTAAAATATAGATTCTGCACACGTGATTATCAACTTTTAATTCTCCACAGATGGGCCGCTTGTGCAGATAATTGTACATCTTTTTTTAAATGTCTATACTCCACAAAAAGACTACGTCTACATGTTATTTTAACTGTCCTTTTTCCACAAATAAGTTGCTAGTACATTTTATTTCAACTGTCCAATCTCCACAGATAAGCTGTTTTTGTACATCTTATTTCTTGTAAGTTATATCTAACCTGTTAGAATACAAAAATATATAAGATGGACAACATGCTCTGAACTTGGTGGTTTGACATCCAAATTCACCAGAAACCGACTTCTGAAAAGTCGTTATGACCATAAAATCAAAGCATCTTTGATTATGAATATGAAAAGGCATGTGAAAGTCCGGCTTGTTGCAGGAGCTACTGAGTTAGGTGCTCTGTGCACACCGTGAGCTGTGTGTTTCATCCGTTTTGATCATGTTTCGATATCCCAATTGTTTACGATGAATGATTATATCGTATGGCAGGGAACAGTTGGCTGTGTTCACTTTCTGTGCGGTTTCGCCTTATGTCTTTTGGCGTGTGCTGAAACTTCTATGGTGGGGGACTACAGATACCTTTCTTTGTTTGGGAGATGAGTTAATAATTCGGATGATTCTGCTGGCACCGACGGTTGAACAATTATGAATTTTAATTCGTTTGCAGGGATACCGGGGCCTTCCATAACCAAAGAACCAAACGGCGTGTGAGATCATTATTGAAGTTGTTACCTACTGACAATGAACGGAACAATAACTGTTAATTCGTTTGAAGTATATGCATAAGTATGTGCATTCAAGTGGAAAGCCTTATTTTCTTTTGTTTACAAAGTAGTTATTGCAAACGTTGAAATAATTACGCTACCACTGTTCAACATAGTCTCCTACTAGTTCAGTGCTCTTACGCTAGCGCTTGACGTGTAAATAGGTACAGTGGAAAAATAATTCTTTCGGGCGTATGCGCAGTCATTCAAGCCCCGATTTTTGATTACTAATTGTCCACACTATTTTGGAGCTTCAACTTTATCATAAATGATGAAATGAGCCGACCAAATACTAATCTATCGATTGACCTTTCGAGCCGTAGCCGGCCCATAGGGCATAGACCCAGATACTTTTTCTCTTATCTAAATTTTTGTTCTAGCAGTTTTCAATCCTTCTAAAGATATTTTATCAAATCCCACCATTTGTCTCTGTTCTGTGCAATCAACTCTAATCTCATTGAGGGAGCCGATTCCTGCTGCTCTTGCCTCTCTGATCAATGTTCTCCTCAGTGTCTCTCTGTGTCGGCCTCTTTTAAAAACACAAATGCCTAATAGTAATGTTAGCATATTGAGTGTGACGCGACTGTATTACCGTATCCCTTTTCCCCACGTCGTAGTGTTGTCTTCCGTGACTCCCCCTCCCCCCCCCAACACACACTCACCTAATGAAGAAAATCATCAACGATAGTAACGCTGTTCTTAAACTTCGAAGTTGGTTCATGCGTCTATGTGAGTCTCATGCACCTGTCACTGTACTCAATTCTCATTCGCTAATAAATCTTTATAGGTTTCACGCTTTCGTTGAACACACGTTTTACAACACTTCATTGCTTTTGCTTGGTGCACTCTTACACTGGTGCCATATCTTCCCAAACTGCTTCAAATGTGCCTCTACCTGCCGCAGTCGCCATAACACTATATATTAGTTGCTGAAGTTCACCGCCCCCGCGTACCAGACGATAAATGATATCGGCCGCACACGTGATTATTAATACTTATTAATACAACTTATCCAATTTCCCATTATCGAAAGACTCTTATACAGATATGTGTATATGTGTATGTTAGCATGTGTTAATCTGTGTTTGTGTGTGTGTGTTTGTGTGTTTGTGTGTGAGTATCATATAATTGTTGCAGTAATTTGTTTTTAATATACAAACATTGAAGCTCATATATTTCTCAGTTTTCAAAAACTTATATGATTTGTTTTTACATTAATACATACAATGTTTACATATTTCAGAAAATGTATAATCATTCATGGTTTAAATATCACCAATATCATTATCTTCAGACAGGCACAAAAGAAAGTTGCAAATCCACGAAGAAAAATTGCATTTTCTAGCTTTAGCGTGAACAAAATTGCTAACAATCATAATATAAGGCTACAACCGCTAATATTTATTTCTAGTTATTTCAAATATTTGTAGATTCTTTTATAGCAGCGGTTCTTTATTTTGTCTTTACCACGCCCTATTTACATATCTTTTGTCAATTCGGTCCCACAAGACAACATTCAAGATTTAATGCTCTAAAATACGTCAAAAATGTATTTCAAGTTACTCACGAAGAGTTTTCAGCTTCGGTAAAAAAAAAAAAAAAAAAAAAATAAGTTATTGCACATACTCCTACTATATTTTATTTCAACGTTTTCTTACTAAATAAAATAAATATTCGTGCCCACAGAGTTTATCAATTATCTCAGAAACTGTTTGATGAATTTCTGTAATTATCTTTCATGAAAACTTATTTTTTCACTGACCTTAAGTCTGATTTTTTATCATACTGTCATGCATTTAGGAAAGATTTTTGCTTCTCTGAGGTACATAAAAATATGATTTTCTTGGTTGTCCTAATTTTTAGGATTTTACAATACTCACATTTATTGTAATCAACTCACAATTTTAAAAAGTAAATTTCACGCGCTCTCCACACAATCATAGCAAAATCTCGCGTTCATTGAACCGTAACTTGTAAGACGCAACCCACTGAGAGGTTTGTTAGAAAATTAACATAATTTACAGTAAAAGCTTATGTTTAGAGCACATGGTTTGATATTTTACTAAAATTATATAACAAAAAACGATTTGCGCAAAAATCAGACTACCGTTGTACTTCAATGTTATAAAATCTTAAGGTCGGCGGAAAAAATTAGATTTCATGAAAAATAGTTACAGAAATTCATCAAACAGTTTCCGAGATAATTGATAAACTCTGCGGACATGAATTTCTGAACCAACTATAATATGTCACGCCACCTTTGCAAAACGTCGCAAGAAAATGAAAGCAAATAAATGTCAAAGTCTTCAGCTTATTCATATTCTTATTCAGCGTTCCAGTCTTGTGATCATGCGAACTTGACTGTATGTCCTGTTTCATTAATTGGGGGAGGTAAAAACATCATGACTCACGATGGGCCGGTCGCATGTTTAGTACTCGCATACGTGTGTGTGTGTGTATGTGTGTGTGTGTGTGTGTGTGTGTGTGTGTGTGTGTGTGTGTGTGTGTGTGTGTGTGTGTGTGTGTGTGTGTGTGTGTGTGTGTGTGTGTGTGTGTGTGTGTGTGTGTGTGTGTGTGTGTGTCCTGATTTCTCTCTTACACCAGCGCTGCGGCTGACACACTTCGTCTTCGACAGACTGTATCTTGATTTGACGTAGAAGTTTTTCTTCTCGTAAGGTATGTGCCGGGAGGGCTTTAGGACTCACATTGCCCGTGGTTTCTGTCTGAGTGTACTCCCATAGCTTTTCCTTCTCTCGATGGTAATTGTCAGGCATATGTGGTTTGTTTTCCGGAGTGTCCTTCCCCATCGATAGAGCTCTGAATGCGGCTCTTACTCCCATGGCTTGTCCCGTCGTTTGACATATGGGACGTTTTTCTTTTCTTTTAATTCATGCTACAGTTTACCTGTTGCAGTCACCCCGTCATGGTAGGAGAGGCCTTCCACCAGATCTTTGGTTCATGAATTCAGATCTATAGTCCCCTTTCCATGATGTAGCTGGCAGTTCTTTCGTGATGGGTGCCCTATAGTTTCTGCCTTAGTTCAACACTCTCTGTTCAGATTTGACACCAAGATTCCTTGTAGGCTATATACGGATGGAGGATATACTCTGGATCGGGGGCCTCGGTAGCCTAGTTGGGAAAACCACCCGACTAGACTACCGACGTTCGGACAACCCGTGTTCGATTCCCGCTGGGAGCAGTGTGAATTGTACTCGTGGTTGGAAATTAAAAAAAAAAATTACCCCCACGGTCGACCCAGCCGTTGGCAGAAATGGGTACCAGGGTATTATCCTGGGAAGGTGAGGAATGTCGCTTCGCATCTGAGTTTCGATGCTTGAGACGACACTATACAGAAATATCCGAACATTTCTGAATAGGCGGCCGAGCACATATGGGTGGAAACTCGCGTGCTAAGACGCCGGTTCATGTCTCGTACTTTACCTTTACCTTTACTCTGGATCCTGGATACCATTTCAACATGGGTATTCGCTTGTGTGGGACACTTTGAGACGGTAGAGAAGACGTAGGAGTCTGCAGTGGTCAGTTAACAGGATGAAGGTGATGGTCTTCCGTAATCTCTGCAATTGGTGAACGGGGTAATCGTAGTTACCGACGTCCAACCTTTTGTCCCACTCCGAGTGAAATTTGTTGAGTATGATGGTTTTATCTTCTCTGTAGGTCACATGGTGGCAGTGCTGTTTCATTGTGTTGCCTGTTTTTCATAGTGTGCCTGCCCTCTCATTACCACCAATTCCACCGTGGGAAGACAGCCACTGGAGTGTCTATGTTTTGGAGTGTCATGAATATAATTTGTTCAAAACTATATCTCATTAATCATAAAATAGGTGAAGAAATAGGGGACAGTGCATATTTGCATAATTGATTAAAAGAATGGCACTGCATTCAACTTAAATGCTTTCTTATACCAGGCCTATTTGCTGAACCGTGTATTCTGAGGTCTGTCTCTAAGCTTTTTAAACGGTTTCTGTATTTTTTGTAATATAAACGAAAACAGTGAATGGTTTTTCGCATAATTATTTGTGAGGCTTGTTTCATAGGTTCTCTTCAGTAGACAATGATGCCACAATTCAGTTTTACTCTAGTCATGACTTTGATATTATCTTCAACTTAATAAAAACCGTATCAATTTCTCCTTGAAGATTTAAGTTGAGCATGTTTAAGCGGGCGAGGATATCTGACAAAGATGTCAAAAAAATATCTATCAAAAGATCGATGAGATGAAATTGCTTCTCCATCAGAAATCATCTTTTTTTTTTCTTCTCTTAATTCATAAACGAGATTAACCTTTACCTTTTAATAACCAATGGATTTCACAGCGTAACAGACGTTGATAGTGTTCACTGCTAACACTTCGCTGAGCTGTTGATAAAAGGCTTCAACTCATATCTAACATTGTAAGGTCGCTTTATTTGTTATATCTGTGCTTTCGTCCATTTTCAAAGTGAGAGGGAAGCGTCAATTCTTTGTAGTATGTTTGCTGTGGTTTTGGCAAATAGCTCGTTAATTCATGTCTTAACTGTGTCATTTGACAAAGGTATTAAGTTATTCAGCTATTAGGGGCGGTAGATAAAAAAAGCCGAGGTCTCCACAAAAGAGGGAAATTAAGATTGCGTTCTACGTTTCCTTTTCTTTCTTGCTTTCATTCATTCATTCACATTCTCTTCCATTTTAACAACAAATGATCATAACATTTCTTCAAGACTTCGCAGACCCCTCCCCACTTTTCCTCCCTGTAAAAAAAAAAAAATCGTAACCTCCCGTTCAGCGGACCACCGTTTAAGAAAGCTTGTACTATGGTCAAGTAGTTCCATAAATTCATCATCAACGCTACACTAATTTCTTTAAAGTCATCATTCCACAACGCTGAATTATATAACTACATTATCACCTGTACTCTATGAATTTATCATCATAGATGTAAATATTTCTATAAATTAATCATCGGTGGTGTACCCTATAATCTATAAATTGATCATTACCGCTACACAAAGTTCCTATAAATTCACTATCACCGCTACACAAAGTTCTATAAATCCTTCATTATCGCTTCATAAACCTCTATCGTTGTGATGTTCTCATAAAATCGCCTCTTCTTCTTTCTTTGTTATACACACAAATCCTCAATGATCTGATAAACTTGACAGGTTTAAAATACAAAAACAAGACATTTATTAACAGCCGATTCTCACTTGCTGAGATCGTTAATATCTTGTGATGGAACCAAACAAGCAGTTTCATGTGTTGACAAGTTTATGATGGGTTAAGGAAACTAACAGGCGGAAAAACTTAATTTATGGAATCAAGCAGCCGTTAAAAAAGAATTTATAGTCTAAGAGCCAGTGATAATGAATTTATTAAACTTAGTTTGCACCTGTTAAGCTGCTACGGTGTTTTTGATAAGTGGTAAATGTGCTGGTCCACGGTTCAGTTGGGTTCTGCTTCAATTTCAAAATGAGATTTTTTTTTTATTATCGGACTAACACAGTCATGAACAACAAGGAGTTAGCACTAGAGGTAAATCGAGCGCTCTACAACACAATTGCCTTCCCAGTTTCGTGTTACCCGTGCAAGACCTGGACTCTCTCCCTCTCTCTCTCTCTCTCTCTCTCTCTCTCTCTCTCTCTCTGCGATCAGGACTCAATCAGAGTAGGATTCCAGACTCTCACATGAAGTCAGCTGTCAGGTTAAGTGTGTTGATCGCCCTCACAGACAGAACATCACAATTAGAGTCTGCCGGATCCACTCTGATTGAACACCCGTTAAAACGTTACACTGTGTTCTGCGCCAGTGGCCCAGTGCATCCGATTTCAGCCAACATTTTATTCAGGTTTGCTTTCCTTAGCCTTTGATTGTCCCCAATCTTCCTGCAAGGCAGCAGATGATCTTTTCTGTATGGGGATTCTGCCCTGAGATGGTCGGCCCTTCCAGGTTTACAAGCACCATCTGCCCGAGTCACTAGAGGTGACTAACACAGATATGCACACACAAAGATATGAGTTGTGACCAACACAGACATGCACACAGCGATACGAGGCATGATTAACACTGACACACATCAATATATATGACACAGGACTAACACAAATATGCACATAAAGATATGAGTTGTGACCAACACAGACATGCACACAGCGATACGAGGCATGATTAACACTGACACACATCAATATATATGACACATGACTAACACAAATATGCACATAAAGATATGACACATGCCTAACATAGACATGCACAAAAAGATATGACCAACATAGACATGCACACACAAAGATATGACACATGCCTAACATAAAGGTGCACACAAAGATATGAGATATGACCAACATAGACATGCACACACAAAGATATGAGATATGACTGACATAGATATGCACACACAAAGAGATGACACATGCCTAACATAGACATGCACACAAAGATATGAGATATGACCAACATAGACATGCACACACAAAGATATGAGATGTGACTAACATAGCAATGCACACACAAGGATATGAGATGTGACATAAGCAGACATGCACACACAAAGATATGAGATATGACCAATACAAACATGCACACAAAGATATGAGGTATCACTAACCCAGATATGCACACACAAAGACATGACACATGACTAACACAGATACACACTAAGATATGAGACATGACTAAACACAGACACACATAAAGATATGAGACATGATTAACACGGACACACCAAGATATGCGATATGACCAACATGACACACACCAAGATATGAGCCATGGCCAGCACACACACACACACACAAGCTAAGATATGAGCCATGGCTAGCACAGAAACACATCAAGATATGAGACATGGCTTCACGGAAAAACACCAAGAAATGAACCATGTCTAGCACAGAAACACATTAAGGTATCCATATGATTGGGTTTGTTGTAGTCGGCAGACTCTTCTTAACGTGGGAATCATCGACATACGAGACGCAGGTCCCGATTAACTGTTCACAGGTTTCGTTCAAACAGTTGTCCGGAGATTTGAGAGTGCCGTCTGACCCGTAGTACGTTTCCTTGCACGTACAGTCTGCACTTTCCGGGTCACATATGATGTCACAGCCATCAGAACACGTCTGTTTGCACTGTAGCCCAAAATTACCATCGGGACAAGTGTAATTACAGGTATAGCCAGGATGTTTACATTGTAGATATTTTCTGGATTTTCTCCTCCCATAAAGGACAGACACTGAGACAAGACCCGGAGCAGTCGTGTTCATAGATCCCATGTGAACAGTTGCCATGACACGTACCGATGATGACGTTGCAGCCTTTGCAACACCCACTACACACTGCACAAAACGACCAAGAAGGCCTGTCAAGACAATAGGTGTCTGTAAATGTTTGCACCTCACACACCGTCAGTGCACTGTCGACCTGCGAAATGGTCGGTGAGAACTCAATCTTAATGTGGGCCATTGTCGCTTGTGTGGTGACTACAATAGTGTTCACAGAAATATTTGGGTATGATATATCATTATACTGGAACACTACGCCGCCACTGTCAGAGAAAGCCTTCAGAGTGTCATTCTTTACCCGAATCATAGTGCTAGCTCGATGATAAATTCGAATGGTGTGAATCTTCTGGGGCGTGGTAAAGTTCAGATACCAGTAAACAGAATTGGTTCCACTTCTCAATTGTGTGTGTGCAGTCATTATCATAGAGATTGGTCTTTGTTTTGCCATTAACTGCGGCCTCAGGTCCACATCCGTCCCCTGTATAACAAGCATTAAATGTGTCGGTCTGGTTTGTGTTCTGTTTGAGAGCCACATTCCGACCCTCGCCAATGTAGATGGAGCAGATATTTGCAACTATCGCCCCTTCAATCCGTAACTTGTTGATCAGACCAGCCCCAGAGCAAAAGACATCAATCTCGTGCGAACTAACTGCAAACCTTTATTCATTGTTACATGAGGCAGAACCATTTAGTTTTACCGTGAAACTGTCAGGATCTTTAAATCATTCACATAAATCCTAAACCAGGAGAACGGCAAAGATTGATTGAGAGTTGCCTCAACTGATGTAGAATATGTGTCCTCTAGACTCAAGAACAATCAAAATAAATATCACCATTGAAATGAAATATGTTAAAAACATGACAGAAAAGAGCCTGAGATATAAGATCATAAACGGGGGAACTGAAAAAAAAATGCTAGGAACAATTCCTGCCATAGAGTACATAGAGAAACAGCAGATATAATAGTTTGATCGCCGGAAAAGACAAAGAGATTAAAACACAACACAACGAGCCTTTAAAAAAACGTTGCGAGAACACCAGACTCAAGATTCGACCACGAAAAAAGATGGATTGATGGAATGTTATAAACACTGGAAACATAACAACAGCAGAGGCCAACAGAAGAGTAAAAGACAGAAAACAATGTCTCCTCTCGACGTAAAAAAAGGCAAATGAGGAAGGAAAGAAGAAGACAGAGTTGTGTGTTCACTCAAAATGAATACCAAACACCATCAACATCATTGAGTGCCGTCTCCGCATCGAGGGTTGGCTACCATTAGCGACACAGCGCGTTTGAATACCAAACATGTTCTCTATGTTCAGAGGCGGTCTGGTATAACATAATAATAAAAAAAAAACTGTTAGAAACCTAAGGCAGCGGTCATAGATTATAAGTTTGTACAACTAAAGTTGTTAATAGATTGTATATGATATTAGATCCAGTTGGTGATAACTTTTTTATTAGCGTTCACCCGTAAAGTTGGTGTAGATACACTGTGTCGCCAGTTTACTACGAAGCAGCGATATTTGCTCGTTTCGGCTAATCACATCTTCAGCGAATTTTACCCAGATCGCAGCCGTATATTTTAGCTTAAACTTGTCGACTTCTAACTTCCAATGGTTATTTGATATGCGTAGAGTGTACACGAGATCTCCTTTTTTTGCTATTATTCCAAAGTGCTAGAATATAGAGACATACTCAGAGACCAGGGGAGGATTAAAGTCACGAGAAAACCACGGATTCGAAGTGAAAAATGTCTACCACCTGTGGTAGGATTCGAACACAACGCCTTCCTGTCAAACGACCAACGGTTTGCCTCTAGACCACCCTGATGGTAACGAATGTCTGAAACAAAGAATACAGTAAAATAGAGCTACTTAAAATAAGGCAGCAGTAACGGAAAGTGTTAATACAAACAGCAAGTAATCATGAGCTTGCGAGAAAATTAGAAGCTTGATTCCCTGTATTATAATTGTGACTGAGAAGTCCAGATAAGAGAAAATAATTCTAGACAATCGAAGACAAAGTAATGTATTTATAATAAAATGTTACACCGAATAGTACTGGAAGCTTATTATTGCTGTCAGTCGCTGGACACTGGCGAGACTTGCTGAGGAGTGGATCTGTGTACCTATGGACATGTTCGGAGTGCAATGAAGACGACCCGCAAATAACTCAATAACTCAAACTGTCTTACTCAGGACAAGAGGTTGGGTTCCGTTCTGAACGATTCTAGACTTAACCAGCCATAAATGGAGGCGGAATTTTTCAGGTAAAGGAAGACAGTACTGGCGTAATACTGATCACATTACCCGAGTTACATTTAATGTCCTGAAGGTCTATAAAAAAATAAGCATACTATAACCTCATTCCCTACATGCCTCTTCATTGCTAGGCAGGGCTTTTTCTTTCTTTCTTTCTTTCTTTCTTTCTTTCTTTCTTTCTTTCTTTCTTTTTTTTCTTTCTTTCTTTCTTTCTTTCTTTCACATAACACAAACTTGCACTTACGAATATAGTTATTGCAAAATAGCAACTAACAATTATCAGGAAAATGCACGTTCAACATATGGATTTTAGATGAAAGTAGGTTTTAAATTACACTGACACAAACACGTTCTTTTTTTCTTTCTATGTTTTTGTTTTCGTTTAACAGCAGCTAAATCAGGGATCCGTTTCACTTGTTGTTGCAGCTGTATTGAACCAGGATCATCATGTCACTCATGTTTATTGACTACCATTTTTGAGAGCACTCCATACCTATGCACCAGCCCCATATCTAAACACATTAAACACAGATAATGTTCACTTTATCGCACACAGATAACATTTCTTGTTCTTTTCGATATTTTAAATGATCAATTGTGTGTTTAATCTTTCTGAATAAACAGAAATAAATAAACATTCTATTGCTACGCACTCCTTCGTACATACCTTTAAAAGGTAGAGATTGACGAGTAACTTTTGTTATTACCAGTCTATAAAAATATAACTTATCCCAACTAGTAATCATAATTTGATCGTGTGGCATAAAATTCAAGTCCAGATAACCTAACATCCGGTTCAACAATTGAGCTGAGCATGGTCAGTAAGTCACAGCTGACTGAGTGTATCAAGATCGGCAAACAACAGAGCTGATCACGGTCAGTAAGTCACAGCTGACTGAGTGTATCAAGATTGGCAAACAGAGCTGATCACGGTCAGTAAGTCACAGCTGACTGAGTGTATCAAGATTGGCAAACAACAGAGCTGATCACGGTCAGTAAGTCACAGCTGACTGAGTGTATCAAGATCGGCAAACAACAGAGCTGATCACGGTCAGTAAGTCACAGCTGACTGAGTGTATCAGGATTGGCAAACAACAGAGCTGATCACGGTCAGTAAGTCACAGCTGACTGAGTGTATCAAGATTGGCAAACAACAGAGCTGATCACGGTCAGTAAGTCACAGCTGACTGAGTGTATCAAGATTGGCAAACAACTGAGCTGATCATGGTTGGTAAGTCACAGCTGACTGGGTGTATCAGGATTGGCAAACAACTGAGCTGATCATGGTTGGTAAGTCACAGCTGACTGAGTATATCAAGATCAGCGAACAACTGAGCTGAGCACGGTCAGTAAGTCACAGCTGACTGAGTATATCAAGATCGGCGAACAACTGAGCTGAGCACGGTCAGTAAGTCACAGCTGACTATGTGTATCAAGATCGGCGAACAACAGAGCTAATCAAGACTACTCCACCCGTCACTAAAAACAAATTACATGGTTTGGCCAAACCAGTAAGGATAGAGGAGGAAAGGCAACCCGATACTAAAAAATACCATGCTTTTGATGAGTCGGATGCGTTGAGCCGAAAGGCGCAAATATCATCGCTTTGCTGCAAACCACAATGCATCAACGCCCACTTAACGTCCTCCTAAGTGCGGACAGGGATTCGTCAGAATAGCTCCGAGAAAATGAAAGCTCTACAAAAGAGTAAGTTAATTATTGCAACTGAATATAAAACTTGAAAACATTTACTATTGCAACTATAGAACGTGCGTTGTCTCTGCCAAACATAACTTCTGATATATAGAATATGACTGAGTTACGTTGCACTTCATAATTATGGTTATGGTTACGGAAGGCCCCGGTATCACTGCAAATCCATAATTGCTCAACCGCCTGTGCCAGTGGAATCATCTGAATTAATATATCTTCTTCCAAACAATCCCAAAATTCATAATTACTAAACATATATTCAGAAATGGGTCTACACGACACTAAATACCAGTTTTCATACTTCCAATGGCATGGAAATGAGAAATGGTTTTTGATAATGAAGACACTCTAAATTGTTTATGCTGTAACTTATCTGCCATCTAATATTGGCGTCTTGTTGTGTGTTCTTTTCCACTCAAGAACGTAACTAATTCATAATGATTACGTTTTCCAGAGCCTAGATTTGCTTAGCTGGTGTCTGGTGCAGGCCGACAGATGCATGAGGGCTGATAGGATGTGGAACATTTAAGCCTGTCTTGTCTTCCAGCTCATTACCTCCTGTAAAATGAAAAGCTGACGATCCGTCACAAGATGAATGGGTGTTATGTCTGTGGCCGAGGGGAGATAACATAAAAAATTATTTATGCACGATATCCGGGTAATTATTTTTATGCAAAATTAAAACTCAAACAGCTTGTTTCTCATTAAATAATTAAATCTGCAGCACTTACAAGAGGGCTGGTAAGTACGTCTTTTATGGTGGCAGCCTATATGAATACTTGACCTTTGACTTCTTGCCATGTTAATGCTGTGAAGCGAAATTGGAGTACCTTCTCCTATGAACCAAGTCAAGACATAATCTTATGGAGGAAAGCTATTGCCAGTACAGTGTATTCTCAATCCCCTCCATATTACCGCAATCCGTGTATCCAAAGGAATCACATAGTCGGTCCAGTTAGATTCCATTTGTGTATTTGTCAGAGAGATATTGAGTGTTTTGACAGCATCAGGAAGTCACATTCATCATGTTTGGGCCAGAAACTGGGAAGTCAGCAGTTGAATGAAACTATAGAAAAATTTAGGAAGATTAACAGATAAAGACAGGGAGAAAAATAGAGAGTTTAAAAGGATAGCTCGGTGGGACGTTAACAACTGAAATGATTAAAACGTATAGGAAGTTGTGAAGAGACAGAATAATCTACGACAACAGGCACACTAGATGATGATGATGATGATGATGATGATGATGATGATGATGATGATGATGATGATGATGATGATGATGGTGGTGGTGGTGGTGGCGGCGGTAGTGATATACTTATTTCCATATCGGGATTACATCCTAATTCCATGTTAGATTTATTCCCAATGCATTTTTCCATGCGTAAGTGTAGACGCAAGGGGGTGTATACATGGAATAAGATTGTTATCTGTAGAATCTAAATGAACTATCTTCTAATGTTGGCTGTTTTCATGCGTTTTGTAGAATCTAGATGAATTATCTTTTAATGTTGGATGTTTTCATGTGTTCAGTACAATCTAGATGGTCTTGTAATGCTGGTTGTTTTCATGTGTCCAGTAGAATCTAGATGGTCTTGTAATGCTGGTTGTTTTCATGTGTCCAGTAGAATCTAGATTCAGGGGTGGCCAAATGGCGGCCCGCGGGCCGGATCCGGCCCGCCAGCCTAGTTTTCTTGGCCCGCGAAGCTCCACGGACTTACTTCATTTTTTACCCCTAATAGCGGATTTCTCCTAGTTTTAATCCGTGTCGGAGTTAACTCTTCTATCGTTCAAGAATACACAATTTGAAAATCTCTGTCAATTTCTCGCAACAGCTAGATTGGCAACATAATTTCAAATACACACACACACACACACACACACACACACACACACACACACACACACACACACACACACACACACACACACACACACACACACACACACACACACACACACACACACACACACACACACACACACACACACACACACACACACACACACACACACACACACACACACACACACACACACACACACACACACATACACATACACTGCAAACTAATGGTGCCGACAATATTCAAAGTCTTTGCTTCGAGTTGGTACCGCAAAGTTGCTTTATTGTCAGTGCGGTGATAGCGTCAGATCTTTGGCTCAACATTTGTCGTCTGGACTTGTGGTGGCTCTTTCATTTCGCGGTAAGGGGTTAATGAGGTTGGGAGGGACAGGGGTGAGGGGACTTCGTAGCTCTAATTCTGTCTTTGAAGTTACATTCAAAATGTTTCACTGTTCGCCTTCATTCCCTTTGATCCCATCGTCTTGTCTTGTCCATAAAATGACTGCAACGTGTTTATTTGGTCACAATCTTTTGATTTCATTGTCAAACACAAGTCTGTGTTTAACTGTCAAATCTGGACTTATTTTCGATAGTGGACCAACATTCTGTGACTTTTAACTTTGATGTGAGATTTTGTATTAAATCATGTTAAAACGTAGAAAAGTTGATTGTGAAAATCGCATATTTAAACCTGAATGGGAATTAGATTATTTGTTCATCTTCAATAAGGATAGTAAACCTCAGTGCTTAATTTGCGTTCAAGTGTTAGCCGTTTTGAAGGAATATAATTTAAAACGGCACTATGCCACACATCATCAAAACATGTATGAGAAACATAGCATTGAAGCTAGGAAGCTTTTGGTTGAACAGCTGAAGACAAAGTTGAATCAACAGCAAAGTATGTATACAAAGGGCAATAAAATTAAAGAGTCATCGATCATTGCATCATATACAGTTACCTATGAGCTTGCAAAATCTAAAAAAAACCTTTACTGACGGAAATTTTGTGAAGAAATGTGCGATTCAAATGGCAAAGGCATTCGGTCAAGAAAAAATAGCCAAAGAATTTGAATCTGTGCCTCTTTCAAAACAAACTGTAGCCAGAAGAACAGAAGACATCAGTATGCAACTGTCTCAAAGTTTAAAATCTTGTATTGAAAACTGCTCATATTTTTCGCTCGCGATTGATGAAAGTACTGACATCACTGACACTTGCCAGCTTCTTATTTTTGTTAAAGTTATCCAGGAGGATTTTACTGTTATTGAAGAATTGTTGAAAGTTTGCTCTTTGCATGACACTTGTAGAGGGACAGACATATTTTCTGCAGTTCATAGTGCCGTAGATGAAGTAGGTGGTTTTGGAAAGTTGTCTGCAGTGTGTACTGATGGTTGCAAAGCTTTTATTGGTTCAAATACTGGTTTTGTTGGACTTCTAAAGCAAAACAAAATTAACGTACCTACATTGCATTGCATAATTCATCAAGAGGCCCTTTGTGCAAAGTCCATAAATCTAAAAGACACCATGGCTACTGTTGTGAAAATAACAAATTTGATAAGAGGAGGACACCGGTCTTTAAATCACAGGAAGTTTTTATCATTTTTAGAGGAAGTAGATTCTAGCTACGGTGATCTCCTGCTTTATACAGAAGTAAGATGGCTTAGTCGAGGGAAATGTTTAATAATATTTTTTGAACTGAAGAGTGACATTTATGACTTCCTGCGAGAGAACTTACCATGCTCCATTGATCTTCAACATGCACTCAAAGACATTAATTTCCTTCATAATCTGGCATATCTCACATACATCACACAACATTTGAACATATTGAATTTGCAGCTACAAGGGGAAAAGCAAACCATTTTTCAATTGATGGGATATGTTGATGGTTTTAAAAAGAAGCTGAATCTATTTAGACTTTCTTTGCAAAAAAATGATCTGTTCCATTTTTCAAGTTGTAAGCAGTTGTTGTCAGAGATAGAAAGTGCAAACTTCAGTAAGTACGCAGCTGACATTGAACATTTGATTTGTGAATTTGATCGACGATTTCAAGATTTTGAAATGTTTCGTCCGCAAACGGAACTTTTTAATAACCCAATTAAGTGCACAGTGGAGTGCCAGCCATCAGATCTTCAACTAGAGTTGTGTGACCTTCAGTGTGACCCCTTCCTCAGTACTGTAAAGGCATTAGGAGCTGACTTCTGGAAATTGCTACCAAATGAACGTTACCCGTGTCTGAGAAAATGGGCACTAAAGATGTGCTCTATATTCGGCAGCACATATCTCTGCGAGACAACATTCTCTTCCATGAAGTTAATTAAATCTAAGACCAGGAACAGAATGACCGATTCGACATTGTCCCATACTCTCCGAATCGCCACGTCAAAAATGGAAGTGGACTTCAAATCTCTGGTGGAAAGCTGTGACAAGTCACAATCGTCGCACTGAGACATTAAAGGTAATTTTAAAATGAATAATTAATGGATTTGTTACAAATCAAATATGTAGTCAAAGTGCAAGCATTATTTATATATTACTATATCGCATAGGTCCCTACTGTCATTTTTGACGATATTCTTAAGTGTGGCCCGCGGGTCTTGGCCTTGGCTTTAATCCGGCCCTCGGGCAACCTCAAGTTGGCCACCACTGATCTAGATGGTCTTGTAATGCTGGTTGTTTTCATGTGTCCAGCAGAATCTAGATGGTCTTCTAATGCTGGTTGTTTTCATGTGTCCAGTACAATCTAGATGGTCTTCTAATGCTGGTTGTTTTCATGTGTCCAGTAGAATCTAGATGAATTATTTTCTCATGCTGGCTGCTGTCATGTGTCCGGTAGAACATAATAGAACTATCTTCTAATGCTGGCTGTTTTCATGTGTCCGGTAAACTCCAGACGAACTATCTTCTAATGATGGCTGTTTTCATGTGTTCGGTAGAATCTAGATGAACTATCTTTTAACGCTGTCTATTTTCACTTGCTCGAAGAAACTATTTTTATACACCAAGAAATGTTCTTTGCTGGTATTGAAACGGTTACTCCTCGTGAAGGCAATGAACTTGTTTCAGTTAGAGATGACACTTTGAGTACACGTCTTACTAGCCTTGAACAGAGATGATCCTCTAATGGTAATTATATGTAAGTTCAAGTAAGTCTAAAATATTGTCAAAACTGGGATGGTTCTATAAGTAAAAAAAAAATGTAAAGAGCCCAGTCACGCAGTGTGGCGTATGGGGAATATGGTGTTAGTGACCATAATTTTTATAAAATGTCGTCACATGATTATTGATGTGATGTGGTCGGTATTACGCCAATTTATTACGTTTTATTTTCGATGATCATAATTAAACCAGACCTCTTGTCCTTTGGTGGCGCCATAAAACTTGAAATAATTGTTAGAGTGAACACGTAGTAGTGCAAGACAAAATTAAGATTGCATTGGACTTTGAGTAAGTTCACAGCAAAATAGACCAAGGGTAAAAAACCAGACAATGTAGGCGGATTGACAAGGTCAGCAAGAAGTGACCACCGAAGTGTGTGGGCGTAGAGAAAAGAAGTGTTAAAATACTTCGACAGCAGATGAGTGGTTTAGGAATGGCTGTGATATAAAAAACAGAGCAGACAGTTAGAGACACAAAGAACAGAACAGACACATATCGTGAGAGGGATTCAGTCGGGAAGGCTGTGGCACGAGGAAAGCAGAAGTATCAATAACTTTTGTGGATAGATAAAATATTTGGAAGGACCAGTACATATAAAACGTTAGAGCTGCATTTTTAGTTACAATCCACAACAGGACATTATTATCAGAACTAGAGTAGACATGAACAAGATAGCAAGAACGTATAATGTGTTAATATTTCGAGGAGTGAATGATTCAGATGATCATCCAGATGGCCAGGTAGTATTTGTTTACAGTGGTGTGACAATCCTATGAAAATGCAATTGTATTCGTGTGAAATGTGTCCAGAGTACTGTAAAATTGAACATTAATAAATATGTTATGGTGCTATTGAACACTACAGGCGTTTGTCGATTATCAGCACGAAAGACATACATGTTATATATAAGACGAGCAAGAGATGCAGAAATGTGTTAAAGAATATTAGACGGCGTATAATGAAAGAGATATAAAATAATAGTACGAGAGATAAAAGAGATGAAGATAGAGAAATATCAAATATAAGTTACAAGCGTCATTTAAATACACAATGGTGCTGCATCTTTATAAATGTACAAATACGCGTGTTTAAATGAAATTATAGATGAACATTATTGTAGTCTTCCTAAAAAGTATTTTATTATTTTTACGAGAAAGTGTACTTTCCACAGTTAGGAAAAATGAGTAAACTTCAAATTTTAGTCTACTTTACATTTTATTTGTCTTGTGTACCCAAACATTATTGTTTTGGGTAACGACTGAAGGTGGACTACCTTTAAGCTTGAATATTTAAAATGAAATAAATCAACATTTACATTGAACGAGTTAGACATGAAGAGGCTGATAGGTGATGTAGAGAGATGGGGGAGGGGGAACTATCTATCTATTGACCTTTCGAGCCGTAACCGGCCCATAGGGCGTAGACCAAGATACACCTTCTCCTATATGAATTTTTGTTCTAGCAGTTTTCTTTTAAAGATATTTTATCAAATCTCGCCATCTGTCTCTGTTCTGTGCAAGCAGTTCTATCTCATTGAGGGAGAAGGGGGAACTAATATAATAAAATTATAGGAAATATCGATATGTTGGAGGATACAAATTGTATAGCCTTTAAGAACGATGGATTAACATCAATACAATTATTATGAAAACTCCAAACATTTACAGAGGAATATAATACTTAACAAGAAGGACGAATCTAGAATAGTTGTCTGCTTCAAGAACCTCAATTTAAAACTCCTTTAGTGACAGCGCGTATGAACCCTACTATATGTTTACATTTAGTTTTGCCTCTTCAATTTCCTTACTTAGTACTTTCTTAAAAGCAAAGCTAATTTTACTGATTGCCAGCTTGACTAGGAAGGGCCTTCTTTTTCTTCATTTCATGTCTTCTTTTTCTCTGTCTCTTTATCACTAATTCTCTCTCGCTCTCTCTCTCTCTCAATTATATATATATATATATATATATATATATATATATATAGGCCAAAATAGCATTTCAGAAAATGAAAAATATCTTATATCTTATGCAACAAATCTATGTCAATAGAAGTGAGAAAGAGAGTTCATCGGTGCTATATAGAACTAATTTTAACCTATGGAAGCGAATCATGGACAGTAGACAAACAAATGAAAAGCCGATTAGATGCCACAGAGATGGGATTTCTCAGAAGAATGTTGAAAGTTCACTGGACAGCTAAAAAGACCAACGAGGAAATTCTGAAAGAGTCCAACGCGAAAAGGGAACTCCTAAAAAACATCACAAAGAAACAATCAACATTTTTCGGGCACATCATGAGAAGAGGAAAGTTTAAATACTTGGTTACAACTGGCAAAATAAAAGGAAAAAGAGATCGCGGAAGACAGAGAAAGAAAATACTGGATAGCTTGGTGTCATGGCATGGAAAACAGTCAACAACAGAACTGATACTATGCACTGTAGATAGAGGATTGTGCAGGGACATTATCGCTTACGCCAACCGGTATGGCACATGATGATATGTATATATATCGTGCGTTATATTTTCTTCTCTATCTCATTTTCTCATTTTTCTCATTTTGTCTCTTTCTTTTTGTCTCAATCTTGCATCACTCTTTTCCTCTGTGCCTTATTTTCTTTCAAGATGTTTATATTTCATTCTCTTGTCTCTCTTTCTCTCTCTCTTCTCTAACTCGTATGTCTCACTCTTTCTCTTCCTATAACTCTCTTTCTGTGACTCTCTTTCTGTGACTCTCTTTCTATGGCTAGCTTTCTTTCTTCTCTTACTTTGTCTGACTTAATTTCGCTGTCTACCTTTTTCTCCTTTCACTCCCTGTCTCACTATTTTCTTTGTCTATCCTTTTTCTCTGCTCTCTCCCCTTTCATGCTACTGCCAACATTGCCTGTTCACTCCGTCTGGCCTCAAAAATTATAAGCAATCAATTTTATATTTCACCTTTTAAAAATACAAGACCTGGCAGCTCTTACCCAGCCCACTCGATACAGAAGGTTAACTCTACTTGGCCAGTGCCAGGAACAGAAACTCAATTTGCAAAGTTGCCTGGTCAATATGAAAATTTATGACCACAGTCGCTGTTTTCTGAATAAGAACTGATTGTGCCTTTTCGTTTGGAGTCCAGAAATAATTCGGGCCAATATGATTCATTAGGACAACACTTCAGTGTGTCGGTTTAACAGAAGGGTAAGTGCTGCGAAGGGAGTCGAGTTTTATGCTCGCATACATCAAACAAGTGTCGGTGTTTATGGACTAGAACGTTCGAACAGCAGCTAAAGCCGCAACGCATATGTTTTTGTCAATCTGACAAGAACAAAATGAAGCAACTTGTAATAAAGCGAGTAGGAATAGATAACAGAAAGTGCTTTGTCGTATATTGGGTATCTGCAGCCTTTGAAAGTTAACTATTTGACCATTTTATGTTAGCTATTTTACTATTTATCTGTTTCAATTATTCATTAGTCCCATGAAGTAGACACTCCTGGTAGTGTCTTCACACGTTACTGTCAACATTTGCTATTAAGGGCTGCTTACGGTGAAGTAGTGACTGTCGGATCATGCATGGATGCTAACCTTTCATATCTTTCTATGTCTGTCTTGACTTCTTTTACCTGATTTTTACTGTGCTTTGTTGAATGATCTTTACAAGACTTGTAGATCTTGTAAATTATATTGTAATAATGTATTGTAAAAGTTATGCGTTTAACAATTAATTGTTTTGCAAATGTTATACTCGTGCATTGAACAATTAGTTCACTATTTGTGTACCATTGTAGCTTTTAAAATTAAAATATGCTTTTGCCAATCAAAGAAACGTAGATACCGAGTCCAGGTAGGATTTAGTCCCTCTTTCTGGTGAAAAGAGGGGGCGGAGGAAGGAGAGGATATGGTGGAATGAAAAGGAGAAGAGAGTGAAATCAAAATAAAAATAATTATAAAATTAAGACTCTACAAATGGGATAAATCTTGCAAAGATCGTTTATTTTGTGTGTCTCTGTACGTGTGTATACGTGATTGTGTGTGTGTGTGGACGATTAATGCATTATATTGAAAACGTTATATTTCGTCATTTATAGTATTTTTAAAAAGAGAAACATTTTGTAATCTAGTTGTTGAAATAATAAAGATAAGGTAAAGGTACGAGACTTGAATCTGCGTCTTAGCACGAGGGATTTTACCCATGTTATCGACCACCTAACCAGAAATGTTCTATCTAGTGTCGCCTCAAGCATCGTAACTCACGAGCGAGGCACCATTCCTCACCTTCCCAGAGTATGGACTAGTAAATGTATTTTTGTACCCATTTTTGCCAGCGGGTTGGGTCCACTGTGGAGGTATTTTTTTCCACCGACGAGTACAATTCACACTGCATCCAGCCGGAATCGAAAACTGGTTGTCCGAACGTCGGTAGCTAGTGGGGTGGGTTTCCCAACTAGGCTACTGGGAGCTCCTTTAAAATAATCATACTAAAGATTTAGCCAATTATGACATTTTAAAAAATGTGTTTGTATTAATCTATTGTAACACAAATTAAATGCGATTAGTTGTTTATTGTAGTATAACACGCGAATAACAACCGCACTCAAAGCTCTATACACAGGGAAAGACACCCCAGAAAACAAACTACTGCTGCCTGACAGTTACCATCAGGATAAGGAAAAGCTTTGGGAGGACACCCAGACAGAAGCCACTGGCAGGGCAGGTACAGCAACCTCGGCCAGCATCCATCCTACGAGAAATTGAACTCCTAAATTAAACCAAGATCAAGACTGCCAAGGACGGAGTCCGTCAGCCACGGCGCAGGATTGAGGAAAAAATCAGGACACACACACGTACACACGAGTACTAACCAGCTCATCATGTAGTCATGAT
>JAVIAB010000051.1:50741029-50828529 GCA_032433765.1 Megaustenia siamemsis
TCGAGGAGCAATGGGAAATGCTCCAATAATCGATTCAGCAAACATCAAAAGAAGTAATACCAGTGACTAAAAGAATCAACAAAAATAAATGGATGACAGAAAAAATACTAGAACTAATGGATGAAAGATGAAAACATAAGAAAAAAGAACAGAGATACAAAAAAATTGCACAAAGGGATCCAAAACAAATGCAGAGAAGCAAAGGAAGGATGGTTAAAGCAGAAATGTGGAGAAATAGAAAAACAACAAAAGAAAGAAACAAAACCAGTAAACTCTATGATGATGAAAGACCAGAGCTAAACAATTCTACCACCTTCGCCCGTATTTATAGATGTACTTAGCAAAACAGCAAGTTGACAATTAAAACAAGGGCCTTAGTTTACAATGCCTCATAATTAGTATACTCATGTACGACAGCGAGAACTTATGCAAAGCAGGAAAGAAGGCTAAATGCATTCTATATGCGATGTCTGCGCCGTATTCTTGGTATCACCTGGAAGGATAAAGTGACAAACGTGGAGGTCATGACTCGCACAGGCCTCCCGAACATCTATACGGTGCTCAAACAACGTAGGTTAACGCTGGCTTGGCAACATACGCCGTATTAAAGATGGCCGCGTATAAGAAGATATACTCTATGGACAACCAGCAGATGGCAAAGGGCTAGGGGGCGCTCAAAACTCCGATTTGTAGACGTGTGTAAACGCGACATGAAGACTGAACATAAATAAACCGTAGAAGAAATAGCTGCAGACCGCAATCTTTAGAAACACACTATAAAGCTCCAACTCAAACAATAAGCAGACAGATTCATAGAAAAAAGATAATATGTGGCTAAAGAAAAGAGAAAAATAATATTTCTAGGGCGCTGAAAAATCCACAGTCAACTATGACTGCCGGAGGCTTCTATACTATACTAGGTAGGTTAATGTTACCCCGGTTTCCGGAGACCGTCCTCTTTTACTTCTGTCTCCGAAAAAAAATTAAAATTATCCTGGTATTTCAGAAATTGTTCCTGAATATCCCCTGATTATTCGTGCTCATTATTAGTAAAGTTTCAAGTCAACAATAACACTCCATGACTAATAAACTTGACGTTTATGGTCTATTTTTTATGTGCTCTGGTAAATTCCTGCACCTACTGATTTCTCTAAAAACCAGAGAGTTCTCTTTTCCGAAGCGCACAACTTACGTTTAGTTTTAGCAGTTCGCTGAATTTAATTTTTTTAACAATTTGAAAATGTCGAAGAGACGAAAAGTGTTAAGTACATTCTTCGATGTTGATTGAGCTTCCTTTTAACCCGTGGCGCATACTGGTTTTGGGGTTTGGGCTACCGCTGACATAATAAAGACATACATTATATTCAGTAGGCTAACATGAAGTAACATTTGCTAATTACACCACTACATTTTAAATTACTTACTTATTTATATGTAAACGATATCCGTCTTGTTTGGGACGAAAATGCCTCGATGACTTTGTCATTGAAAGTACTGTTGGATTGGTTTCTAAGTTTCTGAGGGAATGAATTCTCAATGGACATTAATGCCAAACTAGATAAGCGTTCTTGTGTCTGAGTTGAGCGACAGTAAGATTTGATTTTCTTGAGAGCAGAAAAAGTTCTATATACAGATGCTGATGCGCATAACGTAGTTATAAATATGTTAGGAAGTCCCGGTAATCAGACATAGTTTCACTTTCACTTTGTAACGATTCTGATTGCTTAGAGCTAAAAATAACCCATGAAACCGCATTCCTCTGGTGGCAACTTTCGCCGTATTATTTTGACGGGAATTTTTTAATGTCAAGGTCAGTAATTCTAAGTCGGAGAGAAAAAAACTGTATCGCCGCTTATTAGCGGTTTCATGTACTATCTAGAGTAGTTTCGGTTTCATTCACAAACGTTATAGTAGCCATAGGAAAACCTTGCTTTAATGTCCTCTTCTCGGGACTTCACTAGTTTTCCCTCCTTGGTTACCCTCCTTTATTGTCCCAGTCACTTTATGAGGCCACTTAACCCCTAAATTCCTTCCTCCCGTTCTTTGTTTGCACGCAGACATGTCTCCCTCGGAACATTCAATTGGGCCACTACCTATCCCCTGCCCCACGCCTATTGTTTACTTAGCTGTCTGGTCGGCTCGTCTATTCTCCCCCCCCCCCCACCCCGCTTTACAGTTGCAATCCTAGGACTCCTGTTCTCTGTCTCGCTTGGTCCCACCAAGTGAGTGTTTTCCGATGTAGGCCTGAGTGTACCAGTCATTTGGATGAATTCCATCACGCAGAACAGGCCAGTCTTCCAGTTGTCATTTGTATATACTTTTATAGATACATTATTTACTTTTTTACTATTTACGTTTCACTCTTTAGTTTCTAGCTCCTCTTCATTTTCTAATCTAATCTCTACACTCATCCTACCTCCCCTCATCTAACACATCTCTCTTTTTTTTATCTCACCATCCTAATTTTCCTTTCTCCGTCTACCTCTCCCTATACTTTATCATCCGACATGTAGCTATAGATATTTGTGCTTCACCGTTTGTTGTCGTTATCCCTGTATTCTGAAGAAGGTCACAGGCTGAAACGTCAGTATTGTATTGTGTTCCTTCCTTGTAAAGCTGTCACAATGTTTTGAAGTGTTTATCACGCCGCTACTACTGGTTCCTTCGTTTTAGCGCCTTTGGGAGTTTAATGCAGTGATAGAATACACTCAAGCTGCTTCTTTTGGTACAATACTTTGTGATGCTTCAAACCGTGGCAGTCAGAAAACATTGACTATCCTTATAAGATATATTACCAAAGACAGATTAATATTCAACGTGAACTGATTAACTGTGCTGAGAAAATAGGGGAAATAGAAATACTGTTGCGGGCCTCATTGAAAACAGTAAAAATCTTTGACCTTGAAAATAAAATTGCAACAGTTTCAGTGAATCATAATACCAACACAAACGTTGGTGGTTTGAAAAGAACAGGGAAAAAATGTTTTTACCAAATTGAGGGAACAGTTAGAAAGAAAAGTTCTTGGTTTAATATGTACAGCTCATATGATGTACAATTGTGCACATTCTGCTATTAGTTCAATCTTCCTAGGTCTTGAAGGAACAGTTCTTGATATATTTGGCTATTTTCACATAGATACTGTCAGAGTTGAAAGACTTAAGGAGTTCTGTGACTTTGTTGGACAGGAATATAAACAGATAGTGAGCTACAGCAATGCTAGGTGGCTCTTTTTACTACCAGCAATCAGAAGAATGTATGCAATGTATTCTGCGTTTAATCCATTTTTGATTTCCTCTCGAAAGAAGTATCCAGAGATGTTAAAGAAGTGGCTTAGTGATGATTGATGTGGGTGAATTTTGCTCATGCATCTTTGCCACTTTTTCATGATGTGATAAACATTGAAGACGAGGATACAACTGTAGTCGAGTCTGCCATATTGTTACCAAGTTGAAAAACTGAATTGAGAGAAAGAAGAGGAGCTCATTCCATCATCAGCTAATTAACTTTTAGCATCTTTAGAAAATAAATAGGTCCTACTCCACAACAGAAATTCTCAGGGCATGGGTTTTTTGCTCATAAAATAACAAAACTATAGAATGTATACTATTGAAATACCTCCGGAGTAATTTAAGAAACTGCTCATTATTTTTATGTACATGTAGATGGTCTTGACTTGAATGAAGATTATTTGTTTGACGAAATTTCTTTCTTGATACAGTAAATGTGAGGTCAGAAAAAATTGCAAAGTGGAATTTAAAAAAAAATACCATACTTTGTTCAAAATAGAGTAGTTTAAAAAAAAAATCGTCTCTGAAAAAAACATAATAATTCCACATGTAGAACTCTAGAAGCTCATTGAACTGTCCCTTTGTCTGCCTGTGAGTAATGTTTGAATTGAGAGAGTTTTCTCTTCAATGAACATGATATGGGCATCCCAAAAGTCCAACATGAGTTTAGGAATTGCTCAAGCCATTCTTGCCATCTTCACAAACTCCGATATGACCTGTCAAGAATCGCAAAGTTGGGATCCAGAGAAGACCGATCTATCTATTGTCCGAAGACAGCACACATGACAGACATTCTAGGCTTTTGCGTTCGACGATCTTTCGACTGTCAGGCCTGTATTGTGTCTCGCCACATGCTTCTGTTCTGGGCGAGCTACTCAATCTCGGTGATGGAGTTGATGCCTGCTGTTATTGCCTCTCGTGTCGTGCCTTTAGTGTTTCTCTGGGTCGACTCCTTTTTCTTATACACTCTGGTTCCCGTTTGAGGGCCTGCTTTGAGATTCTTTTGTTATCACTTCTCATCACATGACCAAAATAAGACCACCTTCTTCTCTTGATTACACTTGATATTTTGGATGCTTTGTCATTTCTCATAATTATGTACTAATTTTGAACTCATTCTATTGTATACAAAGTATTTTCTGGGGCATTTGTTTTCAATATATACCTTGACGGTATATACCTTGACGGTAAACAAAATAACTAAAGAAATAGAAAGTAAAAGTAAATTTCGGTGCAGGTAACTGATATCTGCTGTCTGACGTTACACAATATATCAGTTGTATATAAAATACTATAATAATTTTATAAATAATAAATACATAAATATAATATAATACTATAATATAAATAAGACCATTATAAGAAACCATGGTTTAGGAAAAAGAAATGACAGACGAGAAAGATTAATACAATTCTGTGAAGAAAACAGGCTGATAATATGTAACACCTACTTTGAGCAAGAGAAAAGGAAACTATACACATGGAAAAGCACTTGATACAAGAAGAGGAATCAAATAGATTACATAATGATAAAAGAAAGGTTCTGTAACAGCATAAAGAAAGCCAAAACCTACCCAGGAGCAGATATTAATTCAGATCACAATCCTGTAATGATTAAAATGAAAATCAAACTAAAGAGAAACAAGCAAAAATCTGATTCATCAACAAACCCACTCGACATAACAGCTTTAAATCAAAAAGATATTAAAGATACCTATACAATACAAGTAAAGAACACACACCAGAAGCTGCTAGAAGAAGGAATTGAACAATACAAAAGAGAAAATCCCTATGAAAAAGTAACAACCAAATGGCAATGCATAAAGAAAAGCATACAAGAAACCTGCGACACCTTACCCAAAAGAGAAAAGAACAAAAAACAAAAATGAATAACTAACACAATCTTAGAAAAAATGGAAGAAAGGAGACAAGCGAAGAACACTGCCCAATACAATAATACAGACAATGAAATACGCAGAATGTGCAAAAAGGCAAAAGAAGACTGGCTCAGCCAAAAATGTATAGAAATAGAAACAATGGAAAGCAAACAAGACTTAAGAGGAATGCACACAGAAATAAAGAGAATGACTAATAAAAATAAAAAAAGCCACAGAAGGTGGATGCGCTGCAGACAAAAAAGGAAAAATGCTAACAGACAATAAAGATATTATAGATAGATGGCAGGAATATATAACAGAGCTATTTCATGATCAAAGGGACAAGAAACCAGATATAAAATGTACATCAGGCTTTAAAATCTTAAAATCTGAGGTGGAAAAAGCTATAAAAACAATGAAAAGGGGAAAAGCAGCAGGAACTGACAGCATACAGATAGAGATAATACAGGCACTAGAAGATTTTGGCATTGTAGTGATTACAGACATATGCAACGACATATACCACACAGGATACATACCAAATGAACTAAAAACATCAACTTTCATTGCATTGCCTAAAAAGAATGGTGCAGTTGAATGCAGTGACTTTAGAACAATAAGCTTAATGAGCCATGTTACAAAAGTCTTGCTAAAAGTTATACAAGGAAGGATTTAGAATAAAATCAATACTGAATTAGATGAGCAGCAATTTGGATTTAGGAAAAATAGCGGGACAAAAGAAGCCATATTCTGCATAAGAACATAATCGAAAAGTACACAGAAGTAAACAAACCAATATATGCCTGCTTCATAGACTACACCAAAACTTTTGATAGAGTACACCACAAACAACTCATAGAATGCCTAAAAGAGATACATCTAGATGACATGGACATACGACTAATATGTAATCTATACTGGAGCAAACAGCAATAATAAAATATAGCAAAGAGAACTCTACACCCCTTGATATAAAAAGAGGAGTAAGACAGGGATGCATCCTATCACCAAGCTTGTTCAATCTATACAATGACCAAATCTTTAAAAACATCATAGAGATGCCAGGCCCACAAATTAATGGAAAGATAATCAATAACCTAAGATATGCTGACGATACTGTACTACTAGCAGAAAATCCTAAAGATCTACAACAATTACTTAATGGAATAAACATGACAAGCAAAAAATATGGACTAGATATGAATATAAAAAAGACTAAAACTATGATCATAAGCAAAGAAAATACTCAAAACCCACAAATGGATATAAAAATTGAAGGAATAGACCTGGAGACAGCTCAGAACTACAACTACCTTGGACATACTATAACCAGTGATGGAAAATGTACAACTGAAATAAACAAAAGAATAGGAACGGCAAAACGTAATTTTAATGTCATGAAGAACATACTAACATCAAAACAAATAACACCGGGGCTAAAACTAAGAATAGCAAAATGTTACATCTTCTCAATATTCCTATATGGTGCAGAAACATGGACATTAGACTAGGGTGACCATTCGTCCCCGATTTCCGGGGACAGTCCCCGGAATGTAGAAGTTGTCCCCGAAAGAAATTTGTCCCCGATTTTGTCCTCGATTTCAGTGAATAAATAAATGTTCATACACGGAATTGGCCCTCTTTTAAAGTAATCACTAGGACTCAGGACGTTACGGGGTTGTGTCTCTTTATCCCAGACTGAGCGGCATTAGCAAGAAGATAAAAGAGAAGACTTGGACGCGTTGTGTCGGAGATAGCTCTTTGAACTCTGAAGCGCGGTGCTACGTCACTTCTATTCCCACCACTCACTTCTAATGGGATGGATTTAATTTTTAAAAAAAGCAGACACTCTCTCTCCCCCCACTCCTGCCTTTCCGGACATCTCCCGCCAAAGTATCTCGCCAAAGTCGCCAACAGTAAAAACTAACATTAATTTATCGTGTGAAAGTGTGAAAGCTTCAGTGAAAAACTTGCTTCAAATCATGAGATCTTGAGAAAGATACACTCAAAAAACAAGTACCACGCCGAGGCAACAACCTCTTCAGTAGAAATAAGTACTGTAAACATTACTTTAATACTGCAATTGATATCTATATGTTGTTTAATTTTTTAAATTTTAAATATTTTTTTTTATTGAGAAACACAACTAGCAATTTTAATGTCATTAAGTGCGTGTATCGCATAAGTACCGTGAATATTAACAAAAATAAAATCAAACAGCAAATGAACAGTTATTATGAAATTTAAAGTTATCTTTTTTTTTGCATCTACAAATTTCTTGCGCACACACAGTCACACACCCACCGACACATATTATAAATATATATATATAAATAAATATATATATGTATACACACACAATCACACACACACACATATATCGTTCGTCCCCGATTTTGTGGGACAGTCTCAGAAATAAGCAACAAAATCCTCTGAAATGTAAAAAATATGACAAATGTCCCCGGAAACCATGGGAAAAAAATGGTCATCCTACATTAGACAAGAATACAGAACAGATAATTGAAGTCTTTGAAATGTGGATATATAGAAGAATAGGTAGAATTGGATGGAAGGAAAAGAAAACAAACGATGAAGTCTTAAAACAACTAAAAATGAAAAGAGAACTACTAAGCACAATTCAAACAAGACAAATGCGATTTTTGGGCCATGTTAAAAGACACAACAATGAAATAAAAGTAATATTAGAAGGGAAAATACAAGGTAAAAGAGGCAGAGGCAGACCAAGTACATGGATGAGTAACATCAAAAGATGGACAAATCAGCCTATGACTATGACAACCTGCACCATCAAAGCAAGAGACAGAGCAGAATGGCGCTCCATGGTAGCCAACCTTCGTTGCGCAGACGGCACTCGATGATGATATAAAATACTATTTGGAACATCACGTTGTCAAAATTCCAATTCTCGTCAAATCTCGCACAACTTGATGTACCGTCGACAGCCATCTTTGATGTTTTGGCTCTGACATTTTGGTGCTGGGGTTGACATAGTCAATCACTGTTTGTATTTTTTTTTATATTCTGGTGTTGAATAAATTGATATTATTGCAATGTCAGGCGCATATTCTCGATCGAGTGGTCTTATCCAAAGACGAAACGTTGTTCCTTCTAACAACACAGTGGACGATGATGAGAAGGAAGAAAAGACGTGAATGAAAAAGAAATTGATGAAGACTCGAAAGAAACAAGGCTTACGTTGATGGAAGAAGTTTTGTTACTAGGGCTGAAAGATCGGGAGGTATTTCTCATTTTAATGTATATACATTGTATATGGAAAAATATACAGTTATTTATAATTTTATGTTATTGACTTTACACTTTACTTTTACTTTTAGAATTGGGTAGCGGTAGTGTCACAAGTGTGTTGACATGACTCATTGACTGTGACATCAGTCCGACTTTACTAACTTAGACTTCACTAAAACTATTCTATATTCAATATTGACTATACTCAACTGTTGATTCAGAAACGCTAACACTAACAGTAAACAGTAGTAATTAAAAAAAAAACTCAATCTCTTAAGGCAATAAAAAAACTAATTGGTTAGGCCTTGTAAGGGACGATTGGTCGTCGAAATGTTATTTTATTTTATGATATTGAAAATGAAATAATCTAAATCATAATAATGAGTGTGAGTCTGAGTAACAGACTGGGTTGAAAAAGTAACACCTAAGCCTAAGACAAGATGACTAAATTCTAAAAAAAAAAAACAAGAAGGAATTACACAGTGAGTACTATTTATACTATTATAATACTTATAGTATACTACACAACAATAATTATAATAATATAATATTACCCTGTCTGTTTCTGTTACTGTTACATTCATTCAATAATCATTCATTCAAACATGCCTTCATTCATTATTAAGTGACACTCTCACGTGATCTTTCTAGTTTATGTGTGTGGATAAGCTTCAAAGTAGTATTAATTTATCTTACAAGTTTATCATTCTTTGTTTGTCAACTCAAAGTATTAAATAACAAATCTCGTTTTTTGTCCTTTTGCTGTTACTGTGTTTAATGAAAAGAATTTTTAAATAGTTGTAATAATCTATAGCCGCAATAGCAATCGACAACACTTCATTTGTGATTGTAAACAAAAATGTGTCATTTGGGAAGTTTACCGCTGTTTTAGTTTTGAAAAGGCACCTTCATTCATTATCTTATAGCTGCAAACATATGTGCAATTTGTCTCCGTTTTAAATTTTGTCCTTCTTGGTATGTCTTGGCTACTTTGGCAAAGAAGAAATGTTGATAACACTCTGTCTAATCTCTTGGCTATGGATTCATCCCAACACAGCAATACCATATGAAACTCTTATGCTTAATTTGCAATAAATTATTCAATTAAAGTATGTGACCATGTAAGCTTCAAAAACATTTGGAAACTTCTCATAAAGACAAAAAGGATAAATCACTATAATATGTTTGCCTGTTTGTAAGATGATTTAGTTGCTAGACCTACCGGAGGAAAAATATTTGTTCAGAAAATTAAAACTTTGAATTACAAAGATTTGACCATCTTTTATAAAACGCCCAAACGATAACAAAGAACAAAAACTTTACACAATATGGGAATCCTCAATTTTGCCAGTTGTATATATTGTTGTTACGTTACAGCCATCATATTTTAGCATGCTAATGCTATGTAACTGTATTGTACTATGTAACTGTATAATTTTTATATATATATTTATACATAACACTAAAGACTAAAGATATAAATACAGATAGAGACATCAACAAAATAGTTGATGAATTCAGTAGACTAATAATACAAGCTGCCAGTGAAACAATACCTAGAGGGGCACGGAAACACTACAAACCATACTGGAGTAGTGAACTAGAGGAACTGCACAATGACATGGAAACATCTCGAAAGCAAGCAGAAAATAACCCTTGCCAAGAACACCACAACAACTACCAGCATGCTAAAGCCAAATTTCAACGGGCTAAACTACAAGCCAGACGGAGAAGCTGGAAAGAGAAAACAGAGTCCTTGAATCTTGAACGAGACACAAGAAAAGTGTGGAAGCTTGTAAAACAGCTGAATGATGAGGGTACAGAAAGGAACACCAAAATACACTGAAGAAGGATGGAAACATTCTAACAGGTAAACATGCAGCAAATTACTTTGCAGACTCCTTTGCAAATGACAATAATATTGAAATTAGCCTAGAAAAACGACAAGAGACCCGTCTAAAACAACAAAATGCAAGACAAGAAGAGACCACACATGAAGTCATGGAAACACCCATTACACAAAGAGAGCTAGAGCTGGCAATATCCAAATTAAAAATGAAAAAGTCACCAGGCAATGATGGAGTGTCCAATGAAATGATTAAGAACTTGGGAACTGCAGCTAAAGCAAAACTACTGCAGATCTACAACATTTGCTGGATCACAGGTAGAGTGCCACAGGCATGGAGAGAAGCAATTATGATACCATTACTAAAGCCAGGAAAAGATAGTTCAATGACATCCAGCTATAGACCAATCAGCCTTACAAGCTGTTTGTGTAAAAACAATGGAACGTATAATCAATCTCAGACTGCAGTGGTACCTGGAAAGTGAAAATCTCCTTGTCCCACAACAAGCAGGCTTTAGACAGTGTTACTCTACCGAAGATCAAGCAACCTATCTTTCCCAGGAAATCGAAGATGCGTTTCAAGAAAAGAACTGGTACTAGCAGCATGGATAGACCTAAAGAAAGCATTTGATAAGGTATGGAAGGAAGGGCTTCTGAAGAAACTGAGAAATTATGGAGTAAATGGCAGGATGTACAAATGGGTCAAAGCATACCTGCATAACAGGAGAGCCAGAGTGCAACTGGATGGTCTTAAGAGTAAGAAGGTCTTATTGCGCCAGGGCGTTCCACAAGGAGGGGTACTATCTCCAACACTTTTTCTGATCTACATCAATGACCTAGTTACTGAACTACCACATGGCATCAAAGTGGCAATGTATGCAGATGACTTGGTAATGTGGTGCACAGAGGAGTATGCAACAGTGGCCTCCAAATTGCTACAAAGAGCTATGAATGCACTGAATTCATGGACAAATAGATGGTGTATCAGCATCAATACAGACAAATGCAGTACTACACTTTTCACACTCTCCCCAAAACAAAAAGCAGGAGCCATCTACATAAACAATGAGCCTGTGAAAGAAGACATACAAGCTACATATCTCGAGTTACATTTGATAACAAACTATCTTGGAAACAGCAGATAAATAAGGCAACCCAAAAAGCAAGGAGAAAATTGGCTATTCTAAGAAAGTTGTGTGGAACCACATGGGTGCGAGTGGGAAAATACTCAGTAAAGTTTACCAACAGAGTATACGCCCACATTTAGAATATGGATCATCCGCATGGTGCTCAGCATCAAACACCACATTGCAAGAACTGGATAAAGTACAAAACCAGGCACTTAGGGTCATCACAGGAGCAATGAAATCAACACCAATATTGGAGATGGAGAAATTGTGGAGGATACCAGCACTGAGAGAACGGAGGGACACAAAGGTGCTGATACAGGCAGAAAAATGTGTATGCATGCCGAGACATCCAATGAAGGACAGATTCCAAAATCTTGCATTGGGACGACTTAAGAGAAGCAGCTTTATCCACCAAGCCAAGCGTATTAGTAGACAAACACCAGACATGCCAAGAGTTGTTAAACCCCTCTGCCCATACCAGAACAGACTCCCTGGACAGATGAATCAGGATTATCAGTTCAAATACGGACAGAAGTGAAAGGAATAGTTGACAAAGAGGAAACAAAATAGTCTACAGCGAAAAACAATAGCTCTCAGTTCCTGGATGAAGAATACCCACAAGACCTATGGATTCGTGTGTACACAGATGGATCAGCACAGAATGCAGTAAAGAATGGGGGAGCAGGTGCATATATAGAGTACCCAAATAACACTAGGGATATGGATAAAATAGCAACAGGGAAATATTGTCACAATTATGATGCAGAAATACAAGCAATAAAGTTGGCAATAGAAAAACTGCTGAACAGTAATCTTAGCCCACAGCCTGTAGTGTTTTTGACAGATGCAAGATCAGTACTCCAGGCACTACAATCCAGAAAATTACCCCATCTGCAGACCTTATTGACTGAACTCTGCAAGCACCACAGGGTTGCCCTGCAGTGGATCCCGTCTCACTGTGGAATACCAGGAAATGAGAAAGCAGATCAGTTGGCAAAGGAAGGTTCAACAGGCACACAACTAGATACACCAGTTACATACCATCATAAGAAACAGATAATCAAATCAATCAGAGGACCACAAGCCCCAATCAGGATGCCTTTCATAATATGAATAGATATGAACAAGTTATCATTATACGCCTAAGAACAGGACACAATCGACTCCATAGTCACATGTATACAAAATTCAAGATCGGCACATCAACTACTTGTACATGTGGACAGGCACCCCAGACTGCTGAACACATACTTCAAGACTGCACTGAATATAGTAGACTGAGGAAAATCCATTGGCCCATAGATACAACACTACAGACAAAACTATATGGGCCACTGCAAGAATTACAAAAGACAGTAAAATTTATACAGGAAACGACATTGCAGATATAGACAATACTTCAGGCGAACGAAAGATAGATACATAACACTATCTATTTGCAAGCTAAATGTTTCAATAATAATTTTTTTTGCTGGAAGTACAGGGGAGTCACCATAGAAAACAATGTTTGAAGGAAGCCACAGTAAAAAAAAAAAAATAATAAAAGGTTGAGAGACTCTTGGTTGGTTGATAGAATTTAGTAGGTACTTTGTTACTTAAAAAAAAAAATGTTAATTATATACCTTTTAGAAATTGTTTACCCAAACTCAACATCACTTTTCTCTGAAACTTGTTGGTATATTGCTGTGAAATTTTGCATGCAGTCTTAGATTTTTCCCCTACCTTAATGCGATATTCCTACCTATTATAAAACTGATCTTGTTTAGAATTTTATTTGTATAGATAATGTAAATAGTACATGAGACTTTAAAGGCAGAAATATAAATGTTTTTTGTTTGGTCAATTCTCTTCCTCGTTCAATAAAGTGCACTTTGTTGTTGTTAGGATCATTGTCACTGCACCCCGGACAAATCCATATGTGCTCTCTGTATATTGCTTGAGAATCTCAAGAAAATCCTAGCAGAATCCAGGCCAATATGCATGCACTTCAGCATGTGCCTGGGATCCATGGTGTGGGTAAATTTTGCTGAAATTTTGCCTTAACAGCAGCAAAATCTTATGACCTACTACTTTGATTTTAACTGTCATTAGTGCACATGGGACCACCTGTTTATTGCTGTTATCCAAGAAAGTTAGACATTGATTTCATTATGCAAAGACCCGGGTAGGTTAATGTCACAATGAAACCAATACTGATTTTCCTATTTTTTTTTAAAAATCACCACTGCCTGTGGCCATTTTTAAACTCATCCTATCCATAGGCTGATGTCATACCTCTAGAGGGGGGATTGGTTGGTCTCGAGGCAAGATGCTGGCCTCGAGACAGAGAGGTTGTGGGTTCAAATCCTGGCCACACCAGTTGGGATTTTAATTGATGATTTCTCTTTGCGGCAACCACCCCTGGTCTCAGCAGTGAGGGCCGGCTTGAAACATCAATTACTCACCGACGGAAAAAATATGAGTACCACCGAAGTCGGAGTTATCTGCCTGTGCGGCGAGGGACCCCTGTGCACATGGCTGCTAGGGAAAAATAGACTAACACACAAAATTCAGTTCCTAGTGTCTAGGGACTTCGTCAGAGGTAAAAGCCGGCGAACAAAAAAAAAAAAAGAAAAAAAAATACCTCTAGATTACCCAGCTCCCCAACCTCCCAATAAAGAGTGTGACTATCATATTCTAGGTGCAAAAATCAAGCATGGATAACTCCGAAGCACATAGGATTTTCCTGTTGAATTTGGCAAGGGAGGGACCTTATGAAAACCAATTCATCAATGACACTGGGAATGATGTTTATAGTCATAGTACAGGCATGTCAGAAAACATAGCTCATGTTTCTGAAATGCATAAATAGTAAGCTGCCTCAATTAAAAAAAAAATCATAATGAATTTAAACTGTAAATTCATCACTATGTAATACGTAACTTTAATATTGTTCTGACACATCTGCAAGAAAGCTAAGAGGGGTCATTTATATCACAACATCCAAGAACCAGGGAATGAAACTGCATATAGATGAACATTTTTTTCCCAATGGATAAGACTGGACTTTGTGAGTCTTAAAAAGATACCATCAATCAGGGAAAAAAAGAATTGAATGATTTTGACAAAGATGTTACTAGATTAAAGGTTTTGAAAAAGGTTCAGGCAAATCAGCTTGTTGCTCTCTACAAACTTAAAGTTAAGTTACAACCATAATGCAGTTTTAAACTTTCAAAGACTACTCTGTAGAAAGCTATAATGCCACTGAATTAAAATGTTGAGTTTTAATTTTTCACTTAAGGCTTGCTTTTTCTGGTAGTTTAATTCTCTCTTCAGTGTTCTTAAACCAGTAGTTATTTTTACAGTTTCTTGTGTAAAACCTGTCCATGCAAATTCTTTTTTTCAGGGGTACACTTCATTTTGGAATGATTGCATATCATCTGGTCTACGAGGCTGTATACTCATTGAATTATCTTTGCGAGGTAGAATTGAACTAGAGAAAGCTGGAATGCGCCGGCGCAGCCTTGCAAACAGAAAAGTAATTTGTAAAAATGACCAACCTACAGGAGATGTACTGCTTGATGAAGCTTTGAAGCATATTAAAGAAACACAACCTGTAGAGACAGTTTCAAACATGGATAGAATACCTCAGTGGTAAGAATTTGCTGGAAATACTGTTTATTATTATTAACTAGCAATTTCATACTATTTCAGGAGCCACACTGAGCATTGGTTAGTGAACTGGACTACTAAAAGGTCAGATTCTTTCCTGATCAATTAACTTCTTGGTTTACCCAACCTTAAATCTACTGACCATATTTTTTTAAAAATGTGTTCATGTAGAAAAATAAGGGTTAACATCATTTTCCCTTTACACCATGGATAATATGAAGATAATTTGATAAAATTTTGGAAGTATTTATTTACAATATAATGTAGCCTTCATCAATAACCATTGAATTCAGAATTTTATAATGAAGACAAATAATAAATGAATGTTATTATGAACTGAAACTTCTAGGTGACATCTACTAATTATTTCAGGGGTAGAGGTATGTTTGCAACACAACAGTCTCTTGTGGCAAGGTGCTGTGTTTAGGAGTATGAGCATGTTCTTACTTTGGGTTGTCTATTATTCTTTTTTTCTGTTGTTGATTATTTATGGATTTTTCAGTGTTGTAAACATATTTCTTCCCCTTATTAATGTCTCAATCATGTCTAAAAGTCAATTGTGAATTTGTGTGTGTTTATACATTTGTTTTCATAATGCCTATTTTTTCTACTAATGAAAACAATATCTAGATCAGTCGTATTATGACGGTTTATGAAGAACATGACACAAGATAAACAGTAACATCAAGATGTTTTAATGGGAAATGATGTCTTATCATTTATTGTAAAATATCAACCTCCCCAGTTAAGATCACATTCATATTTCACTGATTTATGAAAAAAAAATGTAATAAAACTAAATAATATCCATGTTTTATTTACTAAATCTTAACTGTTTTATTCACCCTACTCTTTCCTTGATATGCATTCACAAAACCATTAAGACATAGTAAGCCGCCATTATGAGATTGTAGTTTTCAATGTAGGAGGTCTGGTAACTTAAACTTGTACAGAAATACTCCACCAGACCAGATCCCTGTCACATTGTATACATTTATGAAGGAATATACAATATTAAAAATATCCATATTGGTTTACGAGATAAGTAAAGTGCTTAATTGTAAAGAAATATAAAAACATTGCTTATAATGTGTAACAATATTGTAAATCTGAGAACTACTTTGTCTATTTATTAAGCAAATATGTATATGATGTACAGGATTCCCTGACCACATTTTCATGTACAAATAGAAACAACATTGTAATAACTTTGGAAGAACTCTTTAATCATCATCCAACTTCCATATAAGGCTTTTAAATAAGTTTGGTGCCTGTTAGTACAACTGCAAATGACCATAAACAGGCTAACATTTATTAGTATCATTCTTACAGAAATATGTATATTGAAGCACCTAAGTAATAGGTTTCTTTTTGTATTTTCTTCTAATACTATTTCCCAGTAAATATGTATGACTGTTTCAGGATGTGATTGTAAATGAAGAGTTTATCATTCTCAGATTGTGAGAATTAACATTTTTTACATGGAATGAAAGGAGTTTTGGATGCATAAGAAATTAGTGTATCTAACTACAGAGTGCAGGAGTCATCAGTATATGTATATTCATTGTCGGCTAAAGACTGTTGAGCACTATAGATTGGAACTGGAAACTGGGGGAAAAAAATTAATTTCCTTGTAACTATGCTAAACAAAGACAGTTTACAAAGAAAATTGATGTGGGATATTCCTTATGTTGGTTTTGGCACCTGCACACTGAGATAGTGCTGCAGGCGACTAACTGGCAGTGAAGTTTGGTAGATCAGTACCAGTCTGAGGGCCGCGACAGCTCAGTGGTTAGTGTACTGGACTACTATGGTCAAGAGGTTGGGTTCAATCCTGATTGATGGCTTCCCATTCCCTTAAATGGGTACTGAACTTTTTTTTCTTGGAAAGTAAATCACCACAGGCGTAATACCAATCAAATTACCCCAAAAAACAGGCGCCAAAGATATAGAAAAATATTGGCACTAACATCATATTCCAATGTGATGTGATGGGGTTCTTTACTTACTTTACTACCAGGTACTGGCTTTCCCCAGGGGTGGGATATAAACTGTCTGTTTTTGACTGCAAATTTGCCACCAGCTGGGCTTTGGTCAGATTAATTGACTTACTGAAGTGGAGGCCTGACTTCATTTGTTGGGACATCAACTATTGTTGTGGCATGTGATCACATGGAGATTATGCTACTAGTGACAGGCGTTACAGTGACCTGGAAGTGTCCATTAGGAGCTGTGCAACATGTTCAGTAGAATGATGTAAAGGCACACAATTTTCACAGAATGCAACACGTTCAATGGAACAGTATGAATATCTGGATGAACACTTGTGTTGGTTGCTTGAATGGAGACTCAGCAGATATGGGAGTGCTCCACCTGCAGTGAAGCCATTCTGTTCTAAAATGTAAAGTTCTTATGTTGCAGACAAATGTAGAATTCTTGTTTCATGTGGATACTGTTTCACTAGAGAACAATATTGTAATCAGGCATGCTACATAAAAGGCTTGTATCTCATAAGCTTACATCAACACCAGCATTGTCTAAAATTGCTCAAGGTACCAGTTTTGTTATGCAATGTCATGTAAATCTGCCGAAGTATGTTTTTCTTTTTGGTAGTTAATGAATTTATTAGTCCATTTTATTTCATTCTTATAAACAGATCATATTGAGATTATTGTTAAAAACACTTTTTTTTCACAATTTTTTTAGGTGAAACGTGGAATCCGCTGAAGCTGAAATATCAGTTGCGCAATGTGAGGGAGAGACTTGCTAAGAACTTGGTGGAAAAGGGTGTTTGTACCACAGAGAAACAAAATTTCTTGCTGTTTGACATGACCACTCATCCACTTACAGATAATGTTGTGAAACAGAAGCTAATTAAGCGGGTGCAGGATTCTGTACTAAGCCGCTGGACCAACGATGCACACAGATTGGATCGCCGAATATTGTCTCTATTGTATCTTGCACACTCATCAGATGTCTTGGAAAATGCATTTGCTCCACTGTCTGATGAAGACTATGAGGTTGCCATGAAGAGAGTGAGGGAATTGCTTGATCTTGATTGTGATACAGAAAGCATGAAAGAAGGTACAAATGAACTCTTGTGGGCTGTTGTCAGTGCAATTAGCAAATAATTGCTCCTGGTGCATTGTTTTTTTTTTATTATTTTTATTAAATGATTTTTTTGTATGATTTGTTCAGGTGGGATTATTGTAACTGCATCTTGCCTGTGGCTCTTGCAGTTATTAAAGGGTCAAATTTTATCTTGTGGTGAATATGTTAATTATTATGTGAATGGACATGCTTGACATTAACTTCCTAACTACTTTCATGATAAAGTCCTTTTAAATTATAACAATTGATAAAATAAATATCATGTGGAAGGTATTCGTTCTCTCTGTGGCACAAATATATCCCTAACCATCACAGAAATTGTAACTACCCAAACTGACATTTATATAATTGTAAGAGTGATTTTTTTTTGTTTTTCTTTACTTGTCAAAAGTCTTGGTTGTTTGTTGTAAACACATTCCTTCATGTTCCTCCTTGTTTATAGTATTTTCTCTTAATTTTTTATGTTCAAATAATTTGTACATTTTTGGGCAAGTCCTTAAGTTTTTGTATATAGACTTTCTTTCTACCCCTTAAGTGTCCCCCCAGTGATACGGTCTGTTAATTCTGCCCTTAAGTGTCCCCCCAGTGATATGGTCTGTTAATATAGTAGTCTCAGTATAGTACTGCTTGTCTGGATAGCAAACTCCTGCTTTTCTGGCAGGACCAGGAAATCAGTAAGCCGATGCTGCCTGCCACCATACAGATGAGGTTCACAAGGTTACACCTAAGAATCATGAGACATTAACAGCACCAACAATCCCTTTCTAACTAATCACAATCAGAATGTTGTTTGACCATGTTCTTTTCCCAAATGAAGGTATACATTTTATAGTGCCATGTATGTTCTTGTTTAATGATAAACTATTTGATTAATATGGGTCAATACATTCTTCATGTGGTCTTAGAACATTTGCCAAACTTCTCTATTTTTGACTTGTTGAATTCATTAAGCATCAGTTGTTATTTGAATAATACTTTATAACATTTATTTTGAGGCTGTTAACAAAAG
The DNA here is from genome assembly GCA_032433765.1 of Megaustenia siamemsis. Taxonomy (NCBI): domain Eukaryota; kingdom Metazoa; phylum Mollusca; class Gastropoda; order Stylommatophora; family Ariophantidae; genus Megaustenia; species Megaustenia siamemsis. The sequence continues at coordinate 50,760,209 of JAVIAB010000051.1, forward strand.
TATGATGGTCCTAAACATATGCGTGTGTTTGTAGATGCAAATTAATGCTATTGGGTTGTATTAAAAATCACATACAGCTGAACATTGTTGTGCAAAAGACATTGGAATCTCAAGAAAAATATATCTCTGTATTTGTCGTAACAGAGACATACAATTTTGATACATATTAAAAAGTGAAAATACAATTCAATAAAAATAATGTTTAGTAGAGTTTAATAACATATCTAAGTTGATATTAATAAACAATATAACTGTAATAAAAGTTTGTTATTAGTAATTACTGAAATCATTAAACAAATGAATAAACAGTTTTTTTCAAAGTGAAAATGAGTATTTTTCTTTGATTGTACCATATCTTGTTATAAAGGTGTTGTGTGCAGATTGTACACTTGTATTATGTGTATGTTTTGACCACGTGGACTTTCATGACAAATATTGTTTGTAATGATTTAGCATCTGGGTACAATATATTCAACTGCTCATACTTTATTTTATCCTAGAATTTCATATATTTTTTACCCAGTTATCCATCCCATTGCTCTACAATTCTTTGACTTAATTTGTTGACTTATAATGCTAGACTATGGAGATTTTTTAAAATACACACACACACGGAAAGACATTGTAGGACATTTAATCATACATTATTATTTTTCTTATAAAATCTTGAAACATGGACCGGCTATTGTTTGTCAGTGATCTATACTTTAATTCTGCCATTGCCACTCTGTATTTGTTTATTTTTTATGATTCATCTGCAGTTCAAAAATACATGCTTTTGCTTTGTAGAATAAAATTTTCATGACATGAAATTTGTATTGTGATAAAAAGCATCTGATTTCTTCCTCATTTGCTGAATGTCAAACATTTTTTTTCTTTGTGTCTGTGTGGAATGTGCCTGCATGTTATCTAATAGATTGAAATTACTGCATCAGTGAAGACATTTTCTATTTACAAGTGGGCATCAAAGATTTGCATTTGAACTGAAAAGTTGTTAGAGACTCATAGCTGACTAACTGCTTGTATTACAATCAATGCACCAGAACAGGTCCACTTCACCTTTCCATGGTGTCTCTAAAGACAGACTAGCCAAGCGGGTAAGAATCAAAGAGGGAAAGCAACCCCTGTACCCAAAAATGATGTGCTGAAGTTGGATGTGTTGGGATTAAACACACAATATCGCAGCTTGCTGTAAATGACAACACACTGCAACCAACTATGTCTATTTTAAAGTCCTTTTAAGGAGAGATGATAAAGAGAAGAAGTCATTGGGAAAACACAAAAGAAGAATTTGTCAGATGGATTTCTTCTGAGTTTGTATAAATTTTCAGTATGCACTTGTGTATAGAGTATCTGGGTCTATGCCCTATGGGCCGGCTATGGCTCGAAAGGTAGATAGTAGATAGATAGATACACTTGTGTAACATTATGCTTTTTTTAAATACTTATGTAAAGATATATGGATGTACAGCAGAGGTTAGGTGCAGAATATTGCTCTGGTAAAGCGTGCGTTGGGAGCCGCGATAGCTCAGTGGTTAGTGAACTGGACTACAAAGGACAAGGGGTAGGGTTCGATCCCAACCGACGGCTTCCGGGTTCACCCAGCCTTAAATGGGTACCAGATTTTTTCTGGGAAAGTAAAGCGGCATGGGCGTAATACCGACCACATTACTCCAAAAATCATGTGCCAAAGGTCTGTAAAATTTATGGTCACTAACACCATATTCCCTATACGTCACTTGGCGTACTTTACTTTTTTTTAAAGGGTGCATTACATGAAAAAAATGTACTAGATATTATGATATATTATTATATATTACTATATATTATGTACTAGATAGGAAATTAGGTTTTTAAAGTTGTATAGAGACAGTCTTAACATATGGAGTAGCATATTTATTGGACAAGAGGCTAGAAAATGTTTGCAGGCCACAGAAATGTGGTTTAACAAGAATGTTGAGAATAGCATAAACAACTCACACATTGCATTTTAAAGAATGCCACAGCAAGAATAACAATTGTTGCCAACATCAGGAAGAAACAGTCATAATTTTTTGGTTATGAACAGCTAAAACAAATTGTGACAACAGGAAAACTCTGGAGGAAGATACCGGACTAGTTGAGAGAATGGTAAAGTTTGTTGTTAACAGCAGAATTGGTAAACAGTTGTTGAATGAGAAAGTTGTGGAGAGACATGGTCACCTACACCAGCAAGCATGATGATCTGAGTGCTAAAATACTTTATTATATCTTTTAACTTAAAAAAGATGGTGTCTTAGGTAGACACACCTGGCCAGTAGCTTAGGGCACTTTATAACTTCAAGTCCATGGTTCCTATAAGACACATGGCTCTCCTGCAACAAGGAAAATATGTAAAAATCACTTCATAAATTTGTGTTCTGTTTTTTTCTATAGAAGATTAATTTCAGTTCATTTTTTTTCAGTCTCATGCACGGTGCATTCAATTTAGTTGCTAGGTTCCATTGTTTAACCGGAATATTTATAAATCATTTATTGTTTGAAATGAAAATGTTAATAATTTTGATACTTTTTTCAAACAATCTTAGTTGTATCACTTCCTTTTATTATTATTTTGTGGAATGTTTGAACCAAATGAGAATATTACTATATTCTTTTGGGATGAGAATTTGTTCTTGAAATTATAAATCGAGGGTGTTTTTAAAACTAAATATGATGATTTTGCTAAACACAATTTTACTTTCAATAATGAGTGCTATGCTTTTCTTGAAGATTCCTGATAAATTTATTTTATTAAAATTATTAGGTATTTGTTAAATCTTACTAGAAATGTATTTATGCGGAGTCATTAAGTCTTACCAAAAATATTGTGTTAACATTGTTAAATAGGTGGAGTATTGCAATGAAACTGAATACATATATTGTGAATGTAGAGGTATAGTCTAATTTTATTTTGAAGGATGTTTTGGATAGTGGAAGCATTCAGATAATTTTAAGTCTAAAAGCATATGCAAGAAATTAGAATGAATTGACTCATCAAATATTTTTCTTGCTTGAGGTTACTATCTCTTCTGTGTTATATTATGAGATTATTTCATGCTCTTCTGTTCCTAAAATAGGTTTAGTCATAGTTTATGAGACACTTCAAGAATATTATGGAAGATGTTTCAACATTTAAATATTTCCACAGTTGGCTGAAAGATTGTTATGATATATGGGACAATTATACAGATTTATATCAACATTTCGGCTTAAAGATATGTATCAAGAATGAGTGAATGAATCCAGCTTGACTTAAAAAGAACCAAAGTTATCTAAATGTTTAACATTTTCATTGTATTAAAAATGACCCTGATAGCATTGGAAACATTGCAAGTTGAAGAAACTAGTTTTTCATAATTCTATTCACTGACAGGGTTGTTAAGGTGAGGTAAAATATGGATACAGATTTTTAGCTAGAGTTGAAGACAAAATTACTGTTTTCTGACAATTCAGGCACAGCTGCCATGCTCTGGCTGTGTCAAGACTGAATTAAATGACAATTATGGCATGACATTCTCAGTCCATGTTGTGAAAGGTCTGAAACTCATCAAGTCAATAGAACATCTGTAGCTGTTAAAAAAGTGATGTCCTGTGACATGTCATAGAGGAGTGAACTATTATATTTCACACACCTAGGCTGCAGAATTTGGAGGTGAGGACTCTGCTCTTCCTTGCTGTCATTATTTTCCCCTATCTCAATGAGACAGTTATCATTCCATTTTCAGCAGGGCTGACTGGAGAGCACAATCATGTTATCACTCTACTACTAATGCTCTTGTAGCTATTAGACACAAATTTGTGTAAATGTTGATGCACCAGACTGCTAGCTCATGGACCCACTTGATATGGCGGGTTGTAATAGCTTTTTTGATTTACCAGTTCCTACTGGACAAATTAGAACTTGTCCTACCGAGCTAGTGGATAGTACAATACTAGGCCTTCTGTACCAATAGTTTTCACATGAACCCAGCCTCGTTGGTCAGCCTGCTGTGACATAGACTTTTCTAGGGAGACCTGTGAAAGAGATGATGAAGTGAGGTATTGGGTAGTCTTAGACCACTGACCTTGTCAGACATTTGAAGTGTCCACTAGCTTCTGCTCCTCATGTTTATGTAGCCCTAACCACTCAAGTCTTTACATTGAAAAATACAAACTTTCTTCAAGGAAGACAAGTGTATTGACACAGGAATAGGTAATTTTCTGACCGTGTTGTCTAGCCTGAAGTGTTGTCATGCCAAATTTATTTAATGTTTCGTTGATCTCATCTATCTCTTTCTGGATTTTGCTTTTGCTCTATAGCCAGATGTTTTCAAGTCATATGTTTGAGCTGCAGGTTGGTTAAGTCCAAACCATTTGATTTTTTCAAGTTCAGATTTATGATTTTACCAGTGCTAAAATAGCTTTAGGTTGGGCTATGATTTATTGTTGTTATTCTGTCTTTTCATTGTTTATCTTAATGTCGTATTCATGGTGTACTAAACTGAGACAGTTAAAATGATGTTGAATTTATACTTCTAGGAATAAAACAAGCTTTGGTCATCAGTGAAAAGCTGTTCATCTAAACTGTATGGTTCTGGGTTAACAGTTTTGATGATTTTGTCCATGAAAATGATAAATAGAAGTGGTAACAACCTTGTCTTACTTTTATTGTTACTTGGAACCAGTTTGTCATGCCTGCAATTGTTCCAATGGCTCTTTTACTTTTTTTTTTTTTAATAGTGTTCTAATAGCTGTCTTTTCACATTATATTCTTCAAACATTTTCATCTTTCCATTAACTGGGTGAAAAACTGTTTTCTTATTGATAAATGCAATCTTCTCCTTTGTCTTTGTGCTTAATCACCTCAATGCAAATACTGTGTCTGTGCATCCTTATCTGAGTCCAAACTGGATTTCTTTGTTTATATATCTACTGCTGTCTAACTCATTCATAAACTGCCAGACAAGGGTAGAAAACAAATGTAACATTTGTTGTAACATTATTCTGCTAAAAGTGTATGTTGAACAATTTATGCCCGTTTTAATTATCTATTATTTTTTAAATATATTTCTTTTTTTAAAAATATTTTCTTTCTATGGAAATATATAGCCATATATACATTATTATTCCTATGATATAAAATAATGTATCTTCAATTGAAGTTATAAAAACATTGCACAAGTAATATGGTTTAGTCCTTATTTTTTGTCCAAGGCCATTGGTATGTTTATCATTTAGTTGAAGTAATGATTGTAACCAGAATAAAAGAGCACCTAGTCAGGTGGGAGAGAATCCAAAGGAATACACAGAGCCAAAGGAAACTAGTAAACCAACACAGAGTTGGTGTCGTCTCTTGCAGCATGCTGAGGGTATATTGAAGAAGAGATCTGACTACTGTGGATTTGTCCATCTGCAGTGAAGATGATCTGATGGCTATTTAACTAGCTGGAATATTTGTTGAGAATGTAGTCAGCACTACAACAAGCTGCAGCACTACAACAAGCTGCCTTACTTTTCCTGAAAAAAATCAGCGGTTCCCATTTTCACAGAATGGGTGAACCCCAAAATCATGTCTTTTTTCTTAAACTTAGGTACTATTTATATTCTTTAAAATGTTCTGCTTGTGTTGGCTCATATTTTTTTCTTCAGATAAAAATAGATAGCCATGAATGTTTAGGACAGTAACAACGCTTTTTTATATCACTGTATATTACATGTATGAAAAATGTCAACAGATTAAACTAATTCACTACCTTGTCATGTAATCTGTCCTAGCCTGTTTCCCTTTCTCTTGTGGGCTTCAGTGCCTTACATATTTACTAAAAGTTAATAGCTCTTCATTATTTCTTAAATCAATACCATATACATCTTCATTGACATTTCTACTCATACTGTTCATAGTCTTTCAGCTCTAGATGTCATTATTTCTTTTCTTTTAACATGACAGCTCTTTATAAAAATTAACATTTTTCTTCATTTGAAGTTTGAATAGCAACTTCCATTTGACAGATATGGTACTTGTATCAGTAGTAGTAATGTAGAAGGGAGAGGGGTGGAGAAGGAGTTAAAGGAATAAAGAGACTATAGGTCGAGGTCAAGGAGAAAAATAAAAAAATGATAAGACAAAGTCACAGAAAAGAATAATGAGATGAGGATATGAAGTCCACGTGAAAAATGTTAAAGTTATGGTCGGGAACGAGGGGGCAGACAGACGCGTATGAAGTGTTTGTGATTGGTCGAAAAGATCGAGATTTAATAGGAAGACACGTAGAATCGTGAGTACTTTGTAAAAGATCAGTCCGGCAGGAGGTTACACGCCGAGTTAGAAGGGCGACCAGTGGTTGGTCGGCCTATAGGGGCTGTCTTAGCCCAATAGAACTATTATAGTGTGCAGTACGAATTAAGGAACATTCAAGCACTTTGTAAGAGATCAGTCTGGCAGGAGGTTACACGCCGAGTTAGAAGGGCGACCAAGTGTTTGTTGGCCATAGGGGTTGTCTTAGCCCAATAGAACTATTATAGTGTGCAGTACGAATTAAGGAACATTCAAGCACTTTGTGAAAATCAGTCTGGCCAGAAGTTTAGCGTAGATATAGGCCGGTGACCAAGTGTTGGTTGGTCCATCGGGACTGCCTTAGCCCGATAGATGTGTGTTCGCAGAATTAGTGAATTCAGACACACGCTGGAGAGATATACAACCAGCAGACGAACTCAGGTTAGTGAGTAGACGCAGCCAATTTATAGTTGTGATTAATAGGAAGGCAACAGAATAGGCCGATAGACAATAGATAGAGTAGGGGAGCCGTTCAATGGGGAACGGTTCAAACTTAATTTAGTGACGAGTATGAATAAGACAGATTAGAGCCCTGGTGGCGAATGTTAGGGCTTTAGCTTAGAGGATGGTAGGAACGCGCATGAACAAAGTGTGATTGACCTATCATGTCATATATATAGTGTTGCCGCCCAAGATTGGGGAGAATTAAAAGCCGGCCAAATTGTCACCACTAATGTGTTTGTTTTGTGTTAACCAGTTTGCAGTCTCTGAACTAGCATAACCCTAAGGGGAAGAATCTTAACAGCAGGAAGGTTGCCGCGGCACAATTAATGTGAAACAGGAAAAGATAATATTACCACACAGACTGAAGTACGACGGCGATCAGCCAGGTCAAGGCTGAACAAGCTCTCAGTGGCCGGAGAACAGGTCAGCACGAGGGAAATTACGAGAGCAGTGCGATAATAGTTGAGGTCAGTCTTGTTGAGGCTGACACAGGTCGAGATCGACCCATTAACCCGTTACTCGCTACACAATAAATATCAACAAGATATAGCATTATTGCGAAGGATAGCGCAAACTACACAATATACGCACATGATATAAGTTGCGCTCAAGATTGGATATAATAGAGGATGGTAGGAAATAAAACAACCGGTTTACAGTATGTTAACTACGTTGTATGTTAAAAGTATAACTGTGCACAAACTATACAATCATGTGATGTTTGTTTTTGTTGTGGGACGAATGTGACAAAAATCGTAGGATTCCAGACACATTTTAGGACAGACCTATTTGAATAGTTGATTAGATTTAATACAGAACTTCTGAAGACTTCATATATATTCATTGAATTAAAAGAAATATTTAATGATAGAAATTCATCCCAGTCAGTGAGACAATTCTGCAATCACATTTTGATATATGCGTTGAGTTTTCGTATATACTTTATGTTACTATGTGTGATAATGTACATTTATATGATATGTTTGTCTTGATAGCTTGTTTTCTTTTTTTAATTTTCTTTCCTTTATTATGTCAGAATAGTTTGATGTATATATTCTGAATTAAAAGTAGTGGGTAGTTAAAATGTAGACAAACCAATTGAAATTGTCTTTATATTCATACACCTCTTTTGTGATTGTCCTATTGGAACACCTTCATTGTTAACATAGTTTTAAAAAACAGCATTTTCATTGGGTAGCAAAAACTAGTTTAATTTATGAATGTTAGCATTAAAAAAAAGTAAAGATCAAAAAAAGTCACGCCAAGTGATGTATAGGGAATATGGTGTTAGTGACTATAATTTTGTACAGACCTTTGGCACATGATTTTTGAGGTAATGTGGCCAATATTACGCCCGTGATGCTTTACTTTCCCAGAAAAAAAATCCGGTGCCCATTAAAGGCTGGGTGAACTTGGAAGTCGTCAATCAGGATCGAAGCTGACCTCTTGTTCTTTGTAGTCCAGTTCACTAACCACTGAGGTATCACGGCTCCCAAATGTCAGCATAACTTTCTGCAAAGATTGAAACATTCTGTCAATCAGTTGTACATTTCTTACATATTTATTTCTAAACAAACATTCAACCAGGCTCAGGAGTTTTAGATTAGATTATTTTCTTTGACAACAGTAAACGAACTCTTTATATAGAGCTGTGCAGTAGGAGGCAATTTGATCATCAAGCAAGGGGTTTGGGAGTTTAGCTTCTAGACACTACGGAAGTGGGGGAGAGGAGAGGGGGGGTCGGCTGCTGCATTCAACCTGAAAGTTCACAATAATTGAATATGTTGTGGATATAATAGAAGAAACTCTGGTCTGCACAAAACTTCTGATAGGCCATTCACATTCGCTAATTCAGTCTTAAATGATTTGCTACTTCTGGATGATGTGCAGTAGTAGATGTACTTTGTGGCGGTGTGGGGACAACCGCGCTCGGATAACAATTATATTTTTTAATGATGTGCAGAATCAGAAATTAAGTCATAAGAGAAAAGGTAGTTAACCAATCTTAAAATACCAACAGAAACAACAAATAAATGGTTTGTCCTCTTATTGCCAATTGATGTTGTAGTTTCATAGAAATACTACAAAATCAATTGCAGTGATTGCAGCTTCCAGAAGGGTGAGAACTACAACTTTGTATCTCCTTTGATACTCAAATGGGTATAAGAGAAAGTGAAAAAGAAGAAGATAATGATGAAGAATCAACACTGAGTAATTCCATAGTTGCTTAGTTCCCTTTATGAGACAACCAATCCAAGGTTTTACATTCTCTCAATTTGACTCCAATGGTGCATGTAGCTTACAACCAAAGATAAGCTTACTAGTGACTCCAATGGAGCATGTAGCATACAACCAAAGATAAGCTTACTAGTGACTCCAATGGTGCATGTAGCATACAACCAAAGATACGCTTACTAGTGACTCCAATGGTGCATGTAGCATACAACCAAAGATAACTTACTAGTGATTCCAATGGTGCATGTAGCATACAACCAAAGATAAGCTTACTAGTGACTCCAATGGTGCATGTAGCATACAACCAAAGATAAGCTTACTAGTGACTCCAATGGTGCATGTAGCATACAACCAAAGATAAGCTTACTAGTGACTCCAATAATACATGTAGCAGACAACCAAGGATAAGCTTACTAGAGATTCCAATAGTGCATGTAGCAGACAACCAAGGATAAGCTTACTAGTGATTCCAATAGTACATGTAGCATACAACAAAAGATAAGCTTACTAGTGACTCCAATGGTGCATGTAGCATACAACCAAAGATAAGCTTACTAGTGACTCCAATGGTGCATGTAGCATACAACCAAAGATACGCTTACTAGTGACTCCAATGGTGCATGTAGCATACAACCAAAGATAAGCTTACTAGTGACTCCAATGGTGCATGTAGCATACAACCAAAGATACGCTTACTAGTGACTCCAATGGTGCATGTAGCATACAACCAAAGATAAGCTTACTAGTGACTCCAATAATACATGTAGCAGACAACCAAGGATAAGCTTACTAGTGGTTCCAATAGTGCATGTAGCAGACAACCAAGGATAAGCTTACTAGTGATTCCAATAGTGCATGTAGTAGACAACCAAGGATAAGCTTACTAGTGATTCCAATAGTGCATGTAGCAGACAACCAAGGATAAGCTTACTAGTGATTCCAATAGTGCATGTAGCAGACAACCAAGGATAAGCTTACTAGTGATTCCAATAGTGCATGTAGCAGACAACCAAGGATAAACTTACTAGTGATTCCAATAGTGCATGTAGCAGATAACCAAAGATAAGCTTACTAGTGATTCCAATAGTGCATGTAGCAGACAACCAAGGATAAACTTACTAGTGGTTCCAATAATGCATGTAGTAGACAACCAAGGATAAGCTTACTAGTGATTCCAATAGTGCATGTAGCATACAACCAAGGATAAGCTTACTAGTGGTTCCAATAGTGCATGTCAAGAACATGCTGACTGTCAAGGATATGCTTACTAGTGACTCAAATGGTGAAAGGGTTAAACTTTCTCTCATTTATTTTTTTTTTCTCCCTCTGAGAGTGGTAGACTAGTCAACTGCAGTTGCATTCTCTGGTAGGCATTCAACCTATGCTTCTGTCTCTAACCAGGGTCTTCATTTTCAGATATAAGTTGTATGTTTTCTACATCCACTCTCCCATCACACCAGTCAAAAGCAAATTGATCACAGTTTTGGCATTTATGGCTAATGACATAAAAGGCAATAATGTTTAATAAACAGTCTTAAGCACACAATTATCAGACTTGTGCACTTTTCTATTTTATACAAATTTAATTTCTTAGCTATTAAGAATGGGTTTTGTTTATTATCTTTTGTCTCTGTTATGTACCACCAGTTTCTTACCTTTGTTCCCACCTTCTTTATTTAAATAGAACTAAAAATTAAATTTCATTTCTTCTCTTATGCTTACACTGGGGCTGAGACCTCAAAGTACTTGTTTGAAATTGCATTAATAATTCATTATGTGTAAATAGTATTAGTCTTTTGCCTGCTTTTTTTTTTAGCTGTTTGAATCCTTGTGATTGTAAGTAACTTAATTTTTTATTATACCAGTCACATGTGTTATTATCAAAATATATATTACACCCAATAGGCGATTAATCTCTTCTTGATTTATTGTATATTTATATTGAATATGCTGTGGTCCAGACAGTCCAGAGCTACAACTACCTGGGGCATACTATAATCAATGATGGAAAATGGAAAATTGAAATAAACAAAAGAATAGGTATGGCAAAAAGTAATTTTAATGCCATGAAAAATATACTAACAACAAAACAAATATCAGCAGGGCTGAAACTAAGAATGGCAAAATGTTACATCTTCTCCATATTCCTGTATAGTGCAGAAACATGGACATTAGACCAGAAAATTGAAGCCTTTGAAATGTGGATTTATAGAAGAATAGGTAGAATTGGATGGAAAGAAGAGAAAACAAACGATGAAGTTTTAAAACAACTGAAAATAAAAAGAGAACTACCAAATACAATTAAGACAAGAAAAATGAAATTTTTGGGGCATGTTAAAAGACACAACAGCCTACTAAAAGTAATATTGGAAGGGAAAATACAAGGTAAAAGAGGCAGACCAAGACTAACATGGATGAGTAACATCAAAAGATGGACAAATCAGCCTATGACAACCTATACCATCAAAGCAAGAAACAGAGTAGAATGACGCTCCATGGTAGCCAACCTTTGTTGCGGAGAAGGCACTCGATGACGACGATGCTGTGGTAGATTTTTACTTGCTTCTTATATTGTCAGTTTTGTTTCAGAGATACTAAATTGTTAACAATTTCATTAAAAAACAGACTATGGCCAGATTAACTTAGATGGGAGCAAAATGAGTATTTGCAGCAAGCTGTGGCTTGTAATAAATTGTGAATTAAATGGAAAGACTAACTTTGGTATGATCTTCTATTTATTGATTCTCTTTCATCATGTATTTTTGAATGACCATTTGTACCGTGTATTGAATACTTTGTATTAGTGTTATCTGATATAAAGTATGATACACGGCTAGAATTTTAGGAGTTTTACTTTCAGTTTAGGCTTGATTATAGCACCAATGCTGTTGGTTGTTGATCTTATCAGTGGGTAATCAATTAGGAAAAATAAAGATTTATAATAACTCATTTTTTTAATCTTTTAGGTCTGTGACATTTGTGTTTATTGTACAAAGAGTTAATTGTGTTGACATCTAGTTGTAAATTAGAGAGTAGCTGATGTTTTCTGTGAGTTCTTTTTGTTGTGCTTGTTTTCATCAATGTTGGAAAAGCAGACATTATACAGATATGTTTTATTATTTTATACCGAGCATGAAAGGAGAACTATGAAAAGGATTTCACTAAATGCATGAGCGCACACACATTTGATGCCAAATGAATAACTTTCTTACTGGAAAAGAAAAAGATAAAAGCCTAAAATAGAATTTTGAATATTAAGCATTTCATACATTGACATTTTATATTTTGTATCCTTACCCAGCCGTCGGTTGGGATCGAACCCTACCTCTTGTCCTTTGTAGTCCAGTTCACTAACCTCTGAGCTATTGCTGCTCCCTATATCAATACAAATGCTGAGACCTAGTTCAGGGTAGATCTGTAATGCTATACAACTCTGTGGCATTATACACTCGGCTAGATGTCATATACAGTCTTCTACTGAATTATGTAATGACTTAAATTCTGCTTAATAGATAAGAGTGTTTTAATTAACATGAGATAAGTAGGAATGATTCACTTAAAATAGAAACTTCACTGGGTAATGCATATTCTATCATTATATGTATGACAGCATCTTAACTTACAATGTTAACCTTCATATAACATACATATTTGAGCCTCAACCTGTACTATCAAAGCAAGATACAGAGCAGAATGGCGCTCCATGATAGCCAGCCTTCGATGTGGAGACGGCACTCAGTGAATGAATGAATCTGAGCTTATGGACGTTAACCGCAGTCTTGATCCTTGTACACTTATGGATGACTTTAGATATTTACTTATTAAAATGAAGATGTGGGGGCAGCAAATACCTATATTGTTTCTGGTCATGGGTTGAAGGACACATTGTCGCTGATAAATATAAAAATGAAGAACAGGATTCCCAAACACAGATGAGAGCCCTGCTGTCATTAAACAACTTCAACCAATCAAGTTAAAAAAAGATAAATCAAGATTATAGAAGCAAAAATTGTATTTAAGATAAGTTGATCCAAAGAAACTTTGTAGGTTCAATTTACATGGCATCATTAAGTCACCTACTGGTGTAAATGATCAAGTTTCTCCACAACTTTCTATCTCAACAGGTGTTTATCATATCTGTTGTTTACTACCTATATTACCTTTCTCTAAAAATGTCTGGTATCTTTTATTTCTGTTTCCTCATATCTCTTCTTCCAGTTTCTATCTCATCATACCAGGGAAATACAGATTTTGAGTTAACTGTGCTTGACTAATATACAGTAGTGAATCTTTTGCCGTTTCTGCGCTGTGTCGTACTTCGCTGAGGCCTCTGGTATAAAACATGGATGTCATGATATGAATAATGGCAGGATGTCAAGTAATGGCATGGATGACTCTTTATCAACATGACACCTATAACATCTCAATCACTGCAGTAACACTTATACCTTTCTAGAGTCCAGCCTAAAACTAGACAGCACTCTAATAGCTTTAATGATATAAGAAAACATTTTTTCTTCAGTAGTATGAAGTTACAATAGTCAGCATACTCACACACTTCCATTTGGAAATATTTATTTACAACTGCTAGCCAGTTGTATAACTAGTTATTCCTATAAGAACCTCTGTGTTCTTTTAAAACTGTCCAATTGGGGACCAATTCTTTTAAGTTAATCTATCTCTAACTTCATTAGTTGGCTGAACTCTCTATTCCATTTCTATCTATGTCTAACTACTTTATATGACCAGCTAACTCCTCTTCCCAGATGGTATCCTGTATCATTAGCACCTTCCCAGGTCTAATCTATGTTACTCGCTCACCATTCCAATGAGAACTGAATCACATCAGCTCTCTCATCTGCCCACCGGGTTTGATCATGTAACCACCATCATACCATTCATGGGATGACCTTTGAATTAAACAGTCCTCAGCATGGCTGAGTGACTTAATTACTTCTCGAACAATTTTCTTTTGTTAACTCTAGTGATTTCACTCTTCTAGTACATTGGGTTAACTCTCTGTAACCCAAGATCTGGTACATCATTTCATCATGAAATGTTACATTGTTTCCTCCAGATGTGGGCAACAAACTTTCATTTTGCTTTGCCTTTTTCAGAACATCTTTCATGTCTTTTTAGCTGTCTGTAAAAAATTCCTCTATGAAACCACATGTCTGTGGTCTCTAACATTTCACATGTATCTTCTTCTTGTTTTCTTCCTCATTTGCCTTTCAACATCAAGGGGAGATATAATTTGCAGTCTTTTGCTCTTCTGTTCGCCTCTGCTGCTGTTATGTTTCCTAGTGTTTCTAATACTCCATCTATCCATCTTTTTCATGATCGACCATTGAGTCTGGTATTCTCACAACGTTTGTTGAAGGCTCGTTGTGTTGTGTTTTGATCTTTCTGCCTTGTCACGTGGCCAAACCATTTTGTCTGTTGTCTTCATTCATGTGTATGTTGTCGAATTTTCCAGGGAATCATTATGAAACATTCTACAACAAAATTTTCAAGAGACCCGATGAAAAACAAACTCCACAAGTTTCTTACTTTAAGCTTACACAAGTTAGCTCTGTAGATCGGTTCACTCTCCTATTTGTACACGACAGTAAAAACACTGAATTAGATTCATTTTGGTGTCTGAGAGAGAGGATGGTATTTCATTTTCCACAGATTTTCTACAATAATTCTCTATTCATAAGTTACTTATATTTTTAGTATGTATTTAAGAGTTTTCCTGTGTGTTGCCGGGGCCTCAATATGAGGGAAGTAAAGAATAGTGACACTGTGACCTTCCAGGCATGTCGTAAAAGGCAACTATGGAGGTTGATCGATGGCTTGACAAGCTGTCATTGTAAAAAGTATTGTTATGGAAACAGCCATAGATTTTAGAGCAGTGATCTCTGCAATATGTGCCACTTTGGCACGCAAGGTTTCTGTTTTTGAAATTGTGGTTCTGCCCTATGTGCCATCTTCGGCTCGAGAGGACAATAGATAGCTAGATAGATAGATTTTAGAGTTGGTGATGGGCATTACTATTCATTTTATTCTTTTTGATTTTTCTTAACTCAAGGTCTTCATATTTGGGCAAAAAATGTAACTGTGCACTCATGGTCTGTCATTTAAATGCTCTTAAAAAAAATAAGTATCTGTATTATGTTAGTGATCTGGTCCACAAATATGCCACAAGTTAAGGATAAAGTGCGAATATAAAAACTAAACAAACTGAAGTACTATGCTTTCAGCTTTTGGAAACTCAGTAGAGACAGACATACACAAACTGAAGAATGAAACTTGTGGAACAATAAAAAAAAATAAAAAGGTTAATAAAATCATCTAAATATAAATGTTATCAAATTGAGGCTCAAGATGTTGCACAGTGCATGAGCTGGAAGTGGTTGGTGACAACAAAACTGGTTGTTGGTGTAAGGACCAGTGAACCAGAACCAATCATGAATCTTACTCCACTTTCCATTTGTAGTCTGGACTAAAAGACTAATCAGGCCTAGTAAGTAGGGATTAAAATGGAAGGCAAACCTTCAATGCAGAAAGTTCAGTGCTATAGTCATATGTTTTGGCCAGAAAGACACCTACTTCAGTAGTTTTGCTGTAAACAACACAACTGATCACTGTCACAGGGTTAAAGGAAGAAATTGTTTGGCAAACTCAAAAGAGGAAGAAGATAATGCAGTATTGAAATAAATAGCACTCTGTGTGCTTGAATATAAAGGTTTTAGGAAATACAGAAGTAAGAATTGAAAATATAAAAGTAAGTAAAGTAAATGTTCCTTCATGCCTAGACAGGCAGGCATATATGTGGTTAGTGACCATATTTGGCCATGGCACAGTTTTTGGACGATACGGTCAGTGTTGTCCATTCCACCTTTTATTTTTTATTTTCCAGAAAAATCTGTGATACTCGTTTTTAGAAACTATAAAAATCCTGGAACCTTGTTTGTTCCAAAACACATTTGTGACTTCTGAGAATTAAACCTGGACCATTTTGATCAGGAAGTAGGAAGCGAGCGCACTAACCACTCAGCCACCAAGACTCCAAGAATATATACGTATATAATATATGTCAGATGGGATGAACTAAATTATTTTATCCTTCTATGTGCTTAATAGAGAGTGCTGCTCCAACTATTTTCCTCATAATATTTCTTGTTCTTGTGGCATTAATGGTCTATATTATACTTGTCATCATTTGAATTATACTTCTTTAGTGCCTTAAATGGAACCATGTGGTTCAGTGATTAGTGAACTGGACTACTAAAGACAAAGGGTTGGGTTCAATCCCGGTCAACAGTTCATCCGGTCTTAAATTAGCAGCAGCATTTTCTTGGAAAGGAGGGTGTTCTGTGTTGATACCGACCATATCACCCATAAATATGTTGTTGGTCATTGAAAAATCTCGCACTAAAACTGTATTCCTTATTCAGCCTAAAGTGTGAAGGAAACTTAAAGTGTCCAGGAAAAATTTGACAGAGGTTAGCGGAAATAGTGATAAATAGTATGAGCCAAACACAGGGTACTCTATGAACGATGACTATAACTTCATGAAGTGGGGGAATTTTGTTTGTTGCCCAACAAGGTGTACTAGCCACAAAATGCATTGCCAACCAACAGTTGTCATGGCAACGGTTGCTGTGTCATGACTCTTTTCTTTTTATCACTATCTCTTGAGTATTATTGAAAATGTTCTCCATCAAGTACCCTACTGATTAATCTAGGTATCGCTGACATGAGTGTTAAGTGGATCTACTAATTTACGTAACTTCATTAACTTCTTCTTCTTTCCTTCCTCATCTGCCTTTCAGCATCGAGGGGAGATATAATCTGCGGTCTTTTGCTCTTCTGTTCGCCTCTGCTGCTATTATGTTTCCTAGTGCTTCTAATATTCCATCGACCCATCTTTTTCGTGGTCAAGCCACACCCTTGTGTTTTCACAACGTTTGTTGAAGGCGCGTTGTGTTGTGTTTTGTTCTTTCTGCCTTGTCACGTGGCCAAACCATTTTATCTGTTGTTTCCTTATGTATTCTATGGCGGGGGCTATTCCTAGCTTTTTTCTCAGTTCTTCATTTCTGATCTTACCTCTCAGACTGTTTCCTGTCATTCGTCTAACACATTTCATTAACTTCATTAACACCTGTCTTAAATGTGTTAATTTTCATATTGTTTTTTTTTTCGTTCGCCAGCTTTTACCTCCTACAAAGTTCCTAGAGACTATATAGGAACTGAATTTTGCATGTTAACCCATTTTTCCATGGCAGCCGTGTGCACAGGGGTCCCTCGCCACACAGGCAGATAACTCGACTTCAGAGGTACTCATGTTTCTTACGTCCATGACGCTTCAAGCCAGGCCTCACTGCTGGGACCAGGGGTGGTTGCCGCAGAGATAAATCACAAATAAAAATCCCAACTGGTGCAGCCGGGATTTGAACCCACAACCTCTCTGTCTCGAGGCCGACGTCCTGCCTTGAGGCCAACCAGTCCTCAATATTGTGTTTAAGAGTATTAGAGAACCTGGTGGCATTGTGGGGTTAGTGCACTCATCTGCCAACCTGAAGGTCCAGGGTTCACATACAAGTTGAGGCAAACACATTTTTTTAAAATAAAAGACTTACAGTGTCTTTAAATGGGTACCTGAGATATTCTCTAGGAAGGAAAGGCAATGAGGAAAGAAACTAGCCACCTCACCTCATAAAGTTGAGACAGTAACATTACAAACACTTCATTACACGGTGACTATTGCTATGGGACTACCTTTACCATTATATTTTATACCTAAAATAGCTACTGTTATGACTTGTGTATTGCGTTTCCAATGGGTGCTGGGGGAAGGGTTGTGAGGCTGAAGAATGAAAACTGCCCTGTGCAGTCACCAATGGAATGTTTTGAGAGATATTTTTATTAGAACTCATCATCATCATCATCATCATCATTGAGTGCCTTCTTCGCAACGAAGGTTGACTACCATGGATCGCCATTCTACTCTGTTCCTTGCTTTGATGGTGCAGGCTGTCATAGATTGACTTGTCCATCTTTTGATGTTACTCGTCCATGTTAGTCTTGGTCTGCCTCTGCCTCTTTTACCTTGTATTTTCCCTTCCAATATTACTTTTAGTAGGCTGTTGTGTCTTTTAACATACCCCAAAAATTTCATTTGTCTTGTCTTAATTGTATTTAGTAGTATATATAGTATATTAGAACTAATTTTTCAAATACATGTAGGTCAAGTATTGATGACTCAATCATGAGTGGATTTGGCATTTAGGGACCTTTTGTCTTCAAGAAATTGTGTGGATCTGCTGTCAGAGTCTCTTGGAAGTCCATGCCAATGAAAGAGCTAATTGGTTTTATTAATTTCTGTTGTATGGACTTAAGACTTTGACATTTGAGGTATTTATTGAATCTTTCAGTAGTCATTTTTTTGTGGAGAGTGAAGTTGATGAAGGTACATCTATGAGACTGATAATTTGTCAGGTCCTATATAATAGAGCAATAGACAGGAAAGATCAGGGTAGTGTTTTACCTAGGAGCTACAAGATCATGCATGCTTTGCATTATCTGCAGGGAATGACTGGTCACCTAAGAATCTACACTAAGTATCGTAAGGCCACTTGTGTAAAAATATCAGTAATAATCTGTAAGAAACAAATAAAAATCTTGTTTATTTATTAAGAAAATTATCACAACTTTCATATTAACATGCAACAAGAAGTTTAAAAACATAACATAACGTCATTTCAATATACATGTCACATAATGTCATTTTAAACATACAAAGTTTCAATGAATCAACATATATACATTTTAATTTCACATTCACTGTTCACATTGAATTTAGACATAATAAGTACCCTATAGTAAAGATGTGTCTTTTTTTTTTACATTTGTTATTAACAGAGGTAAAATAAAATGTTCTGTTTAAAAAAAATAAATGAACTCTCCAAGAATACATAACAAACTCTTTTTTATAAATTTGTTTGTCTCTATAAGTTTAAAAATAAATCTTTCAATAGACAAGTTTCCACATATTTAATAAACAAGAAAATAAAGTGGAAACTCATCACTAGGTTTTCAAATGTTTGAAGGAATGCCATTTTTATGAGTTAACATTCATTGCTAATTATTTATTAGATAATTCTTACAAAAGTATTATTTAAAAAACACATTTTTACCAACTAATGGTGTATAAAACCAGCATTTAATTTTTTTGATGATGTTATTGATTTCATCATTTTTTGGTACGTTTGTAACATTTCCAATTCTTTGCTTGATTATTGTGTGGATTGCAATGCTCTGTATTTTGTACCCTGTGGTCCAGTCATCTTTCTTCAGCATGCCTCTATTCATGACTTCTTTATTTGCCTTTGATTTTCCTAGATATAATTTATGACTCAAATACTTTCATCTATACTTATATATCAAAGTTTGTGGAAATGGAAGTACAATTTACATTGTAACTGAATAAATATGTGATTTTAAGAAGTGCACTAAGATAATTGAACAGACACTTGAAACTTTCATTGTGGCATATATCACATTTTTTTTTAAGTTTGCCCCATTCAATTATATGACTGGACATTCAATGCTGGATGTTTAGTGCAGTCACCATGAGGTGTTTCAGGTTAGAGTTTTTATTTTAGCCTTGACAGAAGAAAAACAAACTTTTTGACCATTCTCTTTATACACTGAATATTTCATCACTACTTAAAAATTAAGCATAACAAAACTATCTATCTATTGACCTTTCGAGCCGTAACCGGCCCATAGGGCGTAGACCAAGATACACCTTCTCCTATATGGATTTTTTGTTCTAGCAGTTTTCTTTTAAAGATATTTTATCAAATCTCGCCATCTGTCTCTGTTCTGTGCAAGCAGTTCTATCTCATTGAGGGAGCCGATTCCTGCTGCTCTTGCCTCTTTCATCAATGTTCTTCTCAGTGTCTCTCTGGGTCTTCCTCTTTTCCTCTTACCTGTTGTTTCCCATATGAGGGCTTGCTTTGCTATTCGGTTATTATCTCTTCTCATCACATGTCCAACATATGACCATCGTCTTTTCTTTACAAGTAGTTAAAATCGAAGCATTAGAGAGAATGGCAGTATTAGTAAGAACATAAGTAACAATACAGAAAACATAAATAGAAATGACTGTTTAATAAAAAAAAAAAAAAAAAAAAAAAAAAAATAAGTAGGAATATAATTGTCTTTAAAAATGAAAGTTAAGTCATTAGCATAAGCAGGTGCAACAATATAAATGGAGGCATTGGTAAGAATTGAAACGTGAAGGTATGAAATGATAAGTAAAATTGTTAAGTGTTACAAATAAACTATTTACTTATCATCACCATCAAGTACCGTGCCTGCTGACGTAGTTGATCATATCTCTCCACAACTTTCGATCTCGACAGTTATTTATCGTTTCTGTTGTTGACCTTCTGCCAAGTCATTCTCTTAACCTGTCTGATATCTTTTCTCTTTGCTTCCCTCTATCTATTCGTCTCTCAATTTTCCCAGTTGTCACAATATATTCCTGCTATTCCCTTTCCATTGCATGACCAAAAAATGATGATTGTTTCTTCCTAATTTTGGAAATTAACTCTTTTTTCTTTGGTCTCTTTCAGAACGTTTGCATTACTCTTTTTAACTGTCCATGGTATTCTCAAAATTCTTCTGTAAAACCACATTTCTACAGCCTCCATGATTTTCTTGTCTGTTGTCCCATTCTCCATGATTCACATCTATATGTTAAGATCGGATCTTCATAACATTTAAGAACTCTTTTTCTTGTTGCTATTGTCAAAAATTGAATGCAGAGTATTTTCCTCATTTTTTTGGAAAGCTGCTTTTGCCTGAGCCATTCTGTATCTCACCTCTGTTGTGCATTGCAGTGATATCTTTTTCTTTGTTGTTACCGTTGCTTCTGTCTTTTTGTTATTACGGCTGAGTCGTTTATTTTTGCTTTCATTCCCTATAATTATTTTATTTACCTATAGATCTATTGGAATAATAAGAGGTTAACACTTAGACAGTTAATAAATAATAGCAACTCTAGATTCTAGACAACTAATAATAATAAGCAGTCAGGAATGTTGAATTAACACGAGGACTAAGGCCAAGTAGGAGACTGCACTATCTACTACATGGTTATTACTGTCACTATCTTCAATGGTTAATTAAATTATATTGAACAATAAGTAAAAAGTAAAAGTAAAGGTTCCCTCCACGCCTTGCTAGTTGTATGGGGAATATGGTGTTAGTGACCATATTTTTCTATGACCACGGCACATTTTTGTGTCATGTGGTCGGTATCACGTCAGGCCGCCTTTACTTCCCAGAAAAATCTCTGGTACCCATTTTTAGAGGCTGGGTAAACCCTGGAGCCTTGTCATTCCGAAAAAATCCGCCACTCCTGGGGATTAAACCCGGACCCTTCTGGTCAGGAAGCGAGCACACTAACCACTCAGCCACCGAGGCGAGCACACTAACCACTCAGCCACCGAGGAGAAAAAGAATAATGTTTAAAAAAAAACATTGATATATTTACACCGTAGTGTAAAAATTAAAGTTACATTTACTGTATACAGTATTTCAGTAGTCGTAAAAAAAAAAGCTACATACGAAAACTCTCTTGCACTTTCTTGTATTCTAACACAGTTTCTTTATGCTTATAGTATTTATTTTACATTTGCTCTTTCATTCAAACGCACGCACGCACGCACGCACGCACACACACACACACACACACACACACATATATATATATATACAAAAAGACTGAGCCAAGACAACCATATCTGTGGTGATGGAAAAATATTAAGCAAAGAAAAGATATGAAAATAGTAGATTTAATGTTTTATTGACAAGGTAGCATGTTTCAGGCACCATGAAAAATTACATATTTTCAAAATCACTTATCTCTCAAGCAAACGCTCACTATCATGTTGCATAAATATATATATATATATATATATATATATATATATATATATATATACACATGTATAAAACTACATGTATATTGGAATAATCTTAAGTACTTGTATAGAGAAGTGAACAATTAAACACTGTACATGATTTTAAAAAATTACTTTTGAAAATAACCATTAAACATTTTTTTTTAAGTTTCTAAAAAATAAGGTTTTTATAGATCATAACATACATAATGTGATAGAATAAATAGCAGTGTAATGTTCTCCAAGTAATACTGAATTTTATTTTTAGCTACGATATAGATGGCTTCAAAACTAAAGCAGGTATAATAAGGTAAACATAATAACCAAGCAAAGTTGCATAAATAAACGTACATGCTAAATTCAACTTGTCTTCAGGATGCAAATGTCAGATTCTGTAGAAACTCAAATCCATTTATAAAAATGTATAGATGCTTTCCAAAACAAACCAAAAGGAGTTCTCGCACTGTAAATTAGCAATGTAAATAACCCATTCTGTGTGTACATCAGAAAATATATATTCTGATTATAAAAGTAATGAGAATGAAAAAATAGCAAGAGCAAAATTGTTCTCCTCTTCACAGCAGAAGTACGAAGAATACTTCTGAATCGTAAGTCACTTTCATGAAAGGAGTAACGTAGAAAATGCATAAATAAAGTGAAGATAAGTTAATTAATTAATTATATGGCTAGTTAGTCGAAGGCCCCGGTATCACTGCAGATGAATTAAAATCCATAATTGCTCAACCGCCCGTGCCAGTGGAATCATCAGAATTAACATCTCATCTCATTGAAGGATCCAAAGAAAGAAAGGCAGCTGCAGTCCCCATTATAACAGCTACGGCACACACCAAAGGACAAGGTATGCTGCACCAAAAGTGTGCACAGTTGAGCTGTCTTTCATCATACAATACCATCATTCATCGTAAGAATATCGAAACACAATCCATGTGAAAATAAATATTTTACTAATAACTGATTCAAAGTTTTGGCTAAACTATATTCAGGGCAGGTGTACTCTTTTCAAAAGATAACTCTAATAAGTATGTGCAATAAAATTTCCTTTATCATGCTCGATTATACAAACTCCTGATCCACCACATCTATACATTGTCATTGATTTTTATCAATTTAATAAGTAGGCTTGCAAACCATTAAGAAATTTAAAAAAAAAATTATCATTTAAGTAAAACAGGTGAAATCTAGAGATGGATTAAGGAATACACCAGCTGGACATTGCATTTGACAAAAAAGTCTCTACATTTAAATATAACATCTTTACAAGAAAGAACATACAGACTGAAACTACATGCCTGTGTGTTTGTTTAACAATGTCCAAAACTGTGAGGCTTCACTTTCCTTTGGTGTGTTAGAGAACATACACGTCTGACACCTGTAGAATTTCTCTGATTCTTTAATATTTGGAGTGAAGGCTTTTTTAATTTCTTTTTTTTTAAATCCAAGAGGATCAACAGGAATTGACACCAACTATGCATGCACTCCTGGATGGGCTGCAATATTTGATACTAGTCTTCACACTTTGCATGTCGAACTTTCACAACCACCTCTAGTAACACGATTTAAAATGTGAAATGAATTTATTGATGCCATAAGCATATAGAAATATTAGCCTTTTTTATTCTGGCCTCTGATTTCACTAATATTCTTTTGTTCTATCTTTCAATGTTTAATATTAGGGTCTATAGGACATACGATTTATACACAACACATGGATAAGTTTTATTGCTTACTACATGAGGGACTGACGGAAACAAGATAACATTTTCACTGCGTAAAACTTAGATACAGCAAGGCCTTCAATGCGTACATCATCAGAAACTGGGAAATCATGAAAGATATGGGCTTTTCAACACATCTTGTCTAATGCAACTTATCTAATCGTATCACAAACAGTAAGCAGCTAGCAGAATAGTGGCTGAAACATTAAATTGGTTTGAAGTACAAAACGGGATGAGTATAGGATGTATTCTCTCTCCATACCTGTTCAACTTTTATCCTGAGAACATCATGAGAAACGTCAGAAATGATAACAAATTTCTTGTTCGACCCTTTCCCAATAAATAACAACATAATTCCAGAACTCAAGATACGCTGATGACACAGTCCTCCTCTCAAACAGTGCAAAAGAATTAAAAGAAACAATTAAGTGTCTTAAAAACACAGCAAAGAGCAAAGCTTAAATCTAAATATATATAAAACTAAGATAATGTCCATTGGCAAAACAAAAAGTCAAAGTAAAATCATCATCAACAATAAAGAACTTGAAATTGTAACAAACTATGAATATCTGAAATCTGTAGTTACTAACAATGGAGACTGTCAGAAAGAGATCAACAGAAGATTAGCAATAGCAGCATAAAAATTAAACGCTCTGCGGCACACAACACAAGCAAGGCAATAAACGTAAAATTAATGAGGACATGTATCATTCCTATAGCAACATATGGTTGTGAATCATGGACAATCTCGCAAACAGCAAGGAAGAAAATGTATTCATTCGAAACAAAATGTTACAGAAAAATCTTTAAGATACCTTTGATAATGAAAAAGAGAAATGAAGACATTAAAATATTTAAAAATTAAAAAGGAAATTAGAATACTATGGCCACGTCAAAAGACACAAAAGGTTGGAAAGAAAAGTAATGGAAGGTGTGGCTTCTGGGTGACGCACCATGAACAGACTAAGCAAGACCTCAAGGAGACCTTGTACATGACAAGAGAAGACATGGAGATCTGGATAGATATAGAGATTCTTTCAAACGTGAATGCAACGTTCTGAAAAAGGACATGCGACTTAATGATGAACAACACACATAGATGTAATTCTACTCATCATCATCATCATCAAGTACCGAGACTGCTGGCGTAGGTTATTATGTCTCTCCACAACTTTCGATCTCGACAGTTATTTATCATTTCTGTTGTTGACCTTCTGCCAAGCCATTCTCTTAAGCTGTCTGGTATTTTTTCTCTTTGCTTCCCTCTATCTCTTCGTCCCTCAATTTTCCCAGTTGTTACAATACATTCCGGTTGTTCTCTTCTCATTACATGGCCAAAAAATGATGGTTGTTTCTTCCTAATATTGGAAATTAGCTCTCTTTTTGCTTTGACCTCTTTCAGAACATTTTCATTACTCTTCTTAGCTGTCCATGGTATTCTCAACATTCTTCTGTAAAACCACATTTCTACAGACTCCCGTGATTTTCTTGTCTGTTGTCCTATTGTCCATGATTCACATCCATATGTTAAGACTGGCTCTACATAACATTTAAGAAATTCTATTAGAATAATCATATATGTACAAAATACAATTATTTTACAGTAGTGGATTTTGAAATAAAAATACATTTGACTTAAAAATTGCACAGTGAAGTGGAAAGAAATTAGGAAATTATGTCACATGAGAAAGTAATAAAAAAAACTAATAAAGTATGTTAACAAATTACTCCAAGCAAACATCTCGATGTCAAAAATCAACTAAGAGAGAAAAGAAGGCTCCAAACAATTATTAACAATTTTTGGTACACAAAAACATCAGTGAAGGTGTTAAAACTCTGAAAAATTATCGCAAAATGACACTACTTTGAGTATAAAACTAAAATAAATGGCCATAATGGAATGCAATTTGATATCATTGCCACAAAAGTATAACCTCTAATGTTGCAGAATACGGATAGGTTCGTAATTAAATTACAAATGAAAACTTACCTTTTAACATTGTAAACTTAATGACCACATGCTGAATTTTCTTTGCAAAACCTGAGATCTACACACACACACGAGCGCGCACGCACACGCACATACATACAGATTAGTAGAGCTGAGATGTAATTATATCTATCTATTGACCTTTCGAGCCGTAGCCGGCCCATATGGAGTAGACCTAGATACTCCTCTTATTTAAATTTTTGTTCTAGCAGTTTTCAATTCTTTTAAAGATATTTTATCAAATTTCGCCATTTGTCTCTGCTTTGTGCAAGTAGCTCTATCTCATTGAGGGAGCCGATTCCTGCTGCTCTTGCCTCTTTCATCAATGTTCTTTTCATTGTCTCTCTAGATCTTCCTCTTTTCCTCTTACCTGTTGTTTCCCACACGAGGGCTTGCTTTGCTATTCGGTTATTGTCTCTTCTCACCACATGCGCAACATATGACCATTGTCTTTTCTTGATTACTGAAGATATTAGTGGTTGATTGATACTAATATCAGGGTGATACAAATATTGGAAAATGCTAAATAACTCCAGAAGAGAGCTAAATAATATATGATAATTCTAGATAGGAAATACTATATATTTTGAAACCCACCTGCAATCTTCTAAATAATGACTTAATTCTTGATCTGCAAGTAAAACAAAACAGTGGATAAACCAAGAATTATATGGGGAAGATAGCGTTTAAATGTCATATGAGGAACAGAAGTGGCATGGATAGAAACAGAATGCATGGTCCATAGTTAGAATGAGTTTAATAAAGGAAATTTACCTAAAACATGTACTGAGAGCAGAAAGGTTAAAGATGAATTGAGTAAAGTATGAGAAATGTGTAAAAATATCACATGTAAACATTTATGAATTATCAGTTTTACAGACAATATGTGCATGTCCCAGTGGGAAATACATTTATTGTGTCAGTCTTGTTAAATATCGACCAATCAAATTCTTCGAATTGTGATTTGAACTTCTCCATCCTTTAGAAACTTGAGATGGTTCCAAGCCTCATAGTGTCCCATCTGTGAGAACTTGAGTCCATTCACTTCAAGAATCTCATCTTTGACTTTGAGCAGGCCGCACTTCTCTGCTGGACCGCCTACCAAGAAAGAATAACTCATAAAAAATATGATCTTAAGAAACAATAAAACACAATGCTGAAAAGCATAAATAATATGAATAAATACATATGTAATTAACACTAACAAAGAAATATAGTGTGCAAGCTAGACAATGGAATAACATCATTATAGCTTTATTAAAATATACCTCCTTTTTATATATGCGACTTTTTATGTGCATTATTAAATACATTTTAATAAAAAAGATTTAACTGCATACAGCTCTATAAAGTACACAATATTTACTATTAACCAAAGCTCTACACATTGAGTTATTGAGTTATTTGCGGGTCATCATCATTGCACTCCGAACATGTCCATAGGTGCTCAGATCCCCTCCTCAGCAATTCCCTCAGTGTCCAGCGACTGACGACTCCAGTTCTATGTTGGTTGATAAGTCTTCTTACACGGCCACCAAGTTTCTCATTTCTGGCCGTGCCCATCTTAACTCCCATTTCCATCATCCGAAGAAGTGACGTTGATCTGTGTTTGTCCAAGTCCTGTGCTCTTCCCACATCTCGAAGGGCATTTATGATGTCCGCCCGATCCATCGGTTGCCCGTCCTCAACGACAGCGCAGCTAGCCAACCTGTCTGCTCTCTCATTTCCCCGTACTCCCGCATGTCCAGGGACATAGACAAAGGTGACAACACATTATTTACTATCAGCTAAAGATGATGTTGAACTTTTTCTACAATAATCCCTGAAGGTAAAAATA
The DNA here is from genome assembly GCA_032433765.1 of Megaustenia siamemsis. Taxonomy (NCBI): domain Eukaryota; kingdom Metazoa; phylum Mollusca; class Gastropoda; order Stylommatophora; family Ariophantidae; genus Megaustenia; species Megaustenia siamemsis. The sequence continues at coordinate 50,787,747 of JAVIAB010000051.1, forward strand.
TTAATTTGTGACTATACACTTTTTAGCAAATTGTATTGATTTACAAATGAGAAAGTAACTGTTAGTTCAAAATCGTCATCCTCTTCACACATTTGTATTTCCCTTGCAGAACGTTTCTCGCGCCACGGGGCATCTGAAGTAATCTATCTCTCTAGCTAGTCTAGATCTCCCACTTCTTCTGTTGTCAATTTCAAGATCTCTTTGATGTCTGCCCCTGTCTCATCTTTCTGGAACTATGTTTTCTATTACTGTTCTTTCCAGATTACTATATCTTTTGATGTGGTCGTAATATTTCAATTTCCTCAGTAAGATATTGTTATATGTCAGTTCTCTTCGAGGGAGTTGCGATAGCTCAGTGGTTAAGTGAACTGGACTACAAAGGACAAGTGGTAGGGTTCGATCCCAACCGACGGCTTCCGGTTCACCCAGCCTTTAATAGTTATCGGATTTTTTTCTGGGAAAGTAAAGCGGCACGGCCGTAATACCGACCACATTACCCCAAAAATCATGTGCCGAAGGTTTGAAAAATGTATGGTCACTAGCACCATATTCCCTGTACGCCACTTGGCGTGACGGGGGCACTTTACTTTTTACTTCAGTTCTCTTCTGTGTTCATGTCTTTTAATATGTCTCCATTATCTTTTTTTTCATTATCCAAGGTATTCTAAATTTGTGTTCACTAGTACTTTGTCTGGAATATGAAATTTTGTTCGTTATTGGTTGCAAGATGGTCCTGATTTGCAGCCGGGTGTTGCTATGAAGAAAATAAATGTCCTTGCTATTGCATCTCTGTTTTAATATAAGTCAACATTATATTTTATTTTGTATTGTTAATGTCTTTTGATATTGAAACGGTACGAACTGTTGAAAAAGTGAGCATGGGAAATAGTATTCAGCAGAAGAGACACAAATGCAGAAAAGTGACATGTTTCTTTCGTAGAGAGTTTGTGTAAGAAGCTGAAATTGTGTGCAGACATTATACGCTTAAAATTGTGGGGTTTTCGTTAATTCCTGACAGAGAAGAAAATGCCTTCTGCACTATTGCGACTGACAAATACTATCAACAGCATGTCCACTTTTACTGCTGAGCGATATATATGAGAGTGGCTTCTCCCAGATGAACCCATTTCTAACACCGACAAGAGCTTCTCTACATACGAAACTGATTATCAAGCTATTTGGTTCTCCCATATGTTTTTCTAACATTAATAAACGTTAATTCCTGATTCATGAAAATTAGGCATCTAGCAATCGACCTGAAGATCAAGAAACAAACTCATGCCGATGATGTGACCACAGTGATGAGATCGGTTTGCAAACTCTTGTTAGAGATACTAATTAATTTTGTTTATGTTGTTCACATGCTTTTTGGGCAATTCACTGAACCTCATAAATGAATAATTTCAAGGGAAGAGGTATGTTTGCAACACTCGGATAAAAAAAACCCACAAATAATCAACAACAGAAGACAAAAGAACAATAGACGGTTCAAAGCAGAAGGAACACTTGTTCTGTTTTTTTTCTGTTGTTTGTTATTTGTGATTTTCCTCCAAGTATTGTAAACATATCTCTTCCGCTGGAATTATTCGCTGATCTATCACCTCGGAAGTTTCCATGTATTATAATATTCATTTATTATTATTTGTTCCCAACCTCATAAATGACTTGTTGCCTGTTTTTAGTTTTCATTTGATAAATAGCAGTATAATATATAATATTATATAGGCATATGGATATATAAAGTAAGCTTAAGCCTATATATGTATAGCTAATCTACATATTCAAAACGATTCAATGTTTGTTTATTTGATGGCAATAATAATTTTAATATCTGTAATTTTGATATATTTCGTATCTTACCTTTGAAAATCCGCTTGATTGTAATTGGTAAATCTCCGTTGGGTGAACCTAATCCACCTTCCAAGCAGAACCCAACCCCCGTAGCACCTTTAGTCATGATCACCTTATGAATATCTGGCCCTAGCTCTAAAGATGACCCTGTAGATCTCACAGCCTTGGCTGGTAGCTGTTCCTCTATCTGTGCTACTGATGCCTCCGAAGGGCTTTTTGGTATTGTCGTGGATGGTACATTGTTTACAGAAGCTTTCCTAAAGTTTTCTGATCTTGTATAAGTATGTTGAGATAACTCTGTTACTTGTGAATTATCTTGTGATGTATCATGTAATGTTATAACTGATTCAGTTTGTTCTGTTTCCAACGTCTTAGTAAGTCTTTTCTGAACAGGTGATGTAGGTCGCTCTAATGAGGAATCTGTCTTTTCTTGTTTTAAAAGTGATGTTTTATCTGAACGTGCTACCATATCTTTCATCATTGGCAGCTGTTCTAAAAGTGGTTGTGCAAGCTCTACTTCTTGTGATGCTAGTCTCGTGTGTCGCTGAGTTTGTTCAGTGAATTGTGGAACTTGTTTTAGTAGGGGAGACAATTGCGATTGACGTGCTTGTGATCTGCCTTGTACGCTAGCCATAACCTCTGAAGATTGCACTTTACTAAGAGATGATGTATGTGTAGTTTCTGGAAAAATTACATGTTCTTGTTCTGATATTCCTGGTTTATCTTTTATATTTGCATTTGAAATTTCCTCCGTGGATACCAAGATGGCCTTTTGAACTGGATACGCTTGGGGGTTTAAAAAAAAAGAGGGGAGGGGGGAGAAAAGCAAAAGTATAGGGGATATAAATTTTACTTTAAAATAAACATATATTAAATAAATAAAACATAAACTTCAAAACATTGAAACATTTTGTTTCAGTCTAAAAAAAATTCACCAAAGGAAGAGCCAAACAACAACAACAACAACAAAAAACAGTTACATAGCACTCCAAGGATATATGATGTTGATAAAATATAACGATTTCTCTCGGCCTGGATTCAGAGAAGGCTGATAAGGGAATTACAAACTTTGAATGTCTCTTGCAATGAGGTCATAAGTTTGTTGAGTTTTTACGCTTGAGGGAGGATGTTATGTTGGAATTTGATTTGCAAAGTAACCGCTTCAGGATGTCATCATTTTTTCCCACCCAAGAACTCTCCCATAGATTATCACACACTCAGTAATCTTGTTGCTCGATGGACAGCGATCACCTGCAATATTGGCAAATAGATTTGATGCTACAGCTTTCTGTTAATGATCACGTTAGAGTATCCTTGATTTATTTACAATTGTGTCCACAGAGTGAACTTCTGCCTTTCTGTTTCTCCGGCAGACGATGAAATGACATAGAACTCCATCATTTAAATTGTGATATGTATGCATAACGCTAAGTTTATGCTTGTCTCATTGGATTGTGATATGTATGCATAACGCTAAGTTTATGCTTGTCTCACTGGAATGTGATATGTATGCATAACGCTAAGTTTATGCTTGTCTCACTGGATTGTGATATGTATGCATAACGCTAAGTTTATGCTTGTGTCACTGGATTGTGATATGTATGCATAACGCTAAGTTTATGCTTGTCTCACTGGATTGTGATATGTATGCATAACGCTAAGTTTATGCTTGTCTCACTAGAATGTGATATGTATGCATAACGCTAAGTTTATGCTTGTCTCACTGGAATGTGATATGTATGCATAACGCTAAATTTATGCTTGTCTCACTGGATTGTGCCAGGACGTCTGTGCATCCCATCATTTTCTCTCTATCCATCGACCTTTCGAGCCGCGACTGGGCCCATTGGGCATAGACCCAGCTACTAATTTCTCTTTTTCTAAATGTCCTTTCTAGCAGTCTCAATCCTTGCAAAAAAACAAAACATTTAACAAATCCCGCCGTTTGTCTCTGTTCTGTGTAAGCATTTCAATCTCATCGAGTGAGTCGATTCCTGCTGCCTTTGCCTTTCTTATCAATGTTCTTCTCAGAGTCTGTCTGGGACGGCCTCTTTTCCCCCTACCTGTTGTTTCCCACATGAGGACTTGATTTGTTATTCGGTTATTATCGTTTCACATAATTTACACATTCTGTATCAGGTCTACGTTTCTTTAACAAAGCCGTTTTTACGATAGCGACTTGTTAGACCTCTGATCAACGGCCTTGTGCCAAGCGGGAGAAGAACAATGTAAGTAATAGTTAGATAGCACGTCAATTTAGCAGAAATAAAGAAAGCGTTTAGAGGGGTACAAAGCAAGAAGTTTCTCTTTATTCTAAATTTCGTTAGTTATACATTTATTTGGTAGAAAGGTGGTTGGGCTGGATAGTGCAGTTATTACACATTCTAAGTTGATAAACTGTGAGTTAACAAACTCTTCTTGCTTTTATTCAGGGGTTGCAATATTGGCTATAATGAGAATGAAAATAATGTATTACTTCCCCTGATGATATTCACTCAAACATACATACATGCATGCATACATACTACATACATACATATATACCTACATACATATATTCCTACATACATATATACCTACATACATACACACACATGCAAGCATACATACATACGCACAAACATACATAGAACATATATACATACATACACACATACATACATACATACATATATGCATACATTAATACTACATATATACATATATACATATATACATACATACATACATACATATGCAGAAAACACATATTAATTATAATTATTATTTTACAGTAGAAAAAGAGACCGCTCCTACAAATATTGCACTAAAATACCTGTTATATTGACAGAGTTATCTTCCCTGGCCAACACCAAGACCGACTCATGTTTTGGTTTGGATAGTCTTGATAGGAACCTCATAACAGTTACTTGATCGCACCACAAACTGTCGACGGCCACCAGCCAGTCTCCCACTGCAGCACCACCTTCTTCAACCACTGGACTGCCTTTCTTAAATCCAGATACCTGAAATGATGCCCAGGTATAAAGAAATAAAATCGTCGACATAATCATATCCATAGTACTCCAAAAGCTCTGGCAACGATAAAAAAACAAGTGTGATTCAGTGGGGTCTATCTCATTGCAGTATTCTCGCAAAATGATGAGGCAGATATGTAGGAATACACAATATACAAAGGAAGAAGTTAAGCTGTAACAGCTCGGTACAAGAATATCGAATGAAGAGATAAATATGTTTGTGAGGACAAATATATGAAGAACACGAACAGAGAACACCAGAGTTACAAGAGAATTGATAGGTGGCGCTCTAAACCAGAACAAGAGTTCGAATCTCATTAGGGATAAATTGTTTTTTTTCTATACTTAAGTAGCATCCGTCAGACATAGTTGGCTATAGTAGTCTCTGTCAGTCATAGTTGGCTATAGTAGCCTCCGTCAGTCATAGTTGTCTATATACTGGTAACAAATAATAATACATAAATATTATTATATGGGGAACTTCCGAGGCGATAATAGGGAATAATAGAACAAATAAGTATGTGTTAGCACTCGGAAAAATTTTTTTCTGTTGTTGTTTGTCTGTTAATTTTTCCGAGTGCTAACACATACTTATTTGTTCTATTATTCCCTATAGTTGGCTATAGTAGCTTCCGTCAGTCATAGTTGGCTATAGTAGCCTCCGTCAGTCATAGTTGGCAATAGTAGCCTCTGTCAGTCATAGTTGAGTATAGTAGCCTCTGTTAGTCATAGTTGGCAATAGTAGCCTCTGTCAGTCATAGTTGGCTATAGTAGCCTCCGTCAGTCATAGTTGACTATAGTAGCCTCTGTCAGTCATAGTTGGCTATAGTAGCCTCTGTCAGTCATAGTTGACTATAGTAGCCTCTGTCAGTCATAGTTGGCTATAGTAGTCTCTGTCAGTCATAGTTGGCTATAGTAGCCTCTGTCAGTCATAGTTGGCTATAGTAGCCTCCGTCAGTCATAGTTGACTATAGTAGCCTCTGTCAGTCATAGTTGGCTATAGTAGCCTCTGTCAGTCATAGTTGGCTATAGTAGCCTCCGTCAGTCATAGTTGATTATATTAGCCTCTGTCAGTCATAGTTGGCTATAGTAGTCTCTGTCAGTCATAGTTGGCTATAGTAGCCTCTGTCAGTCATAGTTGGCTATAGTAGCCTCCGTCAGTCATAGTTGAATATAGTAGCCTCTGTCAGTCATAGTTGACTATAGTAGCCTCCGTCACTCATAGTTGACTATAGTAGCCTCCGTCAGTCATAGTTGGCTATAGTAGCCTCCGTCAGTCATAGTTGGCTATAGTAGCCTCCGTCAGTCATAGTTGGCTATAGTAGCCTCCGTCAGTCATAGTTGGCTATAGTAGCCTCCGTCAGTCATAATTGAATATAGTAGCCTCCGTCAGTCATAGTTGGCTATAGTAGCCTCCGTCAGTCATAGTTGGCTATAGTAGCCTCCGTCAGTCATAATTGACTATAGTAGCCTCCGTCAGTCATAGTTGGCTATAGTAGCCTCCGTCAGTCATAGTTGACTATAGTAGCCTCCGTCAGTCATAGTTGGCTATAGTAGCCTCCGTCAGTCATAGTTGGCTATAGTAGCCTCCGTCAGTCATAGTTGACTATAGTAGCCTCTGTCAGTCATAGTTGGCTATAGTAGCCTCCGTCAGTCATAGTTGACTATAGTAGCCTCCGTCAGTCATAATTGTCTATAGTAGCCTCCGTCAGTCATAGTTGACTATAGTAGCCTCCGTCAGTCATAGTTGGTATAGTAGCCTCCGTCAGTCATAATTGGCTATAGTAGCCTCCGTCAGTCATAGTAAACTATATGGATTTTTCAGCGCCCTAGAAATGTTATTTTTTCTTTTTTTCACCGTGTATTGTCTTTTTCTATGAATCTGTCTGCTTCTTGAGTTGGAGCTTTAGAGTGTGTTTCCAAAGATTGCGGTCTGCAGCTATTTCTTCCCAGGCTGCAGGGTTTATGTTCAAAGTCTTCATGTCCATGTTTACACACGTTTTTTCTATAAGGATTGAAATAAAAACTATGACTCGTACACCTCGTGGCAACTGAATTAGACAATGAGCCTTTATTCTTCAGTTCCATAAGTTCCCCCCACAACCTTCTCTGGCAGATCCCATAAATGGGATAATTGCCGCGAAGACAAATTTATAGTTACCAGAAAAAATTATGTCATCTACCAGCTCAACAGAAAAGAACAAGGTTTAATGTTTAGACTCAAAGCAGGTCTTAACAGATTAACGTGCATATTTTCAAGACCCACATCATCATTGATTGCCGTCTCCGCACCTAAGGTTGGCTACCATGGAGCGCCATTCCACTCTGCCTCTTGCTTTGATGGTGCAGATTGTCATAGGTTGGCTTGTCCATATTTTTGATGTTACTCGTCCATGTTAGTCTTGGTCTCCCTCTGCCTCTTTTACCTTGTATGTTCCCTTCCAATATTGCTTTTTTTTAGGCTGTTGTATCTTTTAACATGCCCCCAAAAATTCAAGACCTTAAGGAAGGATATAAACGTATAGTAAATGTGATAATACCCGTTGTTCAGGATTCATGTAAAATTACTGATGACACGGGCTAAAGAAGTGCCAAACTTAAGCTGAACAGAAAAGCTTTTATGACCGTCACATTTACCTGGACAATATATATGGTACTGACACTAACATTTAAAAAAAAAGTAAATTACCCCCCGTCACGCCAAGTGGCGTACAGGGAATATTGTGTTAGTGACCATAAATTTTACAGACCTTCGGCACATGGTTTTTGGGGTAATTTGGTCGGTATTACGCCCGTGCCGCTTTACTTTCCCAGAAAAAAAATCCGGTACCCATTAAAGGTTGGGTGAACCTGAAAGCCGTCGGTTTGGATCGAACCCTACCTCTTGCCCTTTGTAGTCCAGTTCACTAACCACTGAGCTATCGTGGCTCCCATACTGACACTAACACGAATGTGACAAATGTTTGCTTTTTTAACTTAAAAGACTGACCTAAACAAATGTACACATCAAAATAGTATAGCCATGTGATAACTATTTCTGTATATAGAATAAAGTGTACACACTTTGAAACGTAGAACCCGATGACATAAACGAATCAAATGTTAATCGAATTTTTTTTTGATTTATATACGACTAAAGCACCTATATACAGCTAAAGCACCTTTGTACAGCTAAAGCACATATATACAGCTAAAGCACCTTTGTACAGCTAAAGCACATTTGAACAGCTAAAGCACCTTTATACAGCTAAAGCACCTTTATACAGCTAAAGCACATTTGAACAGCCAAAGCACCTTTTTACAGCTAAAGCACCTTTGTAAGAAGCAAACTGTAACGTTAAGTCTTATCTTTACTTACACTGCAGCGTACGATAATTAAATAAAGACACAATCACCTACAACATCAACCAATTCTTTTCGGTCATCGTCTTGGTTGACGAATATACCAACATGATTTGTAAACCTGAATCATCAGCGAGTACAAAGCTTTCAGACACATATTTATATAACTCTTGCAACAGGTATCAATAACACGCGGTATTTAAGGTACACCTGTACGTTCACACACTTGATATATTAAAAGTAAAATAACTATTGATTAATATAAAATAAACAAACTGGCAACAAGAAATGTAGTAAAACCACTATATTAATTGCTTCATTTTCAGTGATTATTTTTATCATTGTCAGAAATAAAATAAAATTTCCAGAAACACAATATATTTTTTAAATAATTTAAAATGTGTTGAAACCGTGTGTCATGTCACTCACGTTGTTACTAAAGTTTGTTCTCACCACTCGATATTATATAACCTTGTTCGACAAGACATTTGCCATATAACTTTGCCTTTACCGTACATCTCCATTACAATTAATAATAACACTCATATCATTATTCGACCACATTACCCCAAAAAGGATGTGCCGAAGGTCTGTAAAATTTATGGCCACTAACACCATATTCCCTATACGCCACTTGGCGTAACGAGGGTGCTCCACTTTTTTTTTTAATATCATTATTATGTGCCATACCGGTTCGCGTTGGAGATCATGTCCTTTAATAATTTTCTATCCACAGTTCAACGTATCAATTCTGTTTTTGACTGATTTCCATGTCATCGTACCAAGTGTCTAGCATCTTTTCTTTTTGTCGTCTGCGATCTCTCTTATACTAGTATAATAAGCCCATTAGCTACGTAAACTAATTCCCACCTCCTTGACCCCACAATCTCAATTATTATTTAAACCAATTCTTCGCGTGCTTGCCTCCGTTTCCCACTCTTGCCTTAAAATGTTATGGTTCTCATGGAAAATATTCTTACTTTCTTTCTTATTACATTTACTCATTTACAAATATTCTTCACTGTCAATATAACTATCTCTTTAGAAAACATGGAATTGCTTGTCACTGTGACAACTACGTTGCAATGCAACAATGCATAGATTTATAACAATAACCCAATAACGAATTAAGAAAACAAATAACGAGTGTGGTTGGTAATTCACATCTCTAGTTATTTAGCATGAAGTTGTACATGTAGAATAAAATAAAGAGTACACACGAGAAAATGAGTGCGCAGGTACACTTGATGAAGCTGAATCTGCACAAATTTGTCCGATTTGCTTTATATTTAATATATATTTTTTATTTTATCATATTGATAATTTAGTATTCAAATACTTTTTAAATATTTAACAGTTTTTGTTTTCCTGTTTTTTTGTTTTTGTTTTCCCTGCCATAAAAGCTTACATACCGAACCTGAAGTACCTTCCTCCACCATCGGGACGTAAAGAAAAACAAACAAACAAAATGCCACTACAGTGAACCAAACCCTGATACACATTTAAGTAAAGCAGATTAAGTTATATCAGCAACCAAGGTGTTAATCCCGCAACAAAAAAATAAAATCTACAAAACGAATAGATTAACGCTCAAACTGGTAAATTTAGAGACAAAACTAAGGAAAGAACTGAAAATGAAGGGTAGATAATCGACGAAGATAAGACAGAAAACAAGAGCTTGACGAGGCAGTATAACAGAATAATAAATAAGACCCTCCCCCGCCAATATATATATATAATTTCCGGTAAATATGGCGATAAGGCGACAGGGAACCATTGAGGCACTGTATGAAATATGTTCCATGTTGCAGTTTCCTCATATTCCGAGTCCGGCTTGCTGCCGGAGCTACTGAGTAGTGCTCTGTGCACCCCGTGAGCTGTGTGTTTCATCCGAATCATGTTTCTATATTCAGATTGCTTACGATGAATGATGATATCATATGACGAAGGACAATTCAGCTGCGTTCACTGTCGGTGCTATTAATTAATAGAGTTCAGGCTTTTTTTTTTATCGGCGAAGTAGAGAAACAAGAGACCATATATTTAATGTACTAAAGGAAACATGCAGAGAATACAGCATAGTTCTATCTACATGCTTTTTATTATCTCAAAGGCATTTAACTGTGTATGACGTCAGGCCTTGCGGAAAATACAGGCTGCATATAAGGTTTTTACCTCACTTTGTGCATATGATAAAATGTTTCATAACAACCATCAAGTAATTGTGGGCATTGAAAATGAAACATCAGACTGGTTTTTGAACAGAACAAAGAGTTAGACAGGGGTTCATCTGATCACATTGTTTGTTCAACATATATAGAGAAAATATAATTAGACAATGTTAGGGAAGTGAATAATAAAGAACAGTTTGACGATTGAAAGTCACGCACTATCAAAGTATTTTACGATGATGATATACCACATTATCCACCTCAATAAGTGGGATTGAGAAATTGATAATATCAGTTCAATGTAATAGTGAAAAACAATATCCATATCTCAATGCAACAAAAAGAGCTGAAAATGTACGACAGATAAAACAGATTAAAAGAACTGAAACATGTTTTAGTGGACACATATTGGAAAGACTCACATACAGTTTTAAATATTTTAACTCATTGATCAAAAACTGCGGAAATACTATCAATGAGATCAAAAGAAGGCTGATATCATAGCTACAAATAAAACTAAATAACAGCACAGCATTCAACATGTCACTGATATAGCAATAAAACAGAGGTTTTTAAGACCTTCTACAAAGGGATGTGAATCGATCGATCTGCTGAAAGGCACAGCAATGCCATTAACTGCAAGTGTTTCTGTAAAATACTCAGAATTCCAGAGGCAGATAAAACAACAAACATGTACAACTTGCGAGAACTTAAAATTACATAAATCTGGTTGATAAAGAACATATAAGCAAGGACAATAAACTAGTTTGGTGATGTAAAACGACATAACTAAGAAAAAAAATCTATTATGGAGGGTATAGATCGAGGTAAACGAGAGCGAGAGAGAGAGAGAGAGAGAGAGAGAGAGAGAGAGAGAGGAAGACCCAGAAGAAGAGTAGATGAGTGCAAGACATCACAGAGAAACTAGAATTGACTGTTGCGGAAGTTGGAAAATTCGCGTAGAACACAAAAAAGCATCAGTGTAGGTGTCATAAGAAGTACGTTCCAGTATGGAGAGGCTAGATTCAGTAGCTAGAGGATAATAACATGAACTGATACTGAAAAGAGAAAATAAAAATAGTATATTCTTTATTCTTTTTTTAAAATTCAAGAGTTCAATTATTGATCTCCTTTTAAAGTTTTAAGAAACAACCGTTTTAAGGCTCCAAGGAACACTGCTCATTTCAGCGATATATAACAACATCACAGAGCCGTTACGATTGAAATCTGCATCAATGTTGTGAAGCCTAGAATATCAACGATATAACTGTACTTAGCAGGGATGATACTATGTTGCTGATAACACATGTCTTGTCAGTCGTTGAGAGTGATAATCACTGTGTATTTCAGTATCTCTAGCTCCGTTGAAGGATGCTAATTTCGACTCTCTGTCGTCTAATTTTTCCCATTAACAAAACCATTGTCATGAAGCATCCGTCGGGAAAATCCAACACCCCGATGCAGAGATCTATTAAAATCTAATATTTGAATGTAGACATTTTTTTCCGCATAAATTATTCTGCTATTTAAAAAAATATGTGTTGTGTTTTCTGGCTTGGATTTATGTGTTTCATTTATACAGTTTGTTTGTTATCCAAAAAGAAGGCTTCTGCCGAAACGTTGTAGTTTGTCTTGTATTTCTATTTGTTTAGCTCCTCCATACCATTGTATGCTTATTTTACATGTTCTCTACAGAACTCGCGGCCCCGCATAATATTTAATATTTTGTATATTTGATATGTGCGCTTATCTCCCTCAAATTGGAATGCCCCAAGCTATTTGGCCCATGAAGCAATTATTTAGACCGGTTTCAATGAATATTTCTTGACATTCACATGTCGGTTTGTTCCTTGTTCTCTGTCACTGTGGTTCTAAAACGGGATAAGTCTTCAATTACACGGGCCAATAATACTCTTTTCCTGGCCATTTTATTGTGACGAATCTGACGCAAGAAAGCTGTTACTATTTCTGTTGTGCATGTCTAAGTTTCCTATAAGAAACACTTCAAGCGATTCATCGTTAAAACAACCAAGCCCAAGTGTCATCTCAAGTGTTTAAAATGTCTAGGTTTTTGTTTAAATGTATATGTGTATTGTTTGGTGTAGATGCATTTCGGTGCTTCAAATAGTTTATATTTACTGGTGTATATCATCATCATCATCAAGTACCGTGCCTACTGGCGTAGGTGATCATGTCTCTCCACAATTTTCGATCTCGACAGTTATTTACCGTTTCTGTTGTTGACCTTCTGCCAAGCCATTCTCTTAAGCTGTCTGGTATTTTTTCTCTTTGCTTTCCTCTATCTCTTAGTCCCTCAATTTTCCCAATTGTTACAATATATTCCAGTTGTTCTCTTCTCATTGCATGGCCAAAAAATGATGATTGTTTCTTCATAATATTGGAAATTAGCTCTCTTTTTGCTTTGGCCTCTTTCAGAAGGTTTTCATTACTCTTCTTAGCTGTCCATGGTATTCTCAACATTCTTCTGTAAAACCACATTTCTAGACTCCAGTGATTTTCTTGTCTGTTATTCTATTGTCCTTGATTCACATCCATATATTAAGATTGGCACTACATAACATTTAAGAACTCTTTTCCTGTTTCTATTGTCAAAAATGGATTACATAATATATTCCTAATTTTTTTTTGGAAAGCTGCTTTTGCCTGAGCCATTCTGCATCTCACCTCTGTTGTACATCTTTCATCTGAGGTTAACAAAGTTCCCAAAAATAATTTTTAATATTGTTCCACTTGTCTTTATTTTGCACTGAGGTGATGTCTTTTTTTTATGTTACCATTACTTCTGTCTTTCTGCTATTAAGGCTGAGTCCTTTATTTTTGCTTTCTTTCACTATAATGTCCAACATTTCTTGTAACTCATTTTTACTCTTATCGATTAAGACTGTATCATCACCATACCTTAGATTATTTATATCATGACCTCCGAATATACATATCAAATATATAAAATATTAAATAGTATACGGGGCCGCGATTTGAACAACAAAGAAATAAAATAAACAAAAAATGGTATGGAGCAGCTAAATCAATAGAAAGACAAGACAAACTACGACGTTTCGGCAAACGCCTTCATCAGGTATAACAAACAAACTATATAAATTAAACAAATACATCCATTACAGTGTATTATACCACAGGTTTTCCCTATATCAGGATATGAGCGCGGAGTTGATGAACAACCCAGATTCTTTAAACCGAGCTTTGTTTTCTTCATTCATTCGCCTGAAGTATTGACTATATCTGCAAAGTCTTTGCTTATATAAGATGACTTTTTTGCAGTATTTGCAGAGTTCTATCTATATAGCTTGGCCTGTAGTGTGGTAAAGTAAAGGTTCCATCCAAGCCTCGCTAGGCGTATGGGGAATATGGTGTTAGTGACCGTATTTTTCTATGACCACGGCACATTTTTGGGTGATATGGTCGATATCACGCCAGGCCGCCTTTTACTTCCAATAAAAATCTCTGGTACCCATTTTTATAGGCTGGGTGAACCCCGGAGCCTTGTCAGTCCGAAAAAAATCCGCCGCTGCTGGGGATTTAACCCGGACCCTTCTGGTCAGGAAGCAAGCACACTAACCACTGAGCCACCAAGGCTGTAGTGTTGTATCTGTGGGTAAATGGGTTTTCCTCAGTGTACTATATTCAATACAGTCTTGAAGTATTTGATGAGCGGTCTGGGGCGCCTGTCTACGTGTTTGAGATGCCAAACTTGAATTTTGTATACATATGACTATGGAGTCGATTGTGTCATGTTCTGAGGCGTATAATGGTAATGTGTTACCACCTATTCATATTATGGTAGGCATCTTGATCTGGAGTTTGTGGTCCTGTAATTGACTTGATTATCTATTTCTTCTGATGGTATGTAACTGGTGCATCTGATTATTTACCTGTTGCGCCATCCCTTCCCAGCTGGTTTGCTCTTTAGTTTCCTGGTATTCCACAGTGAGATGAGATTCACTGCAGCATGACCTTGTGATGCTTGCAAAGTTCAGTGAATGTCTGCAGATGTGGTAATGTTCTGGATTGTAGTGCCTGGAATACTGATCTTGCATCTGTCGGAAACACTACAGGTTTTGGGCTAAGTTCAGCAGTTTTCTATTGCCAGTTTTAATTATTGGATTTCTACAATGTAATTGTGGCAGTATTTCTCTGTTGCTAATCCGTTCATATCCCTAGTGTTATTGGGGAATTCTATGTATGCTACGCCACCACCCCCCCCCCCAATTCATCTCTGCATCATGCACAGCTTCTCATATCAAAGTGGCATTTTAGTTCTAAACTTGAAAATTGTGTACATTTATGGACGATGTCCTGAATTTTGTACATTTATGGACGATGTCCTGAATTTTATACATTTATGGACGATGTCCTGAATTTTGTACATTTATGGATGATGTCCTGAATTTTGTACATTTACGGATGATGTCCAGAATTTATTACATTTTTAACATTCCGTTAATTTGTATTTTATGAAAGTGATTTCAATCTGTGACACCATTTATAAAATCTAAAATTATTCGAAACATTTTCATAGATATTTATGTATGAATAATATTTTAGTAGTTAATGCTCAAAAATAGATCAAAGATTGTGGCAAATCTGAGAGTTTTCGAGGTACAATATTCGATTTATAACCAGAAAAGTTTTACATTTAAAGATATATCTGATTCTAATCACTTCAAATATACAATAGATGCAGCTTGTGTAGTTTACTTTGCAGATAAAAAAAGGTACGGCTAAATCAACTAAAGTATCATTGACAAGCAACTGTGATCTATGTTGATCCATCTATGCATACACAGACCCAGAGATTTTCTCACGTCTTGTGGATATTCTTCGTCCAAGAAACTGAGAGTGATTGTTTTACACTGTGTACTGTTCTGTTCCTCCTTGTCAATCATTCCTCTCACTTCTCTCGGTTTATGTGTCGGCAATCCGGATTCCCCTGTCCAAAGGGTCTGTTATAGGCGCTAGAGGACTGACAACGCTTGGTATAGCTGGGGTTTGTCTACAAATTTGTTTGGGCTATTGGATGAAACTGCTTTTTTTAAGCCGTTCCAATGCAAGATTTTGGAATCGGTCCTTCATTGAATGTTTCTACATGCACGAACTGTTTTTTTCTACCGGTATTAGCACTTTTGTGTCTCTGAGTTATATCACAGGATAAGCGATAAGCGACAGGATAAGCGATAAGCGACAGGATAAGCGATAAGCGACAGGATAAGCGACAGGATAAGCGATAAGCGACAGGATAAGCGATAAGCGACAGGATAAGCGATAAGCGACAGGATAAGCGATACGCTGGATAAGAGAACGGATTAATGAACAACCCAGATATTCCTGACCGAGTTTCAAGTTCAGTGCAAGCAGCGGCTCTATTAACCAATCAGAATGAAGCTTCTATATCTTTCGATAATGATGAATGCCTTTTGTTATTATCATTTATTAATGAATCTTATCCGCGTCTGCAAGTCTCACCTTGTGGTTACATCTCTGTTATTATTGAATTAATTCGCCAGAGTTTTTATTTTCTAATTTCTGTAAACTTATCGATTGGACCTAATAACAGCTGACCAATAACCTCCTTAGAGAGCCGCTATAACTCAGTGGTTAGTGAACTGGACTACAAAGGACAAGAGGTTGGGTTCGATCATGATCGACGGCTTCCGGGTTCACCCAGCCATAAAAGGTACCGGATTTTTTTTCCTGGGAAAGTAAAGTGGCACGGGCGTAATACCGACCACATTACCCCAAAAAATCATATGCCAAAGGTCTGTAAAAATGATGGTCACTAACACCATATTCCCTATACGCCACTTGGCGTGACGGGGCTCTTTACTTAATAACGTTCTTGCGGCTATGAAGACAATGGGTGGTGGGAGGGTCAGCAATTTGTGAAGGAAGGCCTTTTAAAACTTCATTAAAAACTTGATTACCATTTAATGGATTACTTTGCTATGTTGATCGCTAGAACCGAACTTGAGCGTACCATGGACCAGAGTAAATCGAAGAATTTCAAACACAAAATTTCTCTCTATGAAAATGTTTTTATACAAAAAATAGATATACATATAACAACAATAGATATACCTGATGAATGTAAGATATAGACATACCCTGAACACAGTTCCTCCTCCATGCTTGAGTTCAACACCAAGAGGAGTTCCATCCCCATGTAGATGAATAATAACAAGAAGAAGGCTAACTGGAGCAGAAGATGCGTCCAGGACCGAGTTAGCCTTGTTGATTAGTTTAGCCAGTTCACTATGGGGCAACGCTTTCACCAAGTTTCTTTCAACATAAGACAGACACTGGAGAGCTCCACATTCACCGACTAACACCGGAGATTGGCAGACGTTGGATCTAAGGCACCAGTTCCGCTTACTAGTCACAGTCGTCGATTCGTTGTCCGAAGTTTGTGTAATATCTCGGCCTTTTACAGTGTCAACAGACCCAGATACTATAACCTCGCTTGCATTTTCTGTGCTATTTTTTGTCTGGGCCTTCTCTTTTATTTCAGATTGGATGTTTCTTGTTCTTTCAATTACAGGTGAACCCCGCATTAAATCATGACTTTTAATATGTGGCAGATCAGGACTTTGAGTGACAGTTTCAATTGTTTCCTTTGGTCTGTTCATTGTTTCTACATGTGCTGTACTTACAGATGAAGCAGTTAATGAGACTTGCATTTTTGTGAGTGGTGAATCAGGGCACTCAGTTATAGAGTCAATGCTCGGTGAGATCCCAGTTCCAGCTTCAGAATCAAATCTACTCATAGCCGTTTTAAAATTGTTTGTAATCTGTGACACGTCCACGCTGTCAGTAAATGCTCCTATATTTTGTGCAGGCTTTAAAGCTATTTCATTTCTGACATCAGGGGCTACTATTCTCTCAGAAATAATTGGTTTTGAATCATCAGTCTTAGAATGCGACAAGTCAACGCTTTTAGCGACTGTGTCGATGTTTGTTTCAAATTTATCTGGTATTTCAGATCTGACTTTGAGTTTGCTCCTTTTATCGATACCTCCAGACTGACTTCCTCTTTTCCAGCGAATGAAACTTCTTTTTCCAATAAATTAATCTTCGGTGAAAAAGGCTGAAATTCAAATGTCTGAACATTTGATGACACCTGACCAGATATGAAATCTTCACTAAAAATATAACTGGAAGTAATAAAAGCAATACTAGGCGGCGCGGACGAAGGCAGCAATGGGGGAGGAAGATCCTTATTTTCTGTAAATGTAATGTCTTTATCAGGGATATTTCGCGACTCCTCTCTAGTATGGTCAGGCACATCACAAATGGACGTTTCGTTGACCGATGCATTCATCATTTCTTGTGTGAAAGTACGTTCTGGTAACTGCCTCTTCACTGCTTCAACTGACAATAGTCCGGATTCGATTTCAGAATGAATGAACACATTTTTAATAAAGTCTGTCCCAAACGTACTCTCGACAAGTTCTCCAGGAGGAGAGATTGCGTCATCTGTGGCCACCTCCTGATCTTCATCTGCAGGCATGCCAGAATCTTCACTGAGCATGTCCACAGGGCTTGGAGAAATGACCCGTAAATCTTCCTTCTCATGATACATGTCTCCAGGGCTGTGCAACGAATCTGTGTAGTCCACATTGCTGGTTTGTGTTTTCTTGGCGATAGTAGCTTGATCAGCGACGCAAAGTTTGCCCTCAAATGTGTCTACTTCTAACTGTATGGCATGCAACGTTGGGGTCATGCTCGGGAAGTTCATCTCCATCTTTCCAGCCGTGTCTTCTATGGTGTTGTCTGAAGCAAAACCTGATAAGTTATCCAGATCATGAACGTCAACTAGTAGGTTGGTATCTGAGTGAGCGATGTGGGGATGATGTGGAGCGCTGGGCAAAGGAGGAGGAGCGCTAGGCAAAGGAGGCGGTCCTCCTTCATCCGTTTCTATCGATACAATCTGAACTAATTTTTGATCTCGTTGATAAATTTCAGTTGCCAGTGAATCTTTAATATTGGAGTTATTTTGGTGAAAATCATTCATTTCAACTTGCCTTTCTTCGAAACGGATGTTTATTTCACTATTTATATTGTCACTGTTATCTGACACCTCTTTCTTCTCCTCGTTAGATACAGTTATCTTGCCTGCTTCGTTGCTTTGTGTAGTAACTGACTTATTTCTCTGATCTCCATCTATCGGTGACTGCTTCTGCTTGTCAGAATCAAAAGCCCAATATGGTTGCGAATGTTGATTAAAATCCTCACTTCCTCGACTTTCTCGATGGCTTCCTTTTTCAGACGCATCTAATGTCTTCGTTGCTGAAGTAAATCCCTGAGAAATGTCATCTTTGATATTATTTGAGTGAAGGGGAGAGAAATTATCAAACTTTCTTTCAGTTAAGAATACATCATCGTCTAGACTTCGAGAGCTGGCACTGTAAGGTAACTCAGAATGAGAACCTTCTCTATTACCTGGAATTCTATCACTTACAAGTATTTTCATTTTCTTCGTTCCACATGTTTCATTCATTACCTGTTTATTTATTAATTCTTGTTCTCCTTCCCAGTTTTTAGATTGAGTTACATTTATTGGTGAAGATTTAGGTTTCATTTGTTGTATTCCGACTGTTATTACAACTTCTTTTAAGTTCGCTGTACTTTTTGTCGTTTGAAAGTCATGTGTCTTAGAGTTTGCAGTATTTTTAGCCGTTTGAAAGTCATGTGACTTAGAGTTGTCAGTATTTGTTGCTGTTTGAAAGACGCGTGTCTTAGAGTTTATAGTATTTTGTGTTGTTTGAAAGTCTTGTGACTTAGAGTTGCCAATAGTTGGCATTGAGATGTTCCGAACAGTTGATACTGAACCTTTAGCTTCCGGCAAACAGAGCAACAAATCATGGGGGTGTGTCTCTTTTGGCTGATAAGGTGAGTCCATTAGAAGTTCATCCAACTTTCTCATGGTATGACCTAAATCTTTATCATTTGCTCTAGAATTGGTGGAAGGGATTGAAGACTGAAACGGGGAGATATACGACTTTCTGTACTGCTCATGAGTTGCAGCATTTGGACTTTTACCGAGGTCTGCAGAGGAATAATGCTTTTGTGATTTATTTTCTTGTTTTGTGATTGAAGAGGATTTATAGCTGTCAGAACGTTCAGTTCTATTAAGATTAATCTGACTAGCTTTAGAAACGACCTCACTATTATCTTTGTTTCTACCGAGAAATCTGTTACTTGACTGGCTGTTGTTTAGTGGAACGTATTTTGTTTGAGTCACCTGTCTCGGATTGCTGACGGTATCAAACGATTTTCTTGGAGACAGAGCAGAATTTATTTGCGTTGAACTCAAATCACTTTCGCTATTTTTGAGAGATAATTCTAAATTCGAGGTCTGTAAAGTTGCATAACTTGTTGATTTAGTTCTTAATCTAGACGGTTCTGGCTGCTTGAGAGATAGCGAAGACGCAATATTCTCTGTACTTTTCCATCGATCGTGTATTGGTGTCATAGGTCTGCTCATAGTGTTAATCATGTCAGAATTCGCAAGTGAACTTTGAGATTTGCGCCTAACAGCGAGCGCTTGTTGTGAATATGTCTCCTCACTTGCCGCTGCTTTTGATCAAATAGTTTGGCCGTGGATGATACAAACGTCCCAGATTTTTCAATTATCGCTGAGGGTCTATTTGTTCCTGTGATTGACAGAAGTCTTCATATCCAGAACTTATTTTGCGCTGAGGTTTCACCTTAGAAGTTTCATTTTTGTTTACTTCTAGAATTTGTGAGGAGTTTGGCTGGTGCATGGTGATTGAAGGTTTTGAAGCAGCTTGATTAGGAGATATGCTACTGTCACGTTTTTCGTTTTTAATATTTAATTCATTTGCATTACTGATTCTTAAAGACATTTTATCAACGTCTCTTGTGTCTTTGATAATAGTATTGTTTATTCTCGGCGATGCTGTAATAGCTAGTTTAACAGTTGCATCTTTACCTTCACTTAAATTGATCAACGCCTTATCAACGTCTTCATTGTCTTGAACATGCAAGTCGTCTGTCTCACTTATATTTGTTGACACAATGTTAACGTCTTTTACCACTTGAGCATCCAGGTCGTCTGTCTCACGTATATTTGTTGACACAATGTTAACGTCTTTTACCACTTGAACATTCAAGTCGTCTGTCTCACTTATATTTGTTGACACAATGTTAACGTCTTTTACCACTTGAACATTCAAGTCGTCTGTCTCACTTATATTTGTTGACACAATGTTAACGTCTTTTACCACTTGAACATTCAAGTCGTCTGTCTCACTTATATTTGTTGACACAATGTTAACGTCTTTTACCACTTGAGCATCCAAGTCGTCTGTCTCACTTATATTTGTTGACACAATGTTAACGTCTTTTACCACTTGAACATTCAAGTCGTCTGTCTCACGTATATCTGTCGACGCAATGTTAACCCCTTCTATGTCTTTAACATACAAGTTGTTGGTCCCACTTATTGATGAAGCTATTATGTCAAGGTCGTTCTTTTTCACATACTGAGTTGATGGATTTGCCTGAACAGTTGGTGCTGTCGGTGCATTTTGCAATGCAACATATTGCTTCTTATGGAAGGATTCAGTCGTTAATGAACTATCGCTGTTTAGTCCAGAAATGACAACATTGGTAACTATTGCTGCTGTCTGGGGTTTAAGGTTATTTGTGTCGTTGCTGCAGCTTTCACAGTGCGTAGTTTTTATGCTGACTTCTTGATTAGCCGGTTGCTTGTTAACAGTCAAGCTGCCAATCTCTGTTTGATTGGAATCACCTAACAGTTGGTGAATCTGTGAGTTGGTACTTGCTGCTAGTGACTTATCACCTCCCTTGCTTTCATAGCTGCTGTTTCGAGGTGCAGGTTTAGGACGATCTACACTCGTTGATTGTGATGATTGCGAGGACTGTGACTGTAGATTGATGTTTGCTGACAAATTACATTGAGTAATCTCAGTTACTCCAGAATCCCTTACTTTCTCAATAGCAGATCTTGGTGATGGAATGGGTTTAACTGTTGACACATTCTTCACATCAGATTTAGTTAATTCACGACCAGACGCAGAAATGGATGTATAACGGCTAGCAGGATGTTTTGTTTCTTGACTTTCTCGTGCCAATCGCTGTGACTGTTGATCATTGAACGAATCCGTGGCATGATGTGACGGTTGTAGTTCTAAACCAAGAAATAAAAAAAAATTTTAAGATTAAATCGTGAACTGTGAAAACAAAAACAGTAAGCTTCAACAAACTGTATTTGTCATATTTTCGTATTGCAAACAACTCGACACATTTTGCGTAATATAACATAAACAAATAAATATATAAAGCGAGTAGTACACCCACTGTTGTCATTAATAATTATTTTGTGATAAATGTTCTGTTTCAGCTAGTTATTGTTAAATATCTACGGTTATATATTTCAACCATGTCTACAGGCCGAGAGTTTAAATAATTTGCGTCGGTTCTTACGAGACCAAACAACATCAGAAGCCTCTACTTCAAAACATCAGGACAGAGAGCAAGAGGGAGACCAAGAAAAAAGATGGATCGATGGAATAAACGACATATGTAAGAACCTAGCCATTTCTTAACAGCGCCCAGATACGCTCATGAATGACACTACATCTAAAAGGAAAGTGACTAAAATGACAAGCATTACATCAACAGACAATAGAATGTGTTAAACATTATTCCTTTCTCTTGCGATGCTTCAAGGGAACAGCATATGGGAAAAATAAACAAAACAAATAAAAGAATAACAAAAACCTAATATTTTGATCACAACAGCAATGACCATAATCGTTCTAGAAAAACAGAAGCTTGTATGGAGAAATACAAGTATTAGTTTACAAGTTTTAAAAAAAATCAGACTGATGTTTTAGCTATATTCATCCATTTTTTCTATGCATGGACAATTGCAAGAGAACTCTAAACGATACAAATATTCACAGAACTGAAAGGCAGCATAGACATTTTAGATGTTAAAAGTATATATATACTAAGGCTGTGTATAAAACTTCAGATCAAGAAACTGATCAAGACGACGAACTAAAGTCCTGACCAACTAATGATTCAATCACATATCACAATCAACTGGTTTAGTTGAGATACTTTCCTGTGCAGCAATCCAAGCTCAGAGAAAAAAGCAACGGAGAAAAAAAAAAGGAGATGGGAAGACAATATAAAAGAATAGACAGGCCTTGACCTCCTATGTGTATGCAGTTTTTTTTATTTCGAAGCAGAAAAAGATGTAAAATGTATTGTTAGCTAACATCAAAACTGCCACAACGACGGAAGGCCAAATGTTAAAAACAAACAGCAGTACTGCAAGTATCATTTATTGTTCCAGTATTTACATCACATTTTAAATGTATCTTAAGTTATTATTGTAAGTAGATTTTGCACATAGGAAACTAGTTCTCCAATAAATCTGATTTGTTTAAAAAAAAAGATATAAATAAAGAACCAGAAGGATAATTTAAATACACACTTTACCTGTCCTCTGAAATAAACTAACAAATACCTGTCTAGTGTCTGTTGAAGTGCAGGGAGATCGATTCTAAGAAGTTAAGAAGCAATTAAAGCCAGGACTGTCGGGAAATATCTGCCTACCATAACCTTTTCATCTCCCACACATAAAGTGGCATACTATTTATAATTCCCCCATGGGAACTGCTCTACGTGTAAATGGTGTTAGTAAAAGTATCGTATATTAAATGTTAATGTTATATAGACATCGAACTACTATTGGAATGTCTTCTATTCAGATATTGAATTGCCTGGTTCAGGTGTTTAACATCCGCCTTGTGTATGTGTAAAAAGTGAATTGTATTACTTTCTTTATTCTAAGCCTACACTTCGCATACAACTTCTAGAGGATACGTTTCTTGAAGACATTAAAAATGCTTCTTGTGTATTCAAATGTTCATAATAAATGGCACAGTCCTTGCTAGATCCCTGCCAGTAAACATGACTCTTTAATCTAACTACTTTAAAGGTCATTTTGCACGCATTCACATACACCCATACTCATGCAAATTATTCACATATTTATATGAAGTTTAAATATCGCTGATTATAAGTCTCTCTCTCTCTCTCTCTCTCTCTCTCTCTCTCTCTCTCTCTCTTCTCCTTTGGTAATACATAAGTAATAAACATACTGACATGCAAACTCTAAAATTGTTTTATAAAATAATACAAACAATAATAGTAAAGTAAATACAAAAGCAATTAAAGAACATTAAAAAATATATAAAACTATACGATTAACTTGATATATTCACTTTATTTCTACGAGTATATGTCACTTTGCTTATATATTTACTTGAATGCATATACGTCAATGTGTACGTTTACACGTTTATTGAATGTGTATGTTAATTTTGTGTTATATTTATTTGTCCTTAGAATTGTCTGTCAGTATACTAATATGTCCATATGTTTGTCTGTTTGCACGATTGAATATTTATCTGTTTAAATGCTTATCTGTTTGTATAAGTATATCAGTATTATTCTCCTTGTTTATATAAATGTATCAGTATCATTCTCCTTGTTTGTATAAATGTATCAGTGTCATGCTCCTTGTTTGTATAAATGTATCAGTATCATTCTCCTTGTTTGTATAAATGTATCAGTATCATTCCCCTTGTTTGTATAAATGTATCAGTCGGCATTCTACCTGTTTGTATGGTTATCTGTTCTTTTCTGAAACCTCTCTCGTTCTAAAAAATAAACAAACCTGATTTAGATGTAGGGGCGGCACTACTGATGACTAACTTGGTGAGTCCCCTGGGCAAAAGTCTCATGACTTGCTGAACTCTGGCATCTGTCTGTCCAGTCAGCTCCGTCGAGTTGACAAACAAAAGAAAGTCTCCGACTCTGTCAGTAAAACAATAAAAACAAGAACATTGATCTGGTGTCCATGTTTCTCTGACTTATAAGTATATCTGACTTATACGTATATCTGACTTATAAGTATATCTGACTTATAAGTATATCTGACTTATAAGTATATCTGACCCGTCTTTAGAGAACATAACTGCCATTTACTTCACTTTTTAATAAATATTTATGAGGTATATGCCATCTAAGGGAGCCGCGATAGCTCAGTGGTTAGTGAACTTGGCTACAAAGGACAAGAGGTAGGGTTCGATCCCAACCGACGGCTCCGGTTCACCCAGCCTTTAATGGGTACAGGATTTGTTTCTGGGAAAGTAAAGCGGCACGGGCGTAATACCGACCACATTACCCCAAAACTCATGTGCCGAAGGTCTGTAAAATGTATGGTCGCTAACACCATATTCCCTATACGTCACTTGGCGTGACGGGGGTACTTTACTTTTTGTTTATATGCCATCTAAGCTTAGCATTTCTTACTTACAACTTTTGCTGTGGTAGAATGAATTATGTCCCCACCGTCTTAAGAATGATTCTACTGGTCTCCTAATTGTCACTAAAAGAATTACAAACACACTTTGTCTGCTGCCTTTAACCTTACAGCCTTGTGGGAAAATTAGCATTCGTGTTGCACCTTGTCCATTTGCTTAACAATATATTAACTTTGTGTCAATGTTTCCTTGCGTGCTTTTGGTAGACGTGCAAGGTCAAGGTGAGTGTAATTCAAAATGCGTTTTACAATGTTCTTCCACTTCTTTGGTTTCTGTTTTCTTTTTTTTAATGCATTAAATATTATTCTAAAACATGTATTTCAATTGTGATGGACCTTCTATTAGAGATCGAGGAAGATAAATATAGAAAATACTAGATAACATGGTGTCATGGCATGGAAAAAAGTCAACAACAGAATTGACACGACACACGGTGAATAGAAGATTGTCGAAGGACATGTAGGAATCTGCAGTTTCTGATCAAACAAAATATGCCATTCCTGATCAAATAAAACCTGCATTTCCTGATCAGATAAAACCTGCATTTCCTGATCAGATAAGACCTGCAGTTACTGATCAGATAAAATCTGCATTTCCTGATCAGATAAGACCTGCACTTACTGATCAGATAAAATCTGCATTTCCTGATCAGATAAAATCTACAGTTCCTGATCAGATAAGACCTGCAGTTCCTGATCAGATAAGACATGCAGTTCCTGATCAGATAAGACCTACAGTTCCTGATCAGATAAGACCTGCAGTTCCTGATCAGATAAGACCTGCATTTCCTGATCAGATAAAATCTGCAGTTCCTGATCAGATAAGACCAGCAGTTCCTGATCAGATAAAACCTGCAATTCCTGATCAGATAAAACCTACAGTTCCTGATCAGATAAGACCTGCAGTTCCTGATCAGATAAAACCTGCAGTTCCTGATCAGATAAAACCTGCATTTCCTGATCAGATAAAATCTGCAGTTCCTGATCAGATAAAATCTGCAGTTCCTGATCAGATAAAATCTGCAGTTCCTGATCAGATAAAACCTGCAGTTCCTGATCAGATAAAATCTGCAGTTCCTGATCAGATAAAACCTGCATTTCCTGATCAGATAAAATCTGCATTTCCTGATCAGATAAAATCTACAGTTCCTGATCAGATAAGACCTGCAGTTCCTGATCAGATAAGACATGCAGTTCCTGATCAGATAAGACCTACAGTTCCTGATCAGATAAGACCTGCAGTTCCTGATCAGATAAGACCTGCATTTCCTGATCAGATAAAATCTGCAGTTCCTGATCAGATAAGACCTGCAGTTCCTGATCAGATAAAACCTGCAGTTCCTGATCAGATAAAACCTACAGTTCCTGATCAGATAAGACCTGCAGTTCCTGATCAGATACAACCTGCAGTTCCTGATCAGATAAAACCTGCAGTTCCTGATCAGAAAAAACCTGCAGTTCCTGATCAGATAAAATCTGCAGTTCCTGATCAGATAAAACCTGCAGTTCCTGTTCAGATAAAATCTGCAGTTCCTGATCAGATAAAACCTGCATTTCCTGATCAGATAAAATCTGCAGTTCCTGATCTGATAAAATCTGCAGTTCCTGATCAGATAAAATCTGCAGTTCCTGATCAGATAAAACCTGCAGTTCCTGATCAGATAAAATCTGCAGTTCCTGATCTGATAAAATCTGCAGTTCCTGATCTGATAAAACTTGTAAAAATTGCAGGTTATCCATATAATACTAACAGAGCAAAAATTAGCTCTCTGCTTGCCTGCCAAATAGGCTGCTAGCTAGTCAACTACAACTGAAAACATATCTGGTAGTTGCAAAGATTCGCTAATAACGAAAGTATCGAAATGATTATTGGCAGTGCATTTATACATTATTGCGCAACATACTATTTTGGTCAAAAAAGAAATCAGCAACCAAGAGGAAGTCACGTAATAACAACAAGCAGACGGTGAAGCAGGTAAGGTCATGCGCTCAGAAGAGATCCAGAAGCAATTACAAGAACTCATGCAGTGAACTTGAGATGTTTATCTCACAATGGATAGCTTGCCGTATTGGACAGTGGCGAAATAGACGAGAGGTGTAGGCTTTACCTGAAAGTACCAAGGATCATACAAGACGCTAAAAGGTGTACACAAAGATGAGCGCGCTATTGTTAATTTTGACGGTCTGTGACTAAGTGAAGAAGAAGTAGAAATTATCATTATGGTCAATTTTGACACCGTTCTTATTCCATCAAAATTTATTTTGTAACTATGTTGTATTTATGACTCTCTGTTCGGCGATATATTTTTAATGAACTAATAATAATAAGAAGAATCCTTTACCTGACGTGTCCGTTTTTCTCCACAGGTCCGCCACGTTGGATCTCCGTGATCTGTACCTGACCTTTAGATGTAACCTTGACTTTGAGACCAACACCAGCTATCCCTTTTAGCACATCTACTTGAAAAGGACATCCATCATTTTGTCGTATTTTTGGGTAGTTGACTCTAGTGCTTCTAGTTGTAAATGTGCTGGTCGCAAAGCTTGTGCTGAATGGTCTTGCGATTGTTTCCATACTAAGACGAGATAAATCTGAGGTGGACGCACTTAAGGGTCGTAGCGTAGACAGTTGCCGCAGTGGCGGAAGTGACCGGTTGTCAATAGTGAACGACTTGCGCATGTCGCTAAGCCTGCTCGAAGAAGGGGCAAAACGAGGTATATCTACCATACTTTCTGACCGCCTATTATTAACTGATGATAAACCAGGGTAAGTGCTAGACTGAGTTTTATCTGTTCTCTCCCTTAAATTCGTTTTCAAATTGACTTTCGATCTCATAATTACTTCTTCCGTTTCTTGGTTTCCTGATGGTCTGTGATCAGAAAGTCTAGACGTGGTTCTTGCATAAGTGGTAGCCGATGTTTTATTTGGTTTATGGCGCAGAGTTACTGGCTCCATATCCTGGACCTCTTGAAGGTTTGGCGACTGCTCACTTATTTCGCTAGCAGTGAGGGCATTACTTGCTTGATTGCTGACTGTTACAGATGTAGATGCATCAACAATGTTTTGCATTTCTTTATTTTGCTGGACTTCAAAGATCGGACTACTCTCTTCTGTTAATGTGAGTAATGAACTTTCCCTGTTAACTTTGTTTATATTACCTCCGAAATGGCCAGTGTCACATTTGTAACCGTCATTATTAATCACTGCCGATTCGGTCATCAAACATGTGTCTATGGAAATAGTTTCAGACGTCCCACCGGTGACAGGCGTGTCGTTGATGTTTATATTGACCTCTTTCTTTGAGAGAACATCGGCAGATCTTTGAACTTCTTGAGCACATTCTGATTGACCTAAGTGGTGTTTGAATTGTGCTGTAACGTGTGTAGATGTATCGAATAAAATCAGATCATTCATGTCGTTATTATTTACCTCGTTCTCAGCAATCTTTATAAGGCTGCTTTCTTTTGTAAGTGCTTGTTTATTTTCTGTTGTAAGTGGTTGTCTACTTTCTGTTGTAAGTAGTTGTCTGTTTTCTGCTGTAAGCGGTTGGCTGATTTCTGCTGTAAGTAGTTGTCTGTTTTCTGCTGTAAGCGGTTGGCTGATTTCTGTTGTAAGTAGTTGTCTGTTTTCTGCTGTAAGTAGTTGTCTGTTTTCTGCTGTAAGCGGTTGGCTGATTTCTGCTGTAAGTAGTTGGCTGTTTTTTGTTGTAAGCGGTTGGCTGATTTCTGCTGTAAGTAGGTGGCTGCTTTCTGCTGTAAGTGGTTGGCTGCTTCCTGCTGTAAGTGGTTGGCTGCTTTCTGCTCTAAGTGCTTGGCTACTTTCCTTGTTTTCTTTCTGTAGAGTCATTGTTTCACTAAAACCTTTGCTATGCTCGAACCTTGATATATCGCGTGGCACGTTAATTGCATTATTTTCCGAAGTTGTTGAAAAGTTTGAATGTTTCTGCGAGTCAATTACTTCTGACACGGCTTTATGAAAAGTATTTGTTTTGTGATAACTCGTCTCACTTGTCCATTTTTGTAATATCCTAAGGACCGTTTCTTGAAGATTGTTAGATATTAATGTCGGCACTATATTCTGCTCTGTGACGCCAGTATGGTTTTTTGTTTCCTTGGAACTATGTGCAGATTTGTTTGAATCTTCTGCTGCTATTGCTGTTAGCAATTTTGTTATTTCTTGTTTCGCTTCACGATTCGGTAAATTTAATGATTCCTTCTTTTCAGCTACAAGTTCTTGAAATGGGACGTCGTTTATGGAGTCTTTTGATAGAAAAATAGGCTTGATTTCTTCCTCCACACACGGTTGACCTATGGTTGCACCGCCGGTTGTGGTCTGAAATACAAAACTGGAAAACTGGTCATTCATTTTTGACAGTCACTTTGAATAATCGATTTATCATATTGTTAAAAAGCAACTAAAGTTAAAAGGAAGTGCATTTGTGGAGTTCAGTCACTCAGATTTGAGCACTCTCACTATATAAGTTTCTGTCTGATGCCATAAATATTTGTTTGATCTGTGATGCATAATTAAAAATATACTTGTTTTGTCTTCCGTTTTTGCGCAATCTTGAGAACGTTTTACTGCATCCACTGTAGTATGCAAATCTAGACACTGGCCATGTAGTCTGAGATCACATTCTTTTGATTTTTGAAAATAAAACGTGTATTTTCGACAACATGAAATTTGATAACAAAATATAATATTGAACCTTGACACTCAGACAAAGCAATCATGTCTCTGCAGAGATCTCTGTCTCAGCTGACTGTTGTTTATAACCATCAAGACATAACCCCTGGAGTCTTGTGACATTGACGGACAAGTTTAGAGTGTTGTCCTCTAGCCATTAACAATGAGGCGTGTCGTCGAGCAGACTGTTCTGCGACTACGTCTATCAACGCCAGCATCTGTAGATGGAAGAAACTATGTTTAAACTTTGTAAAGAAATCTGTACACAATATGTACTAATGTACGTGTGGCATAAATACAAGAGTAACATTATGAAATTAATAAATAACATTCAGAGTTATTACAAAATCAGATAATAATAACCCTAATTGAAAGCTAATAATCGAAAAAAAATATTTATCTGTTTATTATATTATTCATTCATTGCGTGTGGTCTCCACATCGAAGGTCGTCCACCATGTAGTGCCATTTTACTCGGCCTCTTGTCTTGACGGTGCATGTTGTTATAAGTTCACTATCTACCTTTTGTTGATCTCCTGGAGGGGAAAATACAAGGTAAAAGAGGCAGAGGCAGACCAAGACTAACATGGACGAGTAACACCAAAAGATGGACAAATCAGCCTATGACAACCTGCACCTTCAAAGCAAGAGACAGAGCAGAATGGCGCTCCATGGTAGCCAACCTTCGTTGCGGAGACGGCACTCGTTGATGATGATCTACCTTTTGATGTTATCATTCAGCTTTAGTCTTGGTTTGCATCTGCCTCGTCTACAATTTACATTTCCTTATAATATGACTTTTAGCAGGGTATTGTATCTCTTCACATGTTCAAAAAGCTTCAGTTGTCTTTTTTGAATTGTGCTAAGTAGTTCTATTTTCATTTGTTTGTTTGTCTTTCCTTCCATCCATTTCTCCCCATTTTTCTATAGATCTACATTCCAAAGTCTTCGATATTCTACTATGTTTTCGTATTTAAGTATATATGATATGTATATGTACATTGACGTATATATAACAAATAATAACAATTGACGTTTAGTTCTGGCATCCCCATGATGTCTTTAAAGATCTGCTCTGTGCATACATTAAATAGACATAGTGATAGAATGCAGCTTTCTTACTCCTCTTTTTATATTAGTAGGCGCAGAGTTCTCATTTTTTATTTATAAAAGTTGTTTACCCAGTATAAATTACATATCAGTCTTATATAAGCATCACCCAGATGGATATCTTTCTGGTATTTTATTAGTTGCTCGTGGTGTATTCTGTCAAAAGCTATTATAGTATTACATTGCCGAAAACAGATATGTCGGACCGAAAGGCGCTAATATCGCGGCTTGCCGTAAACTAGAGACACAACTCATCCACTTTCATCTAATGAGTAACGCTAAGAAGAAAATGAAGAAACAATATAAGAGATAACCTGTCAACAGCAAGGGAAACGCAATCAATCCAAAATAACTAGAAGATATTGAGGACTGTATAAACATGTGTGGTTAGTCAAATAAACAATAAACTGATAGCTAAAGCCGCCAATCTACGATCGACACAAATCTACGACTTAAACTTACCGCTTTAGATTACGGTTAAATTAATAACGGTTGCTAGCTAGCAACATAAAAGGAGATACTGCCTAGCACAGACGCAGACCGAGCGTTAACAACATGGCTGAATGAAGCTGTTAAGAAATTACCGAAACCGCTGGCGAGAGAAAGCAAACACTTATTTCAGGTTGAAGACCCTCGAAATCAGGACAGCTACAACAATGGACGGCTTTCTAGAATATTTTTAGCTTGTCTGTGTAATTGACTGGCTGGCATGCCATCCCTAAGGTGACCTACAGCATCACAACACTGAATCGTATCTGACATCCGGTGTCCGACTACTTCATAACAATTCTCTTTTGTGCCATCTTAGGTTTATTAGTCATTGATATTTTGTTGTTATTACAGCTTGTGTTAAACAGTAAATCTACACGTATCTTTCTGAAGGCACACACAAATACGTACTTCGTGGTAATTACAACTTAGGAGAAATGAAACAAATAGAAACAATTGCATGTTTAAAGTTTTACGTAATTGTTGGACGACACAAATGTGAACGAATTTTCGGCTCAATGGACCTTCAGCAAGAACAAACAAACAATACACAGGGCAACTGTTCATGCTGAAGGACTATTGAGCCGAAACGTCGTTCAAATGTATGTCGTCCATCAATTATGTAAAGCTTTAACCACACCATTTTTTTCTATTTTTATAATTTGTCCTTGACATTCAGCTTTACCGTAGCATCACAATTTTATTCGTGTATTTGCATTTTTTTGTCATGACTAATTATACAGCTCAGTTGTGAGAGTAATGATGTAGTAATCAAAGGTCTGTGTTGTTTTATAATACACGTATATTGCTTGTCAAAGCTGCAGATAGTGCTGTTACTCTGCATTTGCCTAATCTCGCACAAGATCCACTCACAGGAAAAAAAAAAGTTAAAATAAAATAGATACCTGACCATTATGATGGAAAATATTATGCAGCAAATATAATGACTTTCTCACCTACAAATGTTAAGATTGTTACTGGTAGCTTCACACTCATTATACATTGTGCACTTTACTTTTATCTTTATCTTTATGGTATTCTGATGGTAAAACTGAAGATAAAAACTAGTGTTGCAAGGGTAAACCGACAATTACGATACTGACGTCAGAGATACATGTTACTGCAGATTTAACATTTTGCTATTCTCTCTGTATGTTTCCTCTCGCTCTACTTCTTTTTTTACAATGAGTAAATGATACACTATTTTCTTCTTTTCACATTATTCATACAAACAGATTTTTGTACGATAAAATATATTTATGTAGGAGTTCTTTCTTTCTTTCTTTCTTTCTTTCTTTCTTTCTTTCTTTCTTTCTTTCTTTCTTTCTTTCTTTCTTTCTTTGCGTGAACTAAAAGAAAACATAGATGACTTAATATTTCAGACACTCTCGTCGATCTAATCGCTTGGACCTGCAGCAGTGCAGTAGAAGTTTGATACAATGAGCAAAACAGCTGTAATGACTCCATCACTATTGGGTAAATGAATGAAACTGGGACTATTTAATGTTCGACATTTTTCTGAGGACAACT
This sequence comes from Megaustenia siamemsis, assembly GCA_032433765.1. Lineage (NCBI taxonomy): Eukaryota > Metazoa > Mollusca > Gastropoda > Stylommatophora > Ariophantidae > Megaustenia > Megaustenia siamemsis. The sequence continues at coordinate 50,820,366 of JAVIAB010000051.1, forward strand.
GCTGGAATTATAATAATGAATTAAACTGCATACGTTCCAATTGATGTTCTGACCACATTATTCAAAAATTTGTTGATGGTTACAAAATATCGACACTAAAATCATATTCCCTATTAGCTCACCAGACTGGGCTACCGACGTTCTGGCAACCCGTGTTTGATTCCCGCTGCAAGCTGTGTGAATTTTACTCGTGGTTGGAAAAAAAAATACTCTGAGAAGTTGAAAATTGCCGTTTCACATCATGAGTTTCGATGCTTGAAGCGACACTATCCAAACACTTTTGGATAGGTGGCCGAGCACATATGGGTGAAAACTCACGTGATAAGACGCTGATTCAAGTCTCGTTCTTTACCTTTACCTTTCCCTATTAGCTACTGTGTTTGACAATCCTTCTTCACGCGTCACACATTTTTGTAGTTCTTTCGAAAACAATAAAATGGTGTCAATTTGAGGCTTGGTAGGCTACAAGCCGTCATGTGGACAAACTAAACCTCTTGTTCCCAGTAGATCAGTTCACTAACCACATCTCTACCTCGGCTCTATTGAGACATGAAAGGGGACAGATTATAGAGGTGTGTTTAACCAGTGAGCTACTGATATTACCAACAAACATAGTCTTCAACATTAGATGAGACAGCTTACGTACCTTTGCGATTGCCCTGAGTGAAATTGTTTATGTTAACTAAACGTGTATAGTTTATATTGGGGATATCTTTACTTGACATCACATGTGCTGTGTCAATGAAGGAGAACAATGGGTTTTTGCCCAAGTCACCATAAATGGTTTAGCGGAGATACACAAGAGGTTATCCTAAAGATTTGACGGCAGGGTGGACAGATCAAGAACCTGTATCACCAAAAAAAAAAAAACAATTGATCACCGAGGTGAGAATCGCTGTAGTTCCTGCAGTGAAGCGATCTGATGATGTAGATGACCTAGTACAACAAGACCTTTAAGATGAACAAGCTGCACTCATTCAGCAGAACACGGGAATTGAGGAAAGTTATTGCAACTACTGCATCAACCTCCGTGATCTAAGAGCCGATGGTAACCCCATGGATTCAATCTTTATCTTCCACGTCAGATTTCAGTTAGGTGGACAAAAGACAAAAGTGTATCTGGCGTCCCCTATCATTGATCCAAACATCACATGATGTGTTGATTGTCAAGGTAGCACACAGTAGTTCATGCAAACCTAAGGGTACTCGGCCCTTGTAAACAGAGAAGGTAAATCATGCAATCTGTTGACTGCCGTCATTTGCTGAAATATGCTCTCTCACCTCTAGTATACAGTTTCAAACATCACATACTCTATACATCTAGCCGGTTTTGAAATTCTTGAAGCTCAAGAATCTAACATTGGAGCTCTGTAAATATGATGACAACCCTTAGTCCAAGACTCATTATTTATGAATGTTTCTATATGGATTAAACCAATTGACTCGTTCTCTGACCAGATGGTCTGGGTTGTATCCCCCCCCCCCCACCCCAGTTTCATTTAAACCAATGTTTCCTTTAAGCATTTCAATACACGCGACCTCCCATAGTATTTCATGTTTATTATACCTTATATCTGTGATTACTTCATTTAAACTAACACAGCGTTTAGATTCACTCAGCCTCTGATAAATGACAGTAAAGGTTTAAAATTAAGAAAGGGGCGCCTGAGGTGCTGTTGTTTAGACCATTCATAAATGTTTAGATGGTTGTGAGGAAAAATAGCACTAACATTAAATTACTAAATTTCTAACTGTGCGACAAATACTATCTAATCTCACTGGATTAAAAACCGGTTTTTTATACAACAACTGTGCAAATGGCTTCATTCAGCCGTTATATTTAATGCAGTCACAACTAGAACCACCTATATATTAATATGGCGCACGACTGAAACGAATAACCCAAAGTTTGTGACGTTTTCAGATATGCTAGGAGGCGCGGGAGTGGATTAAATTAATGGCAGCCTTTTATAGCTCACATAGCTGAAGACGTCACATTGGGTGATTCCAGGATTTCCTTCTCAACCCACAGGACTAAGTATAACTATAGAGGGCTGTGGTCACAACATATTCATATACATTGTAATTATCCTTCTAAAGACTCGAAACCTCAAAGTAAATATTTATTATCTTTGTTTTAGACGTGTTTACCACAATAACAAGTCCCGGACCAGCTATTTTAGTGCAGTTTGTTATTCAATTTCAGAGAGTATATTTAGAAAGTCATTAACAAATTAAATCCCGGGGATTTAAAATTGTTGTGTAGGTGTTGACAAAAATATGAAGTACACAGGTGGATAGGTGAAACAAACAATGTGTTCATGATACGTTACAGGTAAATGTGTATGTCTCACGTGGATGTTTTCAAAAGTGATCCATACTCTAAAGGTAGATTCAATCAAGGTTCTAGTCTGTTCGATAGAGGAGAGTTGTGGGAAAAAAGTAGTTCCTCTGTTACGGTTCAGTACGTGAAAAAAAAATATTGGCTGATAAAAAATTAGATACAGCAAAGTTGTATGTTGTTGCTCGATCAAAAATAGATGCAAATTTCTGGTAGGGTCAAAGAAAAGAAATGCACATAAATGCATAAAATTGCGAAGCTGCAGTGAATCTAATTGTGAAATTACTGCTGAAGGCCTATTGAGCATGAACATCGATCTGTTTTGTGTTGTCCACAAAACGTGAAGTTTAACCATACCGTTTTTTTTTTTCGATTTTTTTTCCTATATCTAATTTTGTCGAAGTTTTAAAACAACTGAAAATAAAAAGAGAACTACTAAATACAATTAAGACAAGACTAATGAAATTTTTGGGGCAAAAAGACACAACAGCCTACTAAAAGTAATATTGGAAGGGAAAATACAAGTAAAAGAGGCAGAGGCAGACCAAGACTAACATGGACGAGTAACATCAAAAGATGGACAAGTCAATCTATGACAGCCTGCATCATCAAAGCAAGAAACAGAGTACAATGGCGATCCATGGTAGCCAACCTTCGTTGCGGAGAAGGCTCTCAATGATGATGATGATGATTTTTTGTCATTTCTCCATGTAAATTTCTGCTGTTATCGGAACCAACATCAGTAGCGTTGTCTGCTGATATATAAGATCTATTGTGACATTTTTTGCTAAAACTGACAAGATTCAACTTCTTCAGCAAGAACCAGAAATTGCAATTTTAAAAAGTCATTGCACATCAACTGGTCAAAGAGCTAACAGTTCTCGACAACAACGAAGCATTAAACTCATTGTAAATGTTATTTAATTTAATTTCTTTTTTTTTTAACTTTTGGCTTTCGCCAACTTTCACCCTTGGCGAAGTTCCTAGTGACTAGGAACTGAATTTTGCGTATTGATCCGTCTTTCTCTGGCAGCCGTGTGCACAGGGATCCCTCGCCGCTCAGGCAGATAACTCCGTCTTCCGATGTACTAATATTTTTTTCCCTTCGATGAGTAATTGACGTTTCAAGCTAGGCCTCGCTGATGATATTAGGGGTACTTGCCCCAGAGAAATCACAAATTAAAATCCTAACTGGTGCAGCCGGTTGAACACACAACCTCTCCGCCTCGAGACCGGCGTCTTACCTGGAGACCAACCAGTCCTCTAACCGTTATTTAAACTAAACAACTTTCTAAATTGTGTAGTGAACCTTCGGCGGTGCCTCGGTGAACTGTGCTAGGATTTTCTAGTAATTCCAGCAAAAAGATACCGGACTGCTATTTGACTCGAGATGTATATGTAGAAATCCAGTCATGTTTATTTTTAAACCATAGTTATCAAGCATGGTGTCTTCTGGCGTAGGCGATCATATCACGCCACGACTTTTTATCTTTACATTGTTTATCAATTCTCTTATTGATTCTACCAAACCATTTTCTTCAAATCTATGGCAAATGATAGGGTCAGAAGTTGTTTCTATCGGGGGTGAAATAAAAACATAGACCCGAAGACTTACGACGACCACATTGGACAAGCGGCCCTTATTCTCCAGTCCCTTAAGGTCTCCCCCCCCCCCACCCTTTCCCCGCAGATCCACGTAATGGGAAAATGTCGTAAAGATAGTATTATTTTAATTGTATTTTTCCTCTCTGTTATCTTCTTTCATCTTTTTCTCATAATTTTACCAGATGTCAATAAATATATTCCAGAACTTCTCTTCTCATTTCAATGGCAAAAATGGCGATCGTTTTCGTCAGAATTCGGTAATAAGCTTCATTTTAGTTTCACTCGCTTTTAGAATGCTCTCGTTACTATATTTTCTAACTGTCAGTTATATTCTTAACATTCTTTTGTAAGAAAACATTTCTGTAACCTCTAAAGATTGTCTCGTCACTTGTTCGATTATCTAAGATTCTCTTTCAGAGATATCAAGCCTCAGCCAGAAAGACACTTTTTCTTACCCTTCCTTTCCATGTCAACAATGGAATAAGTAATATATTTTTACAGTTCTTTTGTATGTGGACTTGGCTTTGTCTATTTCAACCTCGGAACAAGTAATATATTTTTACAGTTCTTTTGTATGTGGACTTGGCCTTGTCTATTTCAACCTCACCCTTTGAGTACATCTAACATCGTTCTATTACAAGAACAAAAACATGACAGTTTGGAGGTAATTACAAGTTGTTTATTTGTATTAATGTTGAATGATATTTTTGCAGCTCGTTTACAAATGTTTATGCTTTGATGTTGAGAGTCTAGTAGGTATTTTTTTAAAATTGTATACGTTTTCTGATTTAAGCATAATAGCAGTTTGATGGTCAATAGAAAGAACATGTGTGGGAGTAGGGGGTAGTGACAGTGTGTGAGAGAGAGAGAGTGAAATAAAGGGGTAATGCGAGTGTGTGTGTGACAGAAAGAGGCAGCGATAGTGTGTTTGTTTGTGCGTAAGGGAGAGAGTGAGTGTGTCTGAACGAAAGATTGTATGTCAAAGAGTGTGTGTGTGTGTGTGTGACAGAAAGAGGCAGCGAGAGTGTGTTTGTTTGTGCGCAAGTGGGAGAGTGAGTGTATCTGAACGAAAGATTGTATGTCAAAGAGTGTGTGTGTGAGACAGAAAGAGGCAGCGAGAGTGTATTTGTTTGTGCGTAAGGGAGAGAGTGAGTGTGTCTGAACGAAAGATTGTATGTCAGAGAGTGAGTGTGTCTGAACGAAAGATTGTATGTCAGAGAGTGAGTGTGTCTGAACGAAAGATTGTATGTCAGAGAGTGAGTGTGTCTGAACGAAAGATTGTATGTCAGAGAGTGAGTGTGTCTGAACGAAAGATTGTATGTCAGAGAGTGAGTGTGTCTGAACGAAAGATTGTATGTCAGAGAGTGAGATAGGTGGGAAATGAGACTAAGAGGATTATGATACAAAGCGTGCTGAAAAAAACAACAATTAGAGAGAGAGAGGAGAAAGAGAGAGGGAGGAGGAGAGAGAGAAATGGGAGTAAAATGTGACGTAACAATATCAATGATTTGCTTTCATTAACAATAAATGATTTAGAATCCAGGGGGTCGCTGTGACACGGAAGAGGTATGTACCGCGTTCATGAAACATTTAATTGCAAGCCTACGTGAAGAGTGAAAGGGTTTTAACAAGTGATCTCAAACCACAGAATTGGAGGAAACCACTGTCAGGACCTAACAAAGACTACATGTTGAACCTTTGTTAAAGTCATGCACGTATAAGAAGCCTTGGCATTTAACAAAAAAATAAATAAAAGGCTATATTCAGCTGCCAAAGCCTTAAATCCAAAACTGCTACCAAATGTTCCCTAAATAAATATTGACAATATTGCATTGCGTGTTTGAAAAGAAACCTTGATAGATAGGACATAAACACGCTCTAAAGCTGCACAGTGTATTGTACTGGAGACCCAAAAATGGCTGGATCAATAATAAATAACAGCATTTACTAAATTTAAACATTTAATAAATACAGCGTATAGATAGAAGTATGTTTATAAAGTTGAAGGTTATATAAGAACCTGTTTATATAAAAGGGAAACAAGCTTTATAACTAATTTAGAAATGTATTTGTTTTAAGAACTATAGAGAGAAATTGGTCGTTTTACAAGTAAATTATTTACATGGATTAAAATTGAACATTTTACTAACGATCAGATTTTACAGAGATAAAAGGAATGCTTTACCAGCAACTAATCTGTACAATTAAGAATGAGGCGTTCTTGTAAAACTGATTATACTAAGACAAACAGTAAGCTGTAATATAAAAATAATAGAGAGACAGGGGACTTCTTGGTAACAGTTGATGTAAATATATTTTGAAAATACTGTATTTATGAACAAGTAAATAACGTAGAGACAAACCTGACGTTTTAGAAACATTAAATTATGTGTGAGTGGATTACAATTGGGCGTTTAAAAACAATTGAATTATGTATAGATAAATTGGGCGTTTTTACTAATAATTTAAATTACATTTAAGTGAAGTAAAATATTAACATTAACGATAAATGCACCCACCAATATTTTATTTCACCCACGACCACCTTAAAACAGGGGAATGAATAGAGTGGGTCCACTTGAAAGCTCAGTGAAATATGAATAGCGTTAGAAGTTAAACAATACACCTACTAGTTACAGTGCTAACTAGGTAAACAGTTTCCATATAAAACTAAAGATTTAATTGTGTCTGCTTTTGTTAACCATCATAGATCGTCTATCGTTGTTCATTATATTCATTCTTAAAATTGCTCACTCCACTCTTCCTAATTAATTTATTATCAATGCAATATTGTGTTGACTTAATATTATTATATGGGACTTCCGTTTCTAAGATGACGGATCTAGTCCACGTTCTCTCGATCGCTGCAGAAAGTGCATTCGATGTCTGATTAATTTCGGTACTCCAACGCACTCCTATGCCTTAAAGTCAAGATAGTGATCTACTTATTACATCTGCGCTGATAAAACAATGTCGTACGCCGGCAATATTCCATTTTTGACAAATCAAGTGTTGTGAATGCGATCTTCCATCGTCTAGGCTTGTTCTGAGCTTTACGTCACATTGGTGTTGTTCATGACCGTTGTTGGATTTGCTTGACGCAAGTTACTTCCATATTACATATTAATGTGAAATGCTTCGTTAGCCGCAGTTTTATCTCTTTAGGGAATTTGCACCGTGTTCTGTACGTCGCAGGTTACATTCACAAGAGTAATCAGGATTCTAAAGGGCGCGTCATTGCAGTGCGTCCGACATTGTTATGTGTGCTACGTCATCGTAATGGCTCCTCGTAAATGCCTAGATCGGCGTTACGCTAATCTTACGGTCTGTTGTTTGATGTGCGACGGGGATAATCTGACGACTAACTGTGTGTTACATGTTCGAAATTGGAGGCAACAACGATGGCCTAACATCATCGCTATACATTTTAAAGAAATATGACGATCATCACTTTCGGGAGGACGTGAACTTAGGGGTATATGGTGGATATGCGGCAGGAACCATTGCAGGCTATGCATGAAAAGTGTTCCTTGTTGCAGTTTTCTCATATTCCAAGTCCATGGGGGACTGGTTGGTCTCGAGGCAAGACGCCGGCCTCGGGACAGAGAGGTTGTGGGTTCAAATCTCGGCTACACCAGTTGGGATTTTTATCTATGATTTCTCTCTGCGACAACCACCCCTGGTCTCAGCTGCGAGGCCCGGCTTGAAACGTCAGTTACTCATCGACGGAAAAAACATGAGTACCTCCGAAGTCGGAGTTATCTGTCTGTGCGGCGAGGGACCCCTGTGCACACGGCTGCCAGGTTAAATGGATTAAGACGCAAAATTCAGCTCCTAGTCTCTAGGGACTTCGTCAGAGTTGAAAGCTGGCGAACGCAACAACAACAATATATTATTATATTACGCATGTTAACTGTAAACTATATCGTTTTTCTTCTTTCTCTTTCTCACTGGTACCGAAAAGTTTTCGTGGTTATATCATTTGTCGTTCTTGTGCTGCTCGAACTGTTTGAGTTAGTGATTTTCCTTTGTTGTTACATGTCTCTGTCACTGCATCTATCCATCTTCTTCTGGTCTTCCTCTTGGTTTTATATCGTTTTAACTAATTTAAAGTGGTGATACTGTTTTTTGTACAAAAGGAAACTATCAATAGATCATCTTTTTGATTATATAATGTTCATGTTTTTATTTAGGGGTCTTTTTATGTTCAGTCGATGA